>JANEHU010004904.1:0-600000 GCA_027563435.1 Nasonovia ribisnigri | reverse complement strand
TTTGTGATAAATGTAGGCTCTTCGCAAAAAGGAAAAATGTTTTCAAATAATTATTTGCATAGAGACCAACGGTAATTGGGCCCTTTAGAAATACTGTTTTAAAGTAATAAATAATATAATTTCTGCAATATTAATTTTTTTATTATTATTGTACATATTATAATTATATTAGACATAATTAAGTATTTTTTAGAAATATCATTGATCTCTATGCAAAATTAATTTAAGTTTATAAAATTAATTTATTATGCATACAAACTTAATTTTCCCATAGTTGTATGGATAAAACATACATGTCTCAAAGAAAATCAATAATAGACTCAGAGCCGATGGATAAAATATTAATGAAATGGCCTTTCCTTGGCAAGGTAATTTTCGTGTATAGTGTGGAGTCACCACCTAAGGCCAGTATCCTTACAATGGCCGCTCATTTTTTTTCAATAACCGTAAATAGACGAAATCAAATACATAATAACCGAAAAAAATTCTCAAGATGGCCATAGTTGGTGACTCTAACCTAGCTTACATTTAATAATTATTGTAAATCATTACACATAAATATAATGTAAAATAAATATCTACAGGGACCATACTTAAAAAACCATTTTTACTACCTTACTAACACGGTAGAAACAGTAGTAAATAGCTTCAAAAAGAAGATTCCTATGATGTTAAAGTTTCTTCAGGCAGAAGCCGAAAAGGAACTGCAAGATAATGACCTACAAACCAAATTGACAGCTATTATCCAAAAATTTAATTATAAAGATGATACTTATGAGTTTTTGACTGTATTATTGTGCTTCATGACTATCATGAATGAGAATCATGAGCATATGTTTATCACAGCAAACAAAGTAAATACCAATATCCACTTATAGTGTATCATTTGTTTTTCAATCATTGAAATATAAATTATTTTAAAAATTTAATTATAGGACATGAAAACTATTGAACAATTAGAGTCATATTTAAGAACAGTCTCAACGCTGCCTGTTGTTGTGGTTTGTATGGGTAAGATTATGGTTTTATAAAATAAATTTAATTTCTTTTCTCAAGTAAAAATGTCCCACACTAAGCATTCAACATTCCAACCTAGATATTGTTAGATGACAGCATAATAATAATTCATAAACAATTTTGAAACAAGTCATACTATTGAAACTGAAAATTGTGTTATGTTGATTAAATCTCTAAAATTGTTCCAATATATCTCATTTTGAATTTTATAAAAAAAAACTGAAGTTCTACCTATGTCTTATAAATAATTCCACAAATTTACAGGTGAAATAGACTCGAATCCACCATGTTATGTAATAGTGAACCAACATTGTTTGTGGCATGAAACACAGACAATACAAGAAGCAATTCAATGCATGTTTATGTCTTATTATGTGTTCAACATTAATTACCCTGAAGAATTGGGTGGTACTTTAGAGTTTCTTCAAAGGTAACTTTTATAATTTATGACAATTACTATACATTTAAATTTATTTAATTACTTTTAATGTATTTTACAGTTATATGTTTGATATACGCGATGGACACAATAACATTGAAAACAGTAGACTAAAATTATCAAATCTAGTGTTAAAATATTATGATTATATAATACAGTCTAGTTAGTTTTTTTTCATGATGTTTTCATTGTTACTTTTGTTTTTTCAATTTACATATACGTATAATTTTTCATATTATACTATTATATTATATGGCATTATTTTTTTGAAGTACTTAATACTAACATAATACTAACAAATATAATATGAATATATTTTTTGCTTGAAAAATAAATTGTAAATATATGTCTTAACAAGTGTTTTTTTTATTTTAGTACCTATTTGTAAGTGTAAATTGAAAGGTAACCCTTGTAACATATATTAATCTACCTATCTACTGTGAGTAGGTAAGTTTCTTTTAAAGAATTTCAATTTCCTTACAAATTTTCAACTATTTTAGTTTAAACAATGTCAACATGATAAACTAACAAATTTAAATTATTTGCAAAACCCGTGAAATGTACAGGAACTAGATAGGTAAATTTTACAGTTAATTTAGATAAAATTACAAGTTGAAAGTTAGTTATTTTCAACTGTTAATTTTTAAGTTTACAAAATCATAAGTGTACATTTCAAACGATATTATTTGTTAAATTTATAAATGTTAAAGATAAGTAAATTTTTACCATAACCTAACGGAGCCGCTGATCGTCAATATTTCGCAATATGTCATGGTCCCAGAGATTTTAAATAACTTTAATTTTAAATATTTAAAATCTCTGCATGGTAACAACGACCATAGATAATAAAAGAATGGATAGGCCATCAGGCTTTATCGCACGGGCATAAACATTATTTTACTTTGAGGTTACTTACAAGGGGTTTTATCAAAATATCAAAATTGGTATAAATTAAAATAATCATTAAACAACAATTTATTTATAGTATTATTTTGATTTATAAGTTTTTCGTGTTCTGTTCTCTTTAATCGTTACTCATAATTGATTTCATTAATATTAATATTTTTTTAAGACTACCTATATTATAATTCATTGTTATATTATTTATAAGTTTATTACCTATGTAGAAACTTAAATAAATATAAAGTCAGAATCCGGATCTATAAGAATTGGTATAATGGCCATATTTAGTACACATATAATATAATATTTAATACATAGGTATATTTAATTTATCAATTATTAGTTTATTACTCATGATTAAAATGGATAAGCTTTGTTAACTTAGTCCGGGTACGTTTTTCCTTAATATTGTCCTTGATTTTTCTAATTTCGTGAAAAATACGAATGTCAACATATTTATTAATTATTAAATTTATTACATTTTTTCTGTGCGCATGTCTATTTAAAAATGATTCTTGTCCAGTGCAATATGGAATTGTTTCTTTTCTTTCCTTATAAATGTTTGTTTTAACTTTGTTGATCAATTACAATTTGTTCTTTGACTAGTTAAAGTATATTGGAGATTCACTTCTAAAAATCTTTTCTGATTCTTGACATAGTATTTCTACAGCTTTGCTAGGATACAGTAATCCTCCTCGATTCTTAATATTTATTAAGGAATTAGGATTTTTATCAGATTGTTGAATCAAACTTTTTTGGCAGCTTTCACACTCTATTTTTTTTAATATCTTTTTAACAATAAATCCACCAATATACATAGATGTATCTTCTACAAATGAACTTATTTTTGTATAATTTTCAAAATAGTCATGGTCAATGCATATATCTTGTTGTGGTAGCCAAGTACTTTCTAAAGTTAATACTGAGTCCTTGGTCTTTTCAGTTACACTTAGATTTTTTGTGTTATCCAAAATTGAACAATTTCCAAATATTGATCCAACTGCTTCATTGTGCACCAAAATTCTTTTATAAGCTGCCTTAAATTGCATACAAGTTGGATTGTCATTGTATCCAAGCCTCGATCTAATAACACTAAATGTTGTTTCAATAAAATCTTGACTTATTTTGTAAGTTAAAAAAAATACCAGGTTATCTTTTAAACGTAAATTTTGGTACATTTCTATTGCATTCTGGAGTCCCAAAATGAAACCAACAAATCCAGTTTTTCTTGCAGATTCCACAACTTTTACCCCATCTAAAAACTGTAGGCCTTTCATGTATTTGATAAATAGTTGTATATATATTTTGTAGTCATCTAAAGTTTCATCAGAAATAGCACGTTTGAATGGTGATTTTGAAAATCTTGATCTACTATTTAGTATATCAAATGTATTATTTATAAAAGATATAAATTCTGCTGTTGGCCCTGCTCCTTTGAAATCTTTGTTTGTATTTTTTAAATAAGTAAGTACATCAGCAACACTTTGACTCAATGTTTGAGCTGCTAACCGAACATTCATTTTCTCATTGTGGAAATTGATATGTCTCTTTGTCAGTCTAGTTCCAGCTCTTAACCCTTGTTCTTTTTCTAATTCATACAGTTTTTTAATGTACATCCAATCAATAATCTCTCCATTGGAATTTTTAATAACTGACCTGTGTTCCCATGCATTTCTTATTAATTTCAGCATGTTGTAGGATCAAGAAAAATAAATATTTTTTCATCATATTTACTAATAATAAAAGCTTGAGGGTTCTCATAATTGAAATTAGCACCTAATTCAATACACATTCTTGTGTTTACATTTGCTCCATCAAATGTTATTGATCTGAGTTTAGCACCAGTATCATGCAATAAATTAATTGCTTCCTGTAATAGGTTAGCTCTTTCTTTACCTCCTAATCCATCTATAAGGAAATAAGCCAGTGGCATCTTCCAGTAACCATTTATGCCTACTGCCGAAAAAACTAAAGCATTTTTTGCCAGTGGAATATCATCAGTGTCATAACAATGCTCTGCTCCCATGTTTATATATCCATGAACATTTTTTTGACTATCAATTTCAACTTGCTGCCTAATACACATCTCATCAATAACTAAATTACAATATATAGAGTGATTTCCTGCTTCTTTTCTAATTGCTTCAAATGACTTTTATTTTCTTGGGGGTCGAACAAGAATAATCTTTAGGACTCTCACAGCGTCTAAAATGTTAATTGATAAAAATATAAAACAGTCACATCTCAGTTCACCTATCATCAATACAATTATATTATAAATTGTGAAATATATAATACATACTCATGCATAGTTTTAGATGTAGAAGAAATGGGCGTTATTAATGGATCTGGAATATTTTTAGCTGAACTAAAATAAAAAAATCATGGATAATATTTTACATGTATATCAACATTAAAAATAATATGGCAATTATTGATAAATAAAGAATATTCTTACAGAGACGGAACAGCAAATGGTTTAAGCATTTTTCTACTATAACTAAAATTATAGCATCCTGGACCAAAATGATTACTACACACTGATTGGTTAGGTGTAGCCATTGATATACCCAAGGAATCACACCATTTATACCTCTTTATTTCATTTTTTGGAAATCTAAACCAAAACAATTTCAACAATATGTTTATATATTTTCAATTGTTTAATAACGATAAGAATACTCACAAATGAAATGATACATTTTCTATATTGTCTTTAGAAGACACACGACAAACAATACAAGTTCGAACCATAGCGAAACATCGAAATTAAAAAATAAATATATCGATTTAATTAATATTTAATTCAGTCAGGTACAGAAATATTTTATAATTTAATAAATAAAAACCGCCAAAACTATTTGTTTATTTATTATCACAGCAGATAGAATGATATCAGTTATCATTGTGAAATAAAATAAATGATAATTCCCCTTGCTAAAGTGAGAGCACTATATAATAGCAGTCTGTCTCACATCCACATTCCGGCCCGCAAACCCCTATGTTGTTAATATAGGAATGGCCTATCCATTCTTTTATTATCTATGACAACGACAGTCTCTCCACACGAATGGATCTTCGCAGGAAAAAATGTTTTGTGTCCGTATATAATATTGCCTACATTTAGCCCCTTTTTTGCAGTTATCAAAATGTGATAACATTGATAAACCGATAACATCTTTTTCATTATAAATTATAATATAATATTATATTTTATTATATTAATTATAATTAAATATTAGTTAAATACATTAATAGTATAATAAACACACAATTCATTGAGAATACAGTATACCTACATGTACAACCTATTTACGTGGAACATTATTTTAAATTTTAAATCTTTAGCTATAAAAGTTAAATTATATAATACAATTTTAAATTTGATAAATATTTTCAAAATTCGAACTAATACCCAGATAGCAATTGTGTAATGATATTATTATTATTACAGTACACAAATATTGTTATAAAATAATGTTATTATAATAACATAACTATCCAACTAACATAATATTTATTCAGTAATTTAATAATATTATTTTATAGATATTATAATAAAATTATTTTTTATGTATGGTAATAATAATATTATTTAACAAATATAATAATCAAGCTATTATAATAAAGAAAGTATATTAATATTATAATTATTATGAATCTTGAACATAATTTAATACCCTTTGAATAGAAATCAGTATAGATGGTAGTATAGTATCATATAAAATAAAATAAGCTACCTGCCAATTTTGCTCTATCAGCTGTAGTAAACCTTAATTTAGGTACCAATTTTATTTTGGTACCATAATTGAGTATTGCTATATCTTATATATATATATATATATATAAATGAAGAAAAACAAAAACATATTTTAAAACATTGCAATAAAATTATTGAATTACTTACAAACGAATCAAAACCTATGCAAACTGAAGATATAAATACAATTAACATAAAAAAAAATATTGAAAAAGAACCACGTTTCTTTACTAAAAATAAAAAAAATAAACTTGAATTTCATCAATTGTCGTCGAGTGAAGGTAATATAATAAGAAAATCCTTACTAAATAATACAAGTGTTTTAAATGTTCATTCATATTACGATCATTCTTATTGGGAATTAGAGTTCCGGGCGGCGCATTCAAAATGGCGCCGGCAACTGGGCAGTAAAAAATTAACTACCTATATATTATGTATTTACGTATATCGATTAATTTACATAAAAAAGTAAAAAGTTCATATAAATTGTTTTTAATATATTTTTATAATTAAAAAGTTGTAATAATATTATGTATTATATATGCTGTATACTCATATATATATATACCTATATATAATATTATATTTTTCAACTTAAAATATAAAGTAAATATATCAAGGTATAATACCTACTAACAATCTCAATTATTAATTAATATTTGGCATTTCATTATAATGTACAAAATAGTACCTTGTAACTAGGGTAAAGAGTAAAGACCACAATTTGTATATATTCAATAGTATAAATATACACTTTAAATATTATCATGGGTTTTAGAAACTAAAAATAATTTTTTTCAAAAGAAACTGATAAACAATATTATTATACGTAGTGAATAGTTAACAGATTAGTATTATAATCCATAGAGAACATTGATTAAATTAATTTTTTATTATTATTTTATGTAATAAGATTTTTATGAAAGATAATAGATTATTTAATGTTTAATATTTTATGGTTATCTTTTTATTAACAACTACAATTTGGTCATTTTTCTTAAAATTAATATTTAGACATTCATTACTAACATAATATAAAAATGGATAGAATTTCTTTGGCGGATATTTATACATTTTGTAGTGCTACTCCGAACACACGAAATATGGTTGAAGGAGAAAATATCTTAAATAGTGGACATCTAATAAATTGTGGATATATTAGTAAAGATTTAAAGAAAATTAATATATTAGGTATGTGTTTACAAACTTCAGCAATAAGGGATAAACCACATAATATAACTGGAAGCTTACAATTAAATGAAAATGGTTTAAAAGTAACAAAAATATTATGTACATGCAAAGCCGGAAATAGTCAAAAGTGCAAACATATTGTGTCAACATTACTTTATCTGAACAGGTTAGTGTTAGCTTGGTGACATTTTGACCAGTTTTTTTAAATACCTACCAAACAACTTACTTTATTGTTTAATTTTTATTTTTGGATCTATTTATTCAGGAATGGGATTAGTTCATTAGAACCTATTTCTCAAACTGATTTAAAGTGTTCTTGGAGTGGCCAGAAAACAGTTTTAAATCAGTATTTACCTAAGCCGTTGAAAGACCACTTATGCTTTTCCCAAAAATCCACTATTTCTATGACATCTTTATCAGATGAAAAACAAAAGCATATTACACAGATATTAATTGATAGAATTATTTGCTATTTTCCATTTTGTATTATGAATATTAATTATAATAATTAATAATAAAACACGTAAATAAAATGAACCATAAGCCTATATGAAAGAAACAACACATTCATTCACTATTCACTATTATAATAAAATAACAATAACACCGAAGTTGCCCAGTTGCACTAGTTACAATTTATACCACCAGAGCGCGATCAATCTTTGAGATTCCTCAAATTAATTACTATATAATAATACTCGTGTTGTATAATAAAAAGTAGATACTATGACTATATAGGTGTTATTTAATCATTTCGATTTTTACCGACGTGGAGTACCTAGTACAGTATTAATATTTGATTTATTGTATCTTTGTATATTCATCAAATCAAATGATTCTATAAGCAGCATTCATGTTAACAAAAAAATGGTCGAGTTTTTTTTTTGAATTCATGGGCGTAACTAGACAATATTTCTTGGTGAATTAACTTAACCTAGGTTAGCCTAACCTTAAGCCGAGACCCCATTAAAATAGCTGCATAATCTATTTCACTGTTTTTTTTAATTTTATTTTCCACAACTTTTCAAGAAGTGGTTTTAATTTAAGCCCAAAAATAAAAATTATCAAAGTCTGACTACTTCACTAGGTATGAGAATTTTTCTCGAGAGCCATGTTTTGTACTAAAATTCACGTTGGCTTTGACACCCTTATATTACGACTTGGAATCTAAAGAGCTGTCATCAATTAATAATTATAAAAACTTAATTTTGTCGTCATTCAATGGCTTTAATTCAATGGTATTATAATTAAAATAATTGCCTAGCTTGTTCTATTTTAAAATATGGTCTTGTCATTTAGAATCCCCGTCACTGCAGCCTTGCTCGACAATTTATGGTGCAATCAGAATTTGTCGAGTTGATTTTGTTTCAGAGTTTTTTTTAAAAACTAAATGACTTTATGACCAAAAATATTAAAAATAAGTTCCTGCTATAGTTCCTGCCGATAAATAATTTTTGATTCCGCATCAAAATGTCGAGGATGAAAAAACTATTACATTCACAAAAAGAATAATAAATAAAAAACGTTATTTTTTGGTACTATTTAAATTTAAAACCTAGATTTTTAAGTTTTTGTCCGTAGCTTCCAAAGAAAATTTGATTGACTTTTTACTAAGCATGCAATAACGCACATTTGAAAATTAAACTCACAAAAATCGTGGTTTTTTCTTATTGTAAAAAATTGCATTGTACATATTATTATACTGAATGAATTGAGAAGTTATGGTACGTATATACCAACTATTATAAAAATAAAATATGAACTGAAAAAAAAATGTATTTGTCAATTTATTAGGTAATGCATTTTTTCAAAAGAATATTATTATGATCTTTTCGCGTTTAGGTAATTTGTATTACCTATATATGTGAAAATTGAAAGTATTAAGTAATAAGTTATAAGCTGCAGATCACGCGCATTTCGTTGACCGTAAAAAAAATTGTTGTAAATAAAGTATAAATCCTTAAAAATGCTTTTAAAGTTTTAACAGAAGCTTATCATAATAATTAAAATAGGTATATATAATAGTGTAAATATAATAGCTTTTTGGGTCGATTATTGATGATTTTAATGTCCTAAAAAATTTAATAATGCCTTAAAAATTCTAAATAATGCACTATTTTTTTATTTTTAATATAAAAGATATTAATTTTTATATAGATTTGGAATAAATTATAATATACATTTTTATTTTTAAAGGATTGTAAAAATATTTTATAGATAAAACTAATCGTTTTGGATTTCTTTAATCTGAAAATTAAGTATTTCTTTCTCGTGCAAATTTCAAATAAAATTTCAAATAAAAATTTTAATTTTAATTTAAAAAAAAATCAAAATTACCCAAATATCCTAAAATCAAAAAATGACCTTAAAATTTAAAATCGTCAAAAAATGCAAAATTAAAACTTCTTATTCTATTTGTGTATGTTATAAAACGAGTACCACGTAGCTATATAGATTCGGAAAAAATGCAAAGTGCATCGAAATTCCAACCTCATTCATTAGGTACCTACGTAATACAAAATATCACAAAATAATTGTTGTTTTTTTTAAGTTGGTTTTTATTACACTCGATTATGAACGTCAGAAGTAAGGATTTTGCTTTTATAGATTTATGACTTGTAATGATGGTGGGGCTAAGTGCAATACTGCAGTGTCAACCAAGTTTTTACTTTTTTGATAAAAATTAAATATTCATAGTGGCATACAATTGTTTTCAAGTTTGTGGTATCAATTACTGAATAAGCTAGAAACATTTAATTTTATAAGTTAGGTAAGTGCCTAAAATTATCAAATCAATGGTAACATTTTACTTATTAAAAAAATATATTTGGTAATTTAAAATTACACCACAGTTAATTAAAATTAATACTGTAAGATTAAGTTGTAACTAACTATCTACGTAGTATAGTTCATAAATAATTTTTACATTCCCTGCCTATATGAAAGAAAACATATCACAAACAATACTTATTATCACTAGTAGGATAGCGAAACAAAAAACGTAAAAAGGAAAATGTTTTACCCTCCCGTTGATAAATTCCTGCGGATGCCCTTGATGCCACCCCAGGCAACATGGTACATTTGCCCCCCTAAATACGTGCCTGCTACTATACTTGCGCCAAAGATAGGATGACCCAAAAAAGTCCCTAAAATGTGGCTAGTAAAAAAGAAAAATGCTTCAATAACTAAATAACTGTACGGAATAATATTAGAAATTACCTAAAACCATCATAGACAGAATCTTAAAATACGTATTGAAAAATTTTAGTATGTGTACAGATAAATGTAGAACGAGTTACAAAATGTTATAATGAAATAAATATAAAATGAATAGGTACCTATATACATTCACCCAAGGTTTAATGCAGTATTAAGTACTTATTTAATTGTTTTTTACTTTGTACTGTTGCCTGTAGGTATAACGTCAATGTCAATTTCATTTCATTATATAAAAAAAATAAAAAAAAAAGGGCGGGTAAGTGTATGTCGTTCTGCTGTACAGTAGGTTACAAGTGAGTCACTGTAATGGATTGTGTTAGATTTTAATAATTTAATCCAATGATATAATATCATTGAATAAGAAAAACGATTCTGAGGGAAGACGGTCAGTCAGTCTATAATATCTTACTAAGTCTAAATGTATTTGATGATATTATTGTGAATAAAGTAATTAATTTTAGTATTATAGGCATTAGTATTTACTATAGTTGGTTAAATTCATTTTTCTCAAAAAAATTATATTTTAAAATGCCATTGCGTGTATATAAAATATAACAATATATTCTAAAAGTTTCATATACCAACAAATAATATTTTTAAATTATATCAAAATAACTAAAATCATTATTCTTGGTTTAAATATGAAATTTTGTCTAAATTTGAAATTAAAATGTCTGTAAAAAATAAATGTGTTGATATATTTTTTAGATTTTTTGGTTACAGTATGATTTATTTATGAGAATTTTTGTTTTAAATTTTCAACACTTAGTTATAAAAACTGAACATTTTATAATTTTTTAATTACAATGATTTATAATTTTCGAGATTTTGACAAATTTTTTCAAAATTCGAACTTTAAATGCTTATAAAAAAAAATCGTGCCTATGTATTTTTAAAATTTTTTAACTGATGTTGTAACAATACATAAGAAAGCTTGTATTAAATTTTCAGACTTTTTGGCCCACCAAATAAAATTTTATTGACAATTATAAAAAAAAAAACTAAAAAAATTGAAAACTAAAATGTCTGTAAACAGCTCAAAACAAATCAAAATATTTTCAAAATTGAATGGTGTATAGAAAATGAGAATATAAACATTTAGTGAAATTTTCATGCATCTACAATTATTCGTTTTTGAATTACAACCAAATAAGAAAAACGCTACATGAGAAATCGAGTGAATATCCTATGTTGTAAAATTATGAACTTAAAACACTCATAAAAAATTATTTTTAATTGCTTTTAGATATTTTATTTTTGATAAAAGTAGAAAAACTTACGTTAAATCTTGTGTTAAAATTTAAAACCTTAGATTTAAAAAGAAAAATTTTTATGAATTTCTAACTCCAAATAATTTGCAAATTTTCGTCATTTTTACGTAATTTGTCAAAATTTCAACTTTAAATGCTTAAAAAAAAAAATTGTGACTACAGATTTTTAATATTTTTCATGTGCCTTTGAAACAATATATTAGGAGCATTCTATTAAATTTTCAAGAATTTTTAACGAATAAATAAAATGTTATTGATTTTTAAAAAAAAAAAACCAAAAAGATTGAAATTTAAAATGTCTGTAAACAGCTCAAAATAAGTCAAAATATTTTGAAAACGGTATGGTATATAGAAACTGCTTATATAAACATTCAGTAAAAATTTCATGTATTTACCGTCATTTTTTTTAGACTTACACCAAAACCAAAATCGATTTTATCGAAAATCAATGTTGCGTAAAAATTCCCGTTTTTCCCTTAATTTTCCATTTGTTTTTCACGGTACTTTTGAAAACTACTGGAAAATGTTTACTTTTGACCCCCCAAAGTACCAACTAGATTCACTTTCCTATCAGAAAAGGTAGGTACTATTGAAGAAAATCCAAGCACTTTTACTGTCCCAAAACGTGATGACAGACACAAAAAATAAAAAAATAAAAAAAAAACACACATCATTGTAAAACCAATACATTCATCGCTCCGCTCAGAATCTAAAATGCAAAAAAATACTAAATTAAATTTGTATATTACTCTCAATGAGCGAGGTATGAGACGAGTTTTTAGCTAACAGAAAGCATTGAATAGGATTGAAGAAAAAAATTCAAATTATAATAATTAACTTTTTGCCAATATTGCAGGTGATTCGACGTTAATTAAACGTTTCTCCTAACAATATTATATTTTATTATATCAAAACAGTTTGATGCGATAGAAATACTCCATAAAAGTCTAGAATTATTTTTTTTATATATTTTCAGTAGCATAAAGCACATATTATTTCGTTACAATTACCTATTTAAAAATAGGTGTAATATATGGTGGTGCTGGGTCTCAGGCGAAATTCTTTGGATCACTTGCTAAACAATATTTGTACTTTCTGAGAAGTTTAATTTTAAAAAGCAACAAAAAAATAGAGAAGAATGTCAAACATTATGCAGATAATATTATATATTTTATTTTAAATAGTTGTAATAAAATACAGCACAGTGTTGTACTCTTGTAGATAGAAGGCAACAACTTTCACAAAATATATATTGCTCGATGTTTTATCACTAGATAGCGTCAACAATTTCAGTTGCACATTATTTTATTATAATATTTTAATACTAAATCTTGTTCACTAAATTTCTATAAATGTTATAAAAATTATAAACATTAAATAAAAATATTTTAAAAAGTATAATGCACGTTAAATTGAAAACAATTTTGGAACAAATATTATATATTTAATTTAGGTATTTAAAAAAAGACGACACGGAGGTCAAGTATTGAGTATTGACCAGTGTTGGGTAGTAACGTAACGAAAGTAACGCGTTACTGTAACGCCGTTACTTTATTTGTAACGCGTTACGTAATTTAATTACAATTATTTTCAAATAACGAAAATGTAATGAAAATTACTTTTGATGAGTAATTTACATAGTATAACGCGTTACAGTTTTAAATTATTTAGTACCTATTGCGAATTTCAAAAAAAAAAAAAACTTAAAAATATAATGTCTAATGCGGGTATTATTTATACAAGTGGCTAATTATTATACGTTCCTAATATTCTTATTAACTATTGTCTATTATTAAGCATAAACTATACGTCTGTACACGCACTAAAAATAAATATTGATGGATAACCAATGATAAATCGAATTATTTACATTGCAGCGTTATAAATAATTATTATTGCTGTTTGGAATTTTACAAGAAACGGTGAAGTTATTATTTATTAATATATTATAATGTTATTTATAAACTATTATTAGAATTTTATTTTCATAAAATATTTAATAATACGATTTCACGGGACACGGCCGAGTGCTGTTAAGTGTTATTCCTTATTTTGTGTTAATCGATCAGTCGATACTCGACAGTTATTAACTGTACATCTTTTTCAAATTATACCATATCTTCTGTAGGAAGTGTATTTCTAGTTCCTTTGTTTTTTAAATGATAATAGCTAAGCAATTAAAAAAAAAAAAAAATGTAACGAGAAAGTAACGTAGTTACTTTTCTATTTGAAAAGTAAAGTAATTTCATTACAATTTTATTTGAGTAACGAGTAAAGTAACTTTATTACATTTCTCTCTAAGTAACGAGTAAAGTAACTTTATTACTTTTTAAAAGTAATTTACCCAACACTGGTATTGACCACTCATCTCATTCACTTCACTTCACAACTAAATTTTTGTTTAAAAAAAAAAGAATATTTTATATAGTTTGATAAATTTATAACACTTTATTTTTGAAAAAAAAACTTATTCCTTAGGTGCAATATTGTTATAAATGTGGCTTTTTTGATATTTTTACTGTTTCAATTAGAACCAATATTTTACTACAATCATCAATTTCAAAAGCATAATACTTTTCTGGAGAAAACATCGAAGCATAAATTCTATAAAAAATACGCATTTCTTCAATATTTGATACTTATGTGTGTTGAAATTCTAATAAAAATGTTCCGCCCCGAATTATGTGATAAAAAATATTGCATTTTTACTCAATTTTAAACGTTTTACTATTTTTTTTATCAACAACGATGAAGTGTTTCGAGTACAGAAATTATTGAGAAAAAAAATAATAAATCAGAATCGTTGACTCTGAATTTCTGAGATAATGTGTGATCACTATATAATATACAGTTAAAATAGTACATTATTCACTAGTAATTAGTTATTGCCAATTAGTCACATTATAAAGATAATCATTACTCATACGGTCAAAATCAAAGCTATAAATGATTTCAACCAAAAGAAATAGATTTTTCTACGAAGGGCATGAGTCATAGTACCTTTTTCGGTGCACATATAATAAATCATCGGAAACGATGAGCAATAATTGTTAATAGCAACAAAATATCATGTATTTTGTACCTACAGAATTTAAACTTGAAACGATTTTGAGCGACATATCAAAAAAAGTTTATCATTATTTCGGTCACTTATTAATTTGAAAGGTTTTGGACTTATGTTTTTTTCTCTTTAATCGCAACCAACAGTAATATATAAGTTATAGCGAATTATTGGTTTTTGAAATCATTGACGGGCTGTTGTATATAGGTATTTTCTGACGACTGGGAACAATCAACGATCGACAAAATAAATTATACTTATAGCTCGGAGCAAATTGCCCTTTTTTGAACAGGAGAAAAATAGTAGTCGAACACTCGAACGTCTGTTGTAAAAGCTGATATGCCCTCTTTATTTGGTAGGTACTTAAACTGTCAAACGAACAAAAAAAAAATCTCGACCAAACAATAATATTTTCGCAACTACAATAAAATTGACGGCTTTTATATTATGTTATATCGAGTGGTTGTCAATAAAGCGTTGAAATATCGAATTTATTGAATATATAAATTTCTTGTTATTAGAACTTTTGGTAGGTACCTATTTTTTATTCAGACCTTTTATTTTCATTTACAGCTTATTTTCTGTTTTTCTTTTTTTACGCACCCTACGCTCTTTTAATAATAATTATTATAATATTATTGTAATATTGTGTTCGTCAACATTCGATTTCCGCATAAAAGTCATAGACCAATGACCGTCATAACAACTATATTGCAAACCACACAAACTTAGTTATATTATAATACTGTAAGCGTGTCCGTAAAAGTGTTGTAAAATAAACATTTTATATGATATCTTTACGTTTTTAAATATTTTTTCGAAATCGTATTGATGAGTTGCAATTTTCAGTATTAAATGCGAAGCAATACCTAACTGTGTTGAAATCATTTCCAACTTTACGCTCTATATTTTCGGTTTTATAATAATATCTTATTGTTTTGTAAAAGAAAATGTGTTTTATTCATCTCAGGCCAACGCATTCATTAATAGAAAGGATTGGTCATTAGAGTCTTAATTGCTAAATAGTTATTTATTTCATAACTTTTTGTAGGTGTACAAAAATTCCATTCTGGTTATGTAATTAATATATACAAATATTATTATTCATATCGTTCAAATGTTTACTTATTTTTTCAAATGGCCCGGACGCAATATACATACCTACATAATACTTTTCAGTAATAATTCTTTATTTTTTAATATAATATTTATTTTATAATAAGCGTCCGTCGCAGACCATCGATCAAAATAAATCGATAACCTGCCTAGTTCTGTCGCATGATTGATGATTGAGAAGTGCATAATAAATTAATGACAAATATTGACACGAATATAATGTGTTATAATAATAAATTAATCCTAATGAAAAACGCATTATTTATTGATTGACTTGCACAAAGGAACTACAATATATAGGTATAATAATAGGTATGTAGGTACCTGTTTACAGTTGTAGGTCAATATTTGTACTTAAACGAAACCATCTATAACGTGACTACGTTCGTTATTTTTTGCATTAATCTCCCGTTGAGTGTACAGTGTACAGGATCAAGTATCCGGCTTATGGAGGTTAATAAGTATAGACCTCGGATTTTGTAGCAAATGATTTTTTAGGTGAGGGGCCCTAAGCTATGGTGATATGAATTGAATATTCTCATGTATTTTATATAAGTTCCTATATTTTCATTCTTTCCGATATTTTACAATGAAGTCGTCTTTATTATGTTTTTTCCCCATAAAAGGGGTTTTTTGCAGATTTTTTTTATTGAAAAATGTTTCCTATTCGTATCATTTTATAACAATTATTGTTATAGTATTGCGTGAAATAATATTAATTAATCATAAACTAAATCGTCGAAATATTATGAGAGATGACTGATGGTTGACGTATAATACTGGAATTCGTGGTTTTATCAAAGTGCTATACAGAACATCAATAACATTCATACTAACTAGCACAGCATCAAATATTAAAGCAGTGCCTACCTATAATTCAAATAAAGTATGGCACACCAAAGTCCATTGATGTGTTGTGGTAGAAACGTAATTTTATACGTATACAAATAAATTAGAACCCAATAAATTAAGTGTTTATGGAAATAAATAAATAAGTAAAAAATATTGTAATAAATTCGTATAGTAGGTACCTTATTTATTTATTTTTATGTTTTGGCCGTATCTTTTTATACTTAAGTTAAATGAATTATTTGATTTTTTTTTTTGCTACTAGTTAAAAACATTTTTAAAGATTTATTTTGCTACAAAAAACGAACATTATTGTAATACTCATGACAGAAGAAGAAAAAAGGTTGACTTTGACTCAAAGCTTTTTTTTAGAAATTCCCCGGAATATTGTTGGTAGATAACAAATGATGGTCCTAGAAAACTATTGATGATAATATTTTAATCGGTTTCAAAACTCTACTTTATCTCACCATAACTATCGACACCAAATAAAAAATGCAGATTCAAATTTCTTGATAGTAAATAGTAGTACGTATAACTTGTTACTAATAAGATTAAAAATTCGAATATATTTGGAGTCTAAAAAAACTACATGTTTGGGTAAAAGTCCAGGTGACTTAAAGAGTTACAATGAACATAAAATTATTTTCAATGACAGAAATTATTGCCATACACTAATTGTAGTAAATAATTCAAAAATATTTTAATCAAAAAACCAGAAATCTAGGTGCCAAAATCCACTAACTTACGTTAAATCGATAATATAAGACTCTTCGTTGACTAAATTCTAATAATTAAGTGGATAGAGTAAAATAGTAAAGTTTTAAAAAAAAAAAACGATTACCTTAAAACGGGGTGAATATAGAAAAATGTTTGAACTTTGAATCATCATAAAAACTTTTCTATTTGGGCTTATAAATTATCAATACATTAAAATATTGGTCTACTCGAGCACTTTAAGTATCAAATTATTTTGATGTTCAACAAATTGTTTTATATATTTTTAAGTGTTTTGTTTCTATTCGCCTCGAAGATGGCCTGATGGCGTCAATAGAAACATTTCTGGTTATTTTGTGTTTTTTTCTATTTTATCAACTGAAAAGTAGATGATTTTAAAAGTGAATAGAATTGAATTGTCATTTAAAACTTTTTTTGTATGTTTTTAACTTAAATGTTTCAACTAAAAAAAAACAAATTAGCAACAATGGAAGTAAATTTGCAACAATTTGCCCCTGACTTCTGGAAAAACACATACTTTGCCTTATTTATGTTCCTTGCTTTTTTTTTCTTAAAAAAGTGCCAATAATAATGGATTTATTTTTGATTTTTTTTTTTTGGCCAATGTAATACTTATATGTACGAGCCATCACGACTGCAGTGTTTCTATTCACCTCTGAAATGGCAAAAGTCAGTATAACCTACATATTGAAATTGATTAATGTAGTTTGTTAAATAATACTTATAGGTATGATTTATAAAACCTAACTATATATTTAAAAAAAGTTATAACGAGAAAAATAAAACTTTTTCGTACTAATGTATGTATTCAGTTTAGTGAAGGTTTCACAAAAAGGTTATAACATTTTCCATAATTTTCTAATGAATGAAAAATTCTAATGAGGCAATACAATATATTGTATGGATACTTACATGATAATAATATATTATTTATGTTTTCTTTCAAAGTAAACACCATAATTTAAAAAGTAATTTCAAAACGACGTGGCTCACAATTTTGAACTTACTTCTTAAGTAGGTAGGCATGTTAAGTTTAGTTGCAAAAAAGTGTTAGAAAATGATTTCAATAAGTTTTTTATCAACAAAGAAAAAAAAATAACAATGATACAAAACTACCAAATACATATCCTTACATTAAAACTATGGTTATAGTGTTTTAACTTTAGGTACCTATTTCGATATTTGTTAGCCATTAACATTTTTCATTCATTGAATTTTTGGAAACTTTAAAATATACTAACCTGTGTACCTACTATTGTTATGCGACAGAACTGCAATTATATTTTGTGATATTATTCAATTAATATAAAATAATATACGTAACTGTTCGAGGTTTTTTAAAAATGTTCAATGGGTGTGACGCATACCTACATCATTGAGTTGTATTTAAAAAAAAGTGTGCCCTCGGCGTTACCTACGGTGATAAAAATATATTTTCCTAATAATAACAATACAATATTATACATCAAAACTGAAATTTTAAATTGTACGACTTATAATAATTGTACCAAATTGATTGGACCGACAACGTGTGACCTACAGTTTATACTCAATAATAAGTATACCTACCTATAGGTACTATTAAGTAGGTATTATATATTTTATAAATGCTTATCACGATTTACGCAAACGTTGGTTGTGTAGCATATTACTATATAATACAGCCAGACCAATCAGACAATATTATAATCATATTATGTGGGTGTAAGACATTATATATAGATCATGACATGTTTGTTTCGTTTAAATTTTGGCGATCGTCGATCATTATTTTAATAATACATATTAACCACAAAATCCTTGTCAAAGCTGCTCCAAAGACGGGAAACGATTTCGTTTTTTCTCCCGTAAGCTCTACACCGGTGTATAACATATGCACCTACCTATATGGCTATACAATATAGATATATTGTTAAATAAGCGTTAAGTCGTTTATAATGTTTTAAATAAATACGCGTATATGATATTATATTATTACTATGGCCCGACGTATGTCGATTACATAGACTACCAGCTAATGCGAGACCCGTTTAAGCGGATATTTAATTAAACGGAATATTCCATTTCACCCACGAATTAAACCCTATAATTATATTATTGTTATGTCCATACCGCGGTATAGGTCACCAAGCATAATCGTACAGGTAGGTTATAGGTACACCGCCAGGTGGCACACAGCAAATAT
The DNA here is from genome assembly GCA_027563435.1 of Nasonovia ribisnigri. NCBI lineage: Eukaryota > Metazoa > Arthropoda > Insecta > Hemiptera > Aphididae > Nasonovia > Nasonovia ribisnigri. The sequence goes on along the minus strand of JANEHU010004904.1, from coordinate 580,251 downwards.
AGGTAAAGTACCTTAAAGTATATCCATAGTATCTACATTATAGTGTAGGTCACTGGCGTTAATAAGTAACACACTAACACAAATATAATCGTTCGGCTGGTCACATTATCGGTACTTACTGCTTTATATAATGTGTATTTATTGGTAATAATTTTATCGGGGTATAATTTAAAATGTATTAACTTGAACTCCTGCAGTACCAACGAGGAAACGCGTACCTATACTTACATTACGAAAACGTACAGCTGTAGATTATAGGTACTTACGTAGGTAACAATATTACCTATTACATAATATATCAATATAACGAATGTAAACTAAATCTTATTATGACTTTGCCGTCTTTTCCATCATTCCTCGTTGGACATTAAAAGCGCACGATTACTTTAGGTGGCCGACGTCAACGATTTCCATGTTTAGACTTTGGTGAATAATAAATTATTGGCTTGGATTTGTGTCGAGAAAGTGTGCAGCATATAAGTGTTGCATGTTTAAGAATAAACCATTGATTGCTTACGCCTTTGGCCGTCATTGACAACCACAAAAATATACTTAAAAAAAAAACCGATGACAACCTAGTTGAACCCAAAATATATTCCACACCAGACTACCCAAACTTCAAAGTTCAAGCTCTGGAATTTATTCGAGAATTTGTTAGATTTTCTTTTGGCCGGTAAATAAATTGATAAAATCCAACAAAATCCCTGAATTGTCTAAAGATGTCTCACAAAACGAGTTTTTAAAAAAAAAAATGAAAAACATTTCTTACTCGGGAAAAGTTATGCTAACCCAAAGTTCATTAAGTTTTGATGTTGGTGTATATAGTTGACACAATAGGTTATAAAAGCTCTTCCGACAAAAATAAAGACAAACAATTTGTTGATATATTTTATGTGTCTGTAATGGTTGTGACGTTATGATGGTGATTTTTTTATGTACCGACCCTAATAAAATTTTTAAATGAAAGTAATATTATTAAATTAATAGTAGCACAGTTAATAATAATTAATATAATATAATCACAATAACATAATATTAACACTTAAATAAACTCATTAAAATAAGACTATTTCCTATAAATCCTTCAGTCGTCATTTATTAACCATGGTCATTTGTCAATATTTATCACACATTTTATTTGGTTTTTATTCTTTGTGCATACCTAATTCATTCAAATTAATTTTTGACACCCTTGAAACTACAAAAATAAAATGTTTAAGCAATAAGCCGACAACATACCTACTAACATGATTAATAAAATATAATTTAAATGTCATAAGGAGTATTAATCCTTTTACAATAAATAGATCATGTACTAGTCGTCTACACTTACCTACACCTAAGATACCAATAGTCACAGAGACATATTGATCATAAATTTATAAATATAATTTAAATATAATAATAACTAAAAACATGTAATTTAAAATATTATAAGGAGTATTTTATTATTTTTCAATAAATAGATCATGTATTAGTCGTCTACACTTATCTACACCTTAAAAACAAGAAAAAATTCGATCTAATGCACTATAATAATACAAAACTTAATAAAATGCCCTAAAAATTAAAAAAACCAATTCAAATGAATATAAAATAAATTTTAAAAAGGGTAACATTTCATTATTTTAGTACTGGACAATCAGATGCTATTACTAAGTTATTTTCAAATAAAAAACTTAAACAGCTATTGGCAAGTGATATTTTGTATACCTAACTGACTCAAGCAGCAAAGAAATGTTTTAGAAATATTATATTATATAATATATTTAAAACATAACAACATTTATTACAGTTGTAACTTGTAATTAATTTTAGTGAACAAAATTATATTGGGTTCATTTTTTTTTTTTAAAGGAATTTGAGCTAAGTTTTTACTAATTTTTATTTATTCTAATAAAATATATGAACACTTACTTCAAACCTAAATCTTCAGAAAATTCATAAGACTGAATTTTTTTTCAAAAAATATTAAATAAAAAATTTACTAAACAAATTTTTTGTATGTAAAACAAAATTTTAGAAAATTCAGAAAATATTTTAATTTGTATTTAAATCCTAATTATAATTATAAATAATAGTTCAGGTGATGCATTGATGGCTAGGGGGGTGAACTAGCAGCCAAAACAAAATCTATATAAAATCTTAAACACCTATAAAAACAATTTTTCATCCTTATGCATTATGATATGAAAATACAAAATATTTATACCGATTTTATTATTTTAAATTATATAATAATAACAAATTATATTTAAACAGTGGCCCACCAGAAAAGTTTCCGGTATCCTTCCCCTGATTTAAGCTGATCAATTGCTAATTGTCTATTATAGATATTATAATAGAATCAAAAAATAAAATAAAGTATCAATATTTTTATTATTATCTATTATCAATTCAATATTTTTAATACTAACACATGAGAATCTATTAATTTAATAATACATAGTATAGTCAATAGATTTATCATATGACGTGGTTATGATATAAGTTAAGACACTGAAATTAAAAAAACTAAAAGCTACATTTAAGGAATTAATTTTGTCTAGTATCACTTTACTGTTACACTTACAATTAAATTATCTATTTAAAATAATTTAATATTTATTATTTAACAATAAATAGTATATTATTTATAAAAAACAATGCCCAATGATTTGATGTCATCATTACAGACTCTTCAGATCTCATTTATAAGTACTTTTACTTATTATTGAATAAAAATGTTATTTTAATAATTTATATAATCATGCAATTCAAATTAATTTTTTTAAGGTTCAAATGAATCATTACTTCAGAAAACTTATATTGTGTCTAAAAGATCTTTAACCCTTTCACTACTACACTAATTATCTACTGCAACCTGTGTATGATAGTAAAATTAAATTTAAATTTAAATTTTGAAATCTATATGATCTAATTATTTAAGTTTAAAATAATTCAAGCCAAGGTTTCTATAACTTGTACAGTTAACAGCAAATGAGAATATTATAAAAACAAGGACGTAATAGTACGTCTGGAGCAGTGGATGGTGTAAATGTTTTGGACATAATAGTAAGTCTGGAGCATTTAAAGTGTTAAACCTGGTGGTATCATAATATGTAACCCAAGATGGATCAATTTGGATAACTTTATTGTTATGTTTGCAATTAAATTACCTATTTAAAATAATTTAATATTTATTATGCAACAAATATACTATTTCATTGCAAACATAACAATAAAGTGACTTTAGACAAAATTAAATGTGGTAATATTGAATGAATAAAACAATGTTATCAATTAATATGTGGAATAATCATACGAGCAAATCTAGGAATACTAAATGAAGCTGAATGTAAATCTGGCGAGTAATGCTTCAGTTTGTGTTCATTTAGTTCTTCTGGTGTGAAATTATATGCTGGTACTTTGAAATTTACTAGCTGAAATAACATGAGAAATAAATAATGATTAAATTAATAAATAATAATATACCAAATTTTATAGGTAATCTTTTCTAACCTCATTGTCTGTTGCTAAAATGAAACTGATGTTTCCAGTCGGATATGACGGGATAGATATAGTAGCCAAAGTGACCTTTTTAAAGTTTGCTGAACAGTCATTGGACAGTCTAATCATTGTATCCTGATCTTCTTTTATCCAAATTGATCCAACTTGGGAACATATGATACCACCAGGTTTTAAAGATTTTTTCAATGATTCAATATAACTTTTCTGAAATAATGACTCATTTGGACCTTAAAAAAAATTAATTTGAATTGAACCAATATATAACTTATAGAAATGACATATTTATCCAATAAAAAGTAAATGTCCTTACCAACAGGATCTGAAGAGTCAGTAATGATGACATCAAATTGTTGGGCATTGTTTTTCATAAACTCAAACCCGTCTTCAATATGCAGTGTAACCTTGTCGTGTTTAAATCCACAAGCCATAAATGGTAAATATTGTTCTGAAAGTTTCACTACTCTTTCATCAATTTCAACAACATCGACGCTAAGAACTTTTGGATGTTTAACAGCTTCACGTGCAACACCACCATCACCACCACCCACCACCAAAACTCTTTCTGGATTAGGATGGCTACAAAGTGGCAAGAAACTTATCATCTCTTGGTATGAAAATTCATCAAACTCTGTGCATTGGATTATATTATCCAAAATTAAAGCTTTTCCAAATGATTTGCTGTTAACAAAAAATAATTAGATATAATGATCAATAGCTTTGTATTGGATATAAACTGTCATATAACCATACAGATACTTACGTTTGCAATATCATGATATCTTGATATGGGGATTTTTCTTTATGGAGCACTTCTTCTACTTGTAGTGAAAGTCCAGCACCTGGCCATGTATCGGACTCAGTGAACCAACCTTGTTGTAAGTGATTCATTGTGCTTAGCTTAATATCTTGATTATAAGTCTAACAAAAAATGTTCGGTGAAAATTAAACGGTATTTTACCTAAAATTCAAGCAAAAAGGTTTGATGTAATAAATGTCCAAGAATAAACGTTAAGTAAAAAATCTAATTTTATTTATATTATATTTTATGAAAGCATAAAAGGTAGGTACCTACACAAAAATTATTATTTTTTAAATTAACATTTAATTTGTATTTCACCTTTTTTAAAAATATCTATATGCATATGTAAACAAATAGATATAATCATATATTATAAAAAAATCTAATACAAATTTATATGACTATCGTTTATCAACTAAAAACAATTTGATATTGTTGAATTTTTTATTCCATTGAATTTATTTTGGTTAGACTTATTAACTTATTAACTAATTTTATTGCCAGATCTTAGCTTTTTTCTGGGATTTTCATTAAGGGGACTCTACATCCACATGTGACGGTTTTGTCTTACATACATAAAACGTAGTAAAAATGGTTTTATGCGGGTAAGAACCACACAGGCTGTAGTCCAAGCTAAGCAGCCAAATGTTCACATTATAAAGAGAACATTAACTGTGGAACGTTGTTTTTAATTTTTTCAATATCAGAAGTAAAAAAATAGTTTTTCAAGTATGAATAACTAAAAAATAATGAATTTTTAAACAACGTAAACTTTTTTGTATTTGTGAAATTAAAAACAACATAGCACAGTCGTTCTCTTCTTTCTGGTGTGAACATTTGGTTGCTTAACTTGGACTACAGCCAGAATGGTTCTTACCCGCGCAAAACCGTTTTTGCTAAGTCTTACACTTGTAAAACGAAGACAACACATGCGGGTGTAGCGTCCTCTTAAACATATTATTGGAAAACAATTAAAATAATTAATACATATTTACTCAGTGTATGTCCAGATATATTGCTTATATTTTGATACCGTTAACTATATTCCAAATTTCCAAAACGGGATTTACTTCTAAAATGTCTTCGACCGTGTTTTCCGTTCCGTGGTTGTGATCGGGCAAGTGAATTACGATAGCGAATTGATCTAAACAAGTCAACAAGTCCGATTATCGAGCAAATACAATATTAAACATTTAAAACTGTGAATACCACTGTCGAGCAGTTAAGCTGAACAATTGTTTATTTTTGTAAGACATTCGCGACACTTACAATTATTATAAACAAAAAATAAACGATTTTTGATAAGAACAATCTTAACCGTTTTCGGATTCTCGACCGAGACAGTATATATATATATATATATAAGGTCGCGGACACCCAAAATGACCGTTGTGCACGCGCGCAATGAAAACAGCCTGTTGATAGGGCGCGACTCTAACGGCCATTTCCAATCAGTGGTCTTCAAACATGAACAACTGGATACTTTCCAGCTGGACAAGCTGAAACTAAAATATATCAGTGGTTTTAGACGTGTACTTGAATTGTAAATTTAATGAGTAACCGCGTCGTACAAAGAACACATGCCGTGGGCCTGTAATTGTGTAAACATCGCAGCGGCGCGGTACAGTTTGAGAACCCATGGCTATCCACCGGTGTATAATTGTGGGCGGGTAACGGCTGTCTCCGACGAATTTTCGTCGAGCGGACTCGACGCCGAGCGGACTATTTGTGACAAATATAAATTGTATGTGTATTGTGTATTTTAATACGTGATCAACAGTTGTCCGAAAAATTGTAAGAGGAGGTACTTGGTAAGACTCTGAAACCGAGAACGAAATTCCAACGGTCGGACAAGAAAAATCTTTACTAATACAGGTAGATACAATTAATTATTATATTAAAGTCATGGACGGAGCTGATTTAATATATCTAATACCAGAATAAAATAATCCTCATGATATGGTCATCATTTAATCTTTTTTCTATGATAGTCATATAGATTCATAGATCTGCCAGCGCACGTAACACAAATCGTAACCTATTTGGCCAAGTCAAGAAGTTTCATAGTCACAAACAACAAACATCCACGAGCCACATACATAACAAGGACCCAACGTCGTACACAGAGAGGCCAGAAAACAGCATTTTTCAGATGTACCAGAGCAACTTCACCACACTCAGCCGCATATACACGTTTAATGACTTCTGTACCATTTATACTTACTAAAAATAAAATACTGATTCATTTACTGTTGGAATTGACTACAAGTTGTTTAAGATCATCAACATTTGATTCCATTACTGACGGAAATATTTTATCATCCAGGTATGTGCATTATATTATTATGTTATTTAGGTAATATTATACTTAGAGGTAATCACTAAATAAATTAATGTAACACTTTAACAGTATTGTAAAATGTTTTAAGTATCTGAAAAATATAAAAGTGTATTAATCTTTTATTATCTATGTTTAATTATAACACTTTGTTTACTTAATAATTTTCCAAATGTTGCGCAAGATTATACCTTTTTACAATGTTCTGAGCAAATGCATCGCCTGAGGCAAAAGTCGGTTCCTGCAATACCTACCAGACAATATTCAAGACCTCTACTTGTTATTGATGACAACATCTAGTTTGCAATTGCGTTGCAAAATCCATCAAATAAGTAAATTCTTATTTTTAATTTTATTTAAGGAGTTTAAATCCCAACAATAATTTTAATAGGTTTTATCAAAGTTGGCTGTTGATAAATCAATAAGTTAAAGGTATATTTTTTTCAGAGTTGGGTATTAACTTATTTTACAGTTTTGACGTGTTCAGTGCCTATTGTGAATTAAAAAATAATAATATTATAAAATATATTTATAAATATGTCTAATCTGGGTATTTAAAATACTAATATGATATTTAAATATATTTAATTTTAACTCACTACAGTTCAGTTTTCAATGAGTTTGACATGTCTAGGTACTTGCATCGTAAATTACGAGTAAAGATAATTCAATTTATTATTCAATTAATTTTCTCTAAATACAACAATAGGTTTAAAGAACGATTTTTATGAATATCCAGCACACAGATAATGTTAATAAGTTTTTACTTGTTATACTCTTCCATTAACATTTCTATAAACTATAATACATAAACACTCTTAACACTTAGCTTGTAATCAAATAAACATATATAAAATATGTATATACAGTTTATCTTTCTTTATAAATGGTATTTATTTTTAATACTTAGAGTGAGAGAATTCAAATCTGTTACACAAAAGCTATTCAATTTTATAATACTTATTACTATATTATTTACAATTTACATAAGTATATAATCTTTTTTTTTTGGGCATATTTTTCAAATTACTATACTGTATTTCTAGTAAGGTTTATAGAATGACAATAAATTGCTTGGAAATTAAAAAAATAATTTTTTTTTTAACGGGAAGGTACAGTTGTAACTTTTTATTTGAAAATTAAAATAATTTCATTACGATTTTATAAAAGTTACAAGTAAAGTAACTTTATTGCATTTATTGCTAAGGGCCCATATCACAATAGTTAAACTAAGGTTAAACAGTGGAATTTTGCCAGTGAAATCTGTGGGTTAAGTATAACCGAGGTTTAACCTATGATTGTAAAACGGGCCCTAAATAATGAGTAAAGTAACTTTATTACATTTATTCTAAGTAACTAAGTATTACTTTTTAAAAGTAATTTACTCAATACTAAATTGTTTGTGATTTAAGCAATATTCAAGAACTAATACCAGAATTAAGAAATGTGCTAATGTTTTAAATCATAAGATTAAAATATGATATTTATTTAGGTAACTATTATTTTGAAGTTTAGTTTCAGATAGTAGGATGTGACAGAAAATTTAAAAAAAATATGCATACCAAATATTTACTTTTAAAGTAATTTATGAAAACATGATAAGTCCAGGGACGGAGTGGCCGGTCTGGAAATGGGAATTTTCCAGATGGCCTGGACCATATTATGGTCTGGTGGCCTGACCATTTTGTTAGATTATTTTTAAAATTGAATTTAATTTACAAAATATTAGTAAATATTAAATGTTAAATACGTCAAAAATGTGTGTCTATTAAATTATTATTGTATTACAAATATTATTAATGCAATAATAGTACATTGTAATAGCCTCGTACAGTTGTATACTCGTATGAGAAAACTTTGGATATAAAATTACAAAATATTTGCTACATAAATATAGACATTAAATACAATTAAAGCAATATTATATTGATATAGGCTGGTTATTTTTATAATAAAACACCCAGATTCGACACAATTCCGCCTGTTGAACCGGCAAGTTGTTTATCTGTACCCTGTAGTAGGACTGCAGAGTGGTGACAAATATAGCAATGGCGCAATGCCTAATGGCTAATAATAACTAATAATACTGATATACCATTGATTATAAGTACTAATAATGTCTAATACTACTATAAAGTATTTATAATAATATAATCAATATTAATGATGATACATATGATTTTGTATTTTTAGTCCCTTTACTTTGGTTATTGTTATTTTTATAAATAATATTTGTGATGATCTAAACTTTTATCTAAATTATTATTATAAATGTATAAATCATTTTTATTATATTGTTTATAATTTATGTATTTATTTATTACTTATTACCTTATACCTACTATACCTAAACAATTAAAACACAATATATAATTATTAATTATTAATATTTCATTGGTTTCAACTATTAAACTATACCTACAAATTTTATTTTTCAGACTTTCAGGTATTAGTATATTAATAAAGGTGGGCAAGTTAATGAAAATAATTAACTGTGGTTAGTTAAGCTAATTCAATTAAATTGCCTTCAGGTTTTCAGTTAAAGTTAAAAGCTGACAAAAAAAAAAATTAACTTAACTCATTAAAAAAAAGTTAATTTTTTTTTCAAATCATAAATTGCACTATTATTTTGATTTGTACTAACATTTACCAAGACGCTTAGCACTGTGTATTGTGTAAACATAAAACAATTAAAATTAACTTAACTGTACAATAATGATAATTAACTATAAAAAGCTAAGTTAAAACATTATTCAATTTAACTGAATAAAGTTAATAAATTAAAAAATTTTTAACTTAACTTTAACTTTTTAACAAGTTAATGCCCATCATTGATATTTATATAATGCGTTAGAAGACAGAAGTTAAAAGAAATGGCAATATAGTGATTTAAATACTTTTATAATACTGAAAGTAGTAATGAAATTTAATTTACATGTATAATAGTTTTGAAATAGGTAAATAGAAAAACTAAATTCGAGCGTAGCAAGAAAAACATTTTTGGTGGGTGGCCTGGATAAATTTTAAACTCCCAGCCTGAATTTGGTTCCCACTCCGCCCCTAGATAAATCATAAATATTATGATCAACAAATTCAACTTTAGCTCTTAAATTTGTTATTTTTAATTCAGCTACAAATTTCCTGAAAATGTCGATTCTGTATCTGAAGTTTCCAATATCTACACTCCAACAAACAATTAAAAACCATTAAAAATAAAATTTATTTATTTATTTATTTAATAAAATAAGCAATTATATTGTAATAATGCTCATAGTTTGTTACAGAGTTTTCTATTGCAATTCTAACCGAAAAGACACAAGAAATATTATAATATGTAGAGTTGCTGTCATTTATAAGAAATGTGTTGCCGTTAACATACAGCCAACTCACAATAATTACATACTATGAATTTGGATTGATGAATGGACTTAAGATTATACTCCCTTAAAGCAATCATCAAGGATGTTATTTCCATTTTTGCCAAGTACATATACACAACTGATCGAATATAGTCTTTGTCAGAATGAATATAATATATGCTTTATCTTTGTATTAGGCAATAATACGTTGTGTTAGAAAGATACGAGCATTTACAATTTCATAAAAAGGAACCCAATTGCCGCACGAGTGTTGAGAATGGTAATTTGTGAATACTGATACAATAGATATAATATTTTGTTGAATTAGGCAAATAAATTAATATAGATTCAATACTTATAGGTTGTAGCTTTACCATATCTGCGTTCAGTAAGAACCTGAATAATGGAGAATGGATTTCATTGTAGATTATGTGAACTAATTTCATGATGTATTTTGAGGGATTTTTATTTGATTATGTTTGGATGTATTGATTTTAAACGATGAAACCTACTGTAACAATGAACAGTTGAAACAGTTTACAAAAAAGATATTTGAACGAATAACTTTGTTGAAAGTTACCATACTTCATTGTTAAGGCTGATTAAACCTCATCCCAAAGTGTGGGCATTCCTTAGTAGGATTTAAATACTTGTTATTACCTTTGTTCTTAAATTCAAACAAACAGTGGCCATTAATTATGTACCTAATACAATGAATAATTGTTAATTACCATAAAAAATTATGATATTAATTTTTTGTTTTATAGTAAAGGAGAAAATAATATTTATACTTTATGTTTTTATTGCATTTTCTCATTTTGTTAGGAGGCTGCATACAAATTGTGTCCCACGGCAATAATTCCTTCCGAATTGTGTATTTGTGTTCCAGTTATTTTTTTGTGGTCCTACTAGTCGCCTCCCGATTTCCTGTTCATACGAGTTGGAGTCTCATAAATGATAAAAGTTAATATTTCCCTTCCCATTTTTACACAGATTTAGGACAGAATATTGCAATAATTACTACTACATATTATATAGATTAAAAATTTTATTTTGCGTGTTATATTTTAATGCGTCTTGTAATTTTAATATAAATTATAAATTAAACTAAGTTTTTTAACAGTTATCGTTTATAAATAGTATAAATAATGTAGCTTAATATTTACTTCCCCTATTTTGCAGGTTGGTATTATAATTTTCTCTATAATAATATGTGAGGGCAACTGTTACACATAACATGCCTCACCGCTGATACACAATATACATTTTATTACTCCTATTGCTTATTTTCTCGTTCCACATTTTTCATATAAATTTGTATTTATATACTTAATTATGATCACTAACCTAGGTAATTATTGCAGACAATCCAGAAAAAATATTGCGAAACATATCAACAGTACAATTTAGTAGGTGTAAATTAGACTACAATAGATAACATAATAATAATAAATAAATACCTAAGTAATATTTCAGAATTTTAGATTATCAACAAAACAAAATATATTTTTAATCCATGGGGCTTTAAATAAGGAAAAAAATTAACTTAACGTGACAATACAATTAATTAACTTGTAAGTTATTATATAACATGGAATAAATTTCACTTGTTAAGTGACTTACTTAAATCTAACTCATTGTAACATCAATCTAACTTCGAAAAAATACTTAAAATACGTATTGAGTACCTACTTAAAAAAAGGTATTTTAATACTTTTACTCAAATATTTCTACTAAAGAGTCGTACATTACAACACTGTCTATATAATATGGCACCTATAGTTTAGTTACACAGTTAATAATATTATTTTAAATGACGGAAAAGCAATTATTAGCATGTTAGAATTTAGAAGTTACACATAATATGCAGTGGTGTTCTCAGGATTTTTCGGTGGAGGGGGGATATACAAATTAATGTCAAAGTGGGCCTTGGGGCCAGCACTATACCGTCGTAAATAATTTCTGATAAAACTCAAAATTAAATGGAAAAAAACCACTCAGCTGGTGTCTCTTGCCGCTATGATTCTTTCGAAAGGTATTACTAAAAATTTCAATTTAAATTATGGACTATAAACAAATTATACGGAACAGTGTACCCGGAATCGCTAATAATATTATTTTATTATTGATTTTCCATCTGACAAAATTTGATGGGTTTGTTATATAGGTACGTTCAAATAGAATGAGGGACATATTATTATTATTATTATTATAATCTGAGGCACAGCGAATTTAATTTCATACCTTACCTGCTATATCAATTAATTCGGTAGGTAGGATTTGACTACCTATAATATTACAAAACGTCAATTAAAAGCTCTGTGTTTGAACTCGAGATTTTAATTGAGCGGTGCCGGGAACACGGACCTTACAAACGGTGTGAAAAACAATGTTAATCTAATCAAGCAATGGATAAAAACAGTTATTATAAATGTTAGTTTTTTATGGGAGAAATAATAATAATGATTTGAAATTACATATTATAATATAAGACATCAACCACTTATAAGTATAAATGTATAATCATCTACTTTATTAGATTTTTGTGTTGGGCCTCGTCTATCGCCCATCACTATATCATTTCGTTCTGCAGTACCAGGTACCTACTTACCTAAAATTATTTTATAATTAAAACGATTGTTTGATCTTAGACCTAAATTGAATAAGTTATAGTACTTCAGTGTCATTACGCTCGTCACTTATATATACTTAATTTAACTAGTGACTGATTTACGTATACGGTATACCTGCATATACTTAACCTCTTCAATATAATATTATATTACGTTATTGTGCTATGCGACTCGTTGAAACTCATTCTAAGCTTAATCATTTAAATTTCCAATTACCTTTTCATTGTTAATGCAGTTGTTTAATTTGTTTCAAGCTGATCAATTATATGTGGCTATGTCAAATTATTATTTAGCTGATAAATCGTCTTAAGGCGTCGTCAATTAATGAACATTGCAAAACTACAAAAAAAAAGTAAACCAATTGATACTTTTCTATATAAAATAATATATTGCGCAGATAAAAACAGTGACAATACCATAAAAAAACTTTTATTTTACAAAATATGAGAACATTCTTTTTTACTGAAAATTTATTTAGTGAGTGATTTTTTTGAAAATTTGTATATATCTATCTAAATTCTAATGAGTAGTTTTTGAATTATTAAAATATTTATACTAAGAATAATAATCTTTAAAAAATAAACTATATACCTATGTAATATTAGATATTGAGATATATTTAATATTTATAATGCTTGGACTATATTTACAAAATATTTATATTGATAAGTTCCTATTTTAAAAACGGAAATTTGCGTCGTCACGCAAGATCGTCCTTAAGTGGTACAAAAAATATCGAAAATTCGAAAATATGGTCTTCGAGTGAATATAAAAATTCCAGAAAACAGAATTTTAATGTAATGTGCATAATTTAACCATTAAAATGAGGTTAACTTGCTTAAAAAGTCACCCTGCAGATATTATGATTTAATATTATTATACCTAAGTATAATATACGGCGTGCGCAGGTATGTAGTGGTAGGGTAGAGGGTAATGTGCGTTTATAAATCTCTGTAAAATAATAAATTATTATCATTTATCATGTGCCTACTTGTATATATACTCATATAGTCATATACATCGACTCGGAGTCCGGAGAATAAAATATCGTATAGGTACCTATTTATAATTTATACAGAGTGCACGCGCGCGTGTGCAGTAGTCTTCTTCTCATTCAAGTTTCCACCACTATTTATATTCCAAGATAACTCCATATTTTATTGTACGTTTTATTTTTAATTTCATTAATTTTATTCATATACTATTTTATCCATATTTTATAATATTATTGTAACAACAATTATACCTATATGTCTGAAATTTTACACTGTGTCATATTGGCAACCGGACTGATGGGCAGTTCACTTTAAATAAAGTTGTTTCTCTCTTCTAAATCGGTACTATTCCAAAGACTCGAGATACCACACAACAGTTTTTCTGATTATTTTTGTTTTTTGCATATTTCTGCTTAATTATGATTTGACACGTGTTAATAAAAAAACTAGAAATTTTTGTTAATTTTTGTTTTTTTTACAGGTCAACTTATAATACATTTGTTTTTCAGGTGTTCTTAAACAATTTCGAAAAATTTATTTTCAGAAAATCTATTAGAAGTATAATAAATAAGTTTAAATGTTTTCTAAAACTCAAAAAGGCTAAAAGTTTTTGTTTTTTTTTTAAGTTTTTGATATTTTTAATGTTTTTAATTATAATATAGAAAAAGCCTGTGTTGGTAGTTGTTATCGTGCTTTTTTTGCTTATTTTAATGGTTGTAAGTGCTTATTTGACTGCCTATGATGTGGTATTTAAGTGCTTTTTGCAGCGCTTATTTTTATGATTATAAATCCCGGACCTTGCTTATTATAATATTACCTAATTATATAATTTTAGTTTAATTGCCATATATATTATATTGTATTATTATTATTATTTAAATACACGATTTTTTACATAATAGGTTAGGTACATTAGGTAGTACATTAATATATTATATAAACAAAGAAAAAAAAATTTATTTATTTATATTAATATTTTAGTTACGTGAAAAATGTGTATTGCAAATTGTAATTATTTCATTTATGATAACTATTTAAAGAATTTATATTTCAAATTATAAACTCATGGGCCCCCAATCAAACATGTAAATAAAAATAAAATAAAAAATAAAAATAAAATCATTTTATTGGCCAAACTAATACATTTTTCAAATTGATCAGATATTTTCTTACTATTTTTTTTTAGCTTTATTTTAGCATAATACTATATTACTACTTATTAATATTTACCTATTCATCGTATATATTTTATATAATCAATCAAACTCCGTTGGGATTTTCAATTGTTGTTTTCTATAACACGTTTACACTATAGAGAATGGTTCTCATTTATTGGATCGTACAATTTTCATGGACGGTTTTATTGTTTTATTAAAAAAATGGAATATATTATGTAATAATATTAGGTATACACTCTATTTTATTTGAATAGTCGGTGTCAAAAAAAATCAGCTCAAGACTACCGTTCCATAGTGGCATATGCGATTTGTATATCAACATTATGGTTAACAATACCGCAATCGTTCAAGTACGTACAAAAAAAAATCATCTCCATAACACTTTTGGATGTTTAACGAAAGTGACTTTTACTGCCGAGCCAAAGGAATGGAAGAAAATAAAACTCTCGAATCGCTAAAGTGTGTCTTCACAAAACGTGACAATGTGACTTACATAAGATTTATACGCACCGTACTCACTCAGGGTATAACAGAGAGAAAACTAACTATTCAATAGGTAACTAATTTGTTCTACAATCAGCATTTTCTAATTTATTTTCCAATATATGCACTACATAATAATATGATATATCATAATCGTTTCGTTTCGAAGAAAACTTTTGAAAAAAATATCGATCAGGACCAATGTTAGTCGGTACCTACATAATATTATTAGTACATAGTTGTTGTGATTGCATAATGTCATAATATTATTTTGTCAGTTATTTCTGTTGCACCCTGTAGAAAGTATACAAAAAAATGCTCATAATTTCCAGTTTTGCTGATTACTTTTGATTTTTTGCATATCTTTGCTTATTTATGACTTATGATGATACGTCACTAACAAAAACTTAGGAATTTCTGTTTACCGCTCTGCTGTAGCACGCTGTAGTTGGTTACATGTGTTAAATTTGAATTCAATGATATAAAATTATAATAATAAATGAAAATTTCTGAGCAAATACGGTTAGCCTATTTTTAAATTACAAAAAATTAACTAAAATCAACATTATTCTTTTAAATATCTAATTTTGTCCAAACATGAACTTAAAATAATAATATAGCTATTAAAAAATACCGTGTTTAAACAAATTTTAGATGTTTTGGTTACAGTGTAAAATACTTACGAAAATCCTGGTTCAAAATTTTAAAACCTTAGCTAAAATAAATTTAACACCTTAAAATTTTTTAGCAACAAAATAATTTGGGAAACATTTTCTTTAGGAAATTTCAAGTCTTCAGCTATCATAATTTTATGGGGCAGTGGTTTTCACCGGTGTGTTGCCAAAAAAATTATTTATTTATATTGAACAAGCTCAAAGTAGAAATACACCTATATTATAGCATTATCATGGCGTTATGACGTGATGGTAAAAGCCACAGATAAGAAAAACAATATTGTGAAGATAGTCTCATTCTCAATTATCTACAATTAATTTTACAATAATTGTTACTTTTTCAAAAATTCATCAATTGTTTTGAGTGTGGTGCAATTTCTTTGGTCGTCGTAAAAAAAAGGTTCCATAAGCACTGCTAGCCTAAGGGGGTCTCCGATGATTAGTCATTAAGTCAGTCGGGACACGTTCGGTTATAATATAATGTATTTGTTGTATTTATATAGATAGGTATCACGGGAATCGTTCTTTGCAATAAATTCCCCAAGATTCCCCTTCCGGTTCCCCTACCCACTAATCTTACAGTATTCGCATGTGATATACAAGGTGATTTTTTAAGCATGTTCACTCCCATATTTCTCTTTATAGTACATTTATTCAAATTTTGAATTTTGGAATTTTTAAAGCATACCTATAATTACCATTATATTTTAAAATTTTCGATATAATTTGTATTAACTACTTAAAGAGTGTCCTGTGGCCTTCAAAACTCACTTGGAAGAAAACTTTTGAAAAATATAAAGATTAGCGAACCAAAGTTTGTCGGTACCTATATAATATTATTAGTATATAATATAGTTGTTGCGATTACATGATGTCATAATATTATTTTGTCAGTTGTTTCTGCAGTTGCATCCTGTAGGAGATATACGCGATCACCCCGTAGGGAGTGCCTAACTACAACGTAAAGGTACACACGTAACATTACAATACAAACTATGAGCTGCAGTGCAATACTGTAGCACAATATAATATACGTCCTGTGCATAACACGAAAACGAGTTAATCGCGAAAGTTTGATCGATTGTCTCTCTCTCTCTCACTCTCTCGTTGGCTCTTGAAACAACTGAAGATATTGTTGTGTCCGGGATAACGATAGATAACATCGTGTGTTTGTGTGTGTGTGTGTGTGTGTGTGTGTGTGTGTGTGTGGGTACGTCGAGAACAATGGACAAGGAAGCTGAAGCGAATGACGACGTCCGGGGGAGGGGTTAAACGCTCGCGATTTCACTCGGGATCTACATAATAATAATAATAATAATATATAACAATAATAATAATATGATGTAGGAAACGGGTTCGGCTCTTTACCGGGCCTCGCTACGCACAAGACGTGTAATATATTAATAATAATAATATGTATGACGATAATAATATTGTAAAAACCACACGTGTGGCGTTTCGTATACATACCTATTACCTACATATTATAATAATATATGGACTACGAAAGTTCTCGTTATGCGGGTGGACCTGACCAGGAAGCGTGGTATGTAATAATTCCTCGTGGTACGAGAGGGCGAATCGCCGCAGCGGCGAAGGTCGAGGGCGTGTGCCCTCTCGTCCGTCGCGCATTCCTCGACCTGACGGCGTTAATATCCCATTATAAAATATTATTATTACACTGTACGACGCGTATTATTATTGATATATTAATATGTAGATCGTTGAGACGACGACGGAGTTATGTTATAATGATATTATTATCATTAAGAATATGATAAAGTAACGATAGATCGGTCGATGTATAATAGTACTTAGTAAACCGGTCGACCGGCCAAATAGTCGTGACATTGTTTACCCGGCCACGCACACCGCGCCGTGTTATACATAATGTTAATAGGTATTATAATAATTTATAATAACATACCTGGGTATATATTGTATAATAAAATATCGTTATTATTGTTACCCATACGAGTATAATATATATTACGTACGGCCGGCACGGGCTTCCGGACTTGGCCGTCGCTCGACTTTGACCTTTATCACGCACACGTGATCGATTTCACGGGGAAACCGCGATCTGTGAATCATATATTATAATTATTAATTATTATTGTTTTTTACGTCGCATGTAGTTTTGTTTTTTAATGTGTTTTTTACCACGTCGTCCGCTGCAGGAAGCGTAGGTGGACGTCGCCAGCTATATGTATCGTAACCGCCCGGAGCTTGACCACACGAAACCTGTCGGACATTGACACCCATATAATATATTATTGCTACGAATCCCGACGGGAAGCGAAATTTTTACCGCCGATCGACGACGGTAATTATTATACGCATTTGAGTTTTACCGACGTCCGTATATAGGATCGTATACCTAGGTATACCGTGTATTATTGTAGGAACGATTTGTATTATTGTTTTTTAAATTTTTTTCATTCTATTTCGGAATTCGTAGTCGTTATATTTGGCTACAAGTCTCGTTCCAAAAATAAAAACATTTTTTTTTTAGAAATATTCAATGAAAAGTCAATGTTGGCTGTTATAGATAATTTGTATGTTTGATTACTATTGTCAATAGTCTTTATAATTATATATTTTATGTACTTTTGTATATTACACTTTAATATATAGCAGAGATTCCGAAACTGTGGGTAACAAATTATATACTTGGTGGGTAGCTGAAAGTTTTGAAATATATATTTATTTTACATTGTAAGATATTTAATATTAAATTACTATAAAATATTTATTATATTTTTTAATTATTTATTTTTTATTTTTTAATTCACCAAGCATGCTCACCCCCTGATTTTCAATATCTGATTTTTTTGAATTTTTAAACATACGAGTACTTTAAGATTATATTTTCAAATTCATGAGATTTTTTTTACTACTTAAGGAGTGTCTTGTGGAAATATAAACTTTTATTTTTCAAATGAGAACACCCTTATTAAACTATATATATATATATCAAAATTCGTACGAGTAGTTTTTGAGTTATTTAACTTTGTGTTTTAAGGGTGAAAAGCTATGGTGATTTTAAAATTGTAGTCATTTATATTAATCTATTAATATAAACAATTTTTAAGGACTTAATACTAACATTTCAATAACTATAAGAAACTACCCATTCGAATTTTGAACTAGGTATATCAATATTTTCAAAAAAAATATCTACTAAATAATATACAGTAAAAAGGGGTTCTCATTTGAAATTTGAAAAACAGAAGTTTTTATCACCACATGATACTACTTAAGTAGCACTTACTTGGTGAAACACTATCTGTATATATAAAAAAATTAATATACTTTATGTATAAGTAAGTACGAGTATATGATACAGTATTTTGAATGTAACCATCACATTGTACATTTATTACTTTGGTATAAATCACGGTTATTTCCCATAACCCTATGTGACTATTAAATTGTTTTATCAGTATATCCATACATGCATACGAGTGTACCAGTGACTTTTCACCACAACACTGCTGTCTGCTACACTAAAATTTATCTCTTAGACAGCAATTAACAATGAAACTACAAAAAAAAACTGTCATTTTTATGGTGTGGGTCAAAAAAATTTGAAAATTTTCCAAAATGGATCGTACCCTAAACAATTTGGAAACCTCTGCATTACAAATAATATATTTTATGATATTTTTGTAGGAACACAAGTATTTAAAACGTTTGTCGTACCTATTGGTTTTGTAATTTACGAGAATTGAATTGGTTTGTCTGCTTATATAGTGTTGTAAGATTTGTTTAAACACATTTAAGGCTCTCTATATATAGAATGCGTTTAAAATTTAAATCTCTGTAATTTATCTCGTTAGAGATATGACATTTTTTTTTAAATTTGGAACACGTACCGCGTTTGTGTCAATTTAATATACTCGCGCAATACAGTACAGTGATTTATAATAATTATTAGTCGATAGTAAGTTGTAAGTAGGGAGGTAAAGTACCTCATCTATAGTCGGAGATCGGTTTCCTGTACTAATCGACAGCGTTTTGTTTATATACGGTCGACGAGATTGTCAAAAAATGTTTAGAGGACCCATTCAATAAAAAGTCAAACATATATTTCGCTGTTATAGAATACTATTTATGTTTGTTTACCTAATAATGGTTGTTATTTTTATAAATTGCATGTACTTATGTAGGTATATTGCTCTATATAAATATAGATCCTCCCCTAAAACGCGTTTAAATCTCCGTCAATGCAAAATCATTATAATAATGGCCTTATTTTTCTTATTATTACCGATTAGAAATCGTGTTTAATTTTTAATTTAGAACTCGTTAGGTCCGTGTCAGTTAAACGATGCACAGTACAGTGATTTGTAATAACTATATTGGTTTATAGTTATAAAATATTAGGTTGAGTATCTCAATTTATAGTCTGAGATCGGCTTCCTGTAGTCATTGGAGACAGCGTTATTTTGTCTACATATACATACGATTGCGAACGTCACTCCTGCACGCGGGTGTACGCGTATATGGAAGTGTTTGGCAATTTTTTTTTTATTATATTATTATTATTATTACGTTACAAACAAAACGGAATATCTGCGTACCCGCGTGTGCTGCCCCGCGCAGGCGGCTCGTATAATCGTGAATCCAACAGACTCAAAAATAATATGTTTACACCGCGTTCCTCTCGAACATTGTTACGTAACGTGTTTTACCGATGGCGTTTAGTACAATAATAATAATAATAATATGTTTATAATTAATGCACACGTGCGGCAATTTGTCATTTCAGAATTGGGCACTGTCACTTGCATAACGTTTTTCCTATTGCCGTATATGCGCGTATCCATCCGTGTTGTAGGTACCTACCTATATACATAATATACCGTCACCATGGTAACCTGCAGTCGCCCGTATACAGAATATGTAGTGCCTACCACCTATACCTATACTGTAACGCACATCGACGACGACATACGCCACTAAACCATTTCAAAATGTTTATGATTTCAAAGTGAAAATTAATTTCACACGAACTATACATGCACGGCTGACATTTCTGCACAACGATTATGATTATTATTGGTGGGGTAAAGTATAAATTTGGTTTTTTTTTATAAACTGTAAACGAATTCAATAGTACCTACCTACACGGCTAATATAATTTTTAGCTGTGATTCGTAAAGTACATTGTGTCTTTAAATTGTGTAAATTGATATTTATTTACCAAAGTACCACATTTATTTTTCCACTATTTTGATCATGACATGCGATTTCGAAAATGCAACATTTTGCACGGTAGACTTTTAAGACATATTTTTGTATCGACTACATGATATAAAATATATGCGGTGATAGAGATTTAAGGTTTCACTATAACATTATGACGTGACAAAAATAACTATACTAATAAGTGGAAAAAAATTTACCTTTAGGTATACATAATATTATTGTTCATATATTATAATATAAGGAATTAACTGTTTTAAATAACCAAGGTTGGTTAGGTGACTAATAAGAGTAATTAATAAACATTCAATGTGAAAATCATATAGTATGAAACTTATTTGGTTTATTAAATGAAACAATATTTATTTTTTTTGATCAAAACATATATGTATAGTCTAAAACAGTGCTGTAAGACGACATAAATGACACAACAATTTAACAAACAAAAAAATGCCCATTGATGTACTGCAGTGTACCATATGTATATCACATCTAGGTCTTTGTATTGTTCTTGCGAAAACTACCTAACCTATATACTAGAGATGGATCGAACTCACAAACATTGTCTAAAAACCGAACTCGAACCGAACGTTTTAACAATATTTTGAACTGAACCCATACCAAATATTTTGTTAATACCTAACTGAATTCGAGACAATAGCTTTTGAAATGAATTACGAATCAAATTTTTTAGTTTTATGTCAAATCTACGTATAAAATAAATAACTATAATAGGCGCTACTCGATATTTTAAAAAAAAATACATCTTTGTTTATAAAAGTAACCATATCACAATGAAAACCTTACAAAAAGTCGGTCGGAAACAATAAGGTCAGAAACGTGAATCCAGTCCAGTTTTTTACTTTTTTGAATTAAAACATACAGTTTTAATTTCATTCGAAAGCAGAATATTTGTCTGATTATTTAGATTCATAAAAATGGAATTTATAACGAGTGTAGTTTATGATTTATAAGTATTTAAGTTCTAGAAGAGCGTAGTAGAGTGGTAGTGATTACTGGTTACCCAGCAAAATATTGTACACTACTATCCGCTCATCAAACTTTTAATAGGTGATCATAAACTACTCGTCCCAAATTCAATTTTTATGTATCGATATACTTATAAAAATATTCTGCTTTGAAATATGAAATTAAAACTTTATATTCTGTCATTAAAAAAAGTAAAAAAACTTAAAAATTTAGGATAAAACATATTAAAATATATTATATATTTTAAAAATGTGGTTTTTAGCGACTATAGAAACAATATACATTTTTATCTTCAACAACGTTTATATACTCTATGAAATAATGAGTGTTAAACTAGGTATAAAAGAATTACCTGGTATATATATATATATAATATATTATCATAGATATTACAGGTTATATTGCAAAAATGCGCCGGACTACCATCACAGCCCTTAAACGGCGTTAAAACCGATGACGGTTGTCAATTACGGAAAAACGTATTCCATGATATGCCCTGAAAATAATAGATACAGTGGTATTGTTATCGCAATTTATTGAACGATTTCAACTGTAGTCTGCGGTGCAATCATGATCGTTAAAATATAATATATTCTGTAAGTAGGAATAATAATTGAAAGATATACTGTAAGAGCAAGACCTAAGAGGCTATGACTATCTCACATTATAGGTCGGACACTAGGTACAGATTAGGTATGCACAATATTATAGGTAGGTAGGTATATGTTATTTGGTATGGTATCTATCCTCAATAATATGTATGTACAGAGAGATACACAGAATTTGTTCACTTTCATATTACGTGTACATCCTTCAATTACGCATATTATATTTCATTAAAAATATTACGATTTTTAGAATTTCTAAGGATTTTTAATACTTGGATCTTTTGAGTCGTAAACAGGATTATAATACATGCAATAAAGTTAATTTTCATAATATTACACATAGATTAGAGCTGACCGATAATCGATGTACCTCGACTATAATATTATTGAAGGATAATTGAATACA
Source organism: Nasonovia ribisnigri (assembly GCA_027563435.1). NCBI lineage: Eukaryota > Metazoa > Arthropoda > Insecta > Hemiptera > Aphididae > Nasonovia > Nasonovia ribisnigri. The sequence continues at coordinate 557,067 of JANEHU010004904.1, read as the reverse complement.
ATCTGCTCAAAGCTATATATAACAAAAATACTACGCCAAATGACTATGTGACTAAATGTCAGCAGAGATATATTTGTATACTAAAAAAAAAATGAGGAAACGCATTTTGGCCCCCTTCAACTTGCGGCCCGAGACTACAGACCTCCTTCCTAGCCACCAATTAATTTAGCCCTGACACAGAGCCGTGTTAAGACATTTGGCACCTCGAGGCTTAAATTCGCATGCAATGACGCACCCTCCCCCCCTCATAGATCATCATCTCTCCGACCCTTCATATTATATAGATGGGATTATGTGGGTCAAACCTCAAAATTAGAGCAGTTACTCTATACATAGCAGAGGCTGCCGAATGATCGATCGCGATCGGTCAATTGATCACGTAGGATTTAAAAGTAGATCACACCCCTTTGTTAAAATTGAACAACATTATATATCTGGTAAAAAAGTAGGTACCTATCAAGAAGATCAATTTCTTACATAAGTTGATCCTTAAAGGAAAAATATTTTGTACTTATATAGCTATCCTCGCTAAAAATACCTATACTTTTACTTATATAATATCCTCCGACAACGTTTTTCCTCACCACGACAAACGAATTTTATTTATACTCATACATTATTGAAGATTAAAATATTCTAGAAAGTTTATTCATAAGATATAATATTAAATACTGTTTTATACAATTGAATGTGTAATATTATATTGCAGTTATTTTATAAAATACCTAATAAAAGCTAATGTACCACATGACAAAAGTACAAAACATTGAAAAATGGAAAAATTACGTTCACTCAAAAACCCTCCAAAATAAAATATGACATTTTAGAAATTAATATTTTATTTTAGGTAAGTACCTACCTACCTATAAATAATTCTTATAGTATTTATATTTATGAAATATAATGTTTAAGTATATATATTAGTTCGAGCGGGTACTGGTTAAATTACGGTATCTTAATAGAAACGGTAGATAGTATTTAGAGCAATATGCAATAATATTATTGTTTACGAATCATTATATAATGTTAAAATTGTTCAACTTTTTTTTTTATTCAGTATAATAATATTGGTAATTGATAATATTAGCCACCCCGGGCCAAATGTACCTATCCCCCACCTTCCCCCACATACTAACACAGCCCTGGCTCACATATTTATTTTGTATAGTTTAAGGTTGCTTGTAAGTTATAAACTTATAAAGTTATAACCAATTGCAACGCATCGTTTGATATCGGTGCATGACGTCAGGAGCCCGAAACTAGCCATAACACAGTGGTCTAAAGTAGGTATATAACATTAAATTTGGACAAGATAAAATATGATAAAAGCTTTTTTTAACAATATAGTCTATAACCAGCGATACCTACTTATAACTATACTATATTGGAATTACAATTTTGGCCGAGTGGGTATAATCTATCAACGAATATGGGGCTAATAACGTCTACGAGACAAGTTGCAGGGCATCTAAAATATTATTTTCATCAGGGCCTCAAGAAAATGTCAAATTGGTGACCAAGATGATATAGTGAATCACCCTGTAAACATTGTGATACAGTGCTTGAATTCGAATAAAAATAGAAGCAAAATGCAAGAACGAAAAAAAATTGCTTACCTCAAGATTTAAATGTCCAATAATTGATTAGGTAGGATAATATTATTATTATTACAATTATAAGGGGTACGTTAAAATATTTTTTAAAGATGAAGAGGTGGACTCCGTCTCCTTCCAATTCAAGCACAACTGTAGTCTTAAATATTACAATAATTTTGTAACTTAAGACGAATAATATGGTAAAATATAGCCTTATTATAAAATATATTATGGTACCTAATCATTCGACTGCGCATCGTGGTGGCGACCATTATTATAGGAACATAATAATTACTATGAGTCGATTCGTGAGTGTTAACAATTTGATGTATGATTTTTATTTATAATTTATTTATGTAAACCAGGTCTGTCGTCATCCGTATCATCTCGGGCCGCGGCTTTGTGCGATTTTTCTACCGCCAATTATTATTATAAAGAGTCCGTCCGTGTTACGTACTTATGTGGAACGAGGTTTTTATGTCCGTCCCCGTGTACCCGCTGTTGTCGTTGTCGTTATTGTTGTATTTTATTATTATTATTATTTTTCATTATTGTACCGCGTGTAGCCTACCTATAATATTATTCTATTATTCGTAGTTACCTATACGCATACCGCGGTGGGCGCGAGAGCAGCTCATCGACAGTTTCTCACACCCGGCGGCATGCGGCGTGGGACGAGGCCGCCGATTGCGTTAAAGTCGCCACGGGCTCGTCTCCGACGACGGTTGTATACTCATTATAATAACAATAATAATAATATTATGCGTTTGCTGATAACATCATTATGATAATATTATGTACTATAGAATTGTAATAAATGAACACACGGACGTGTGCGCAGGTAGGCGCTTATTATTTACACTTACTCGTTTTCGATATTTTATGTCCGATATCCGGACTTCGCCACGTACGGCTGTCGGCTGTGAGTAGAACCCATAAGTTGTCGAGTCCAAGTGCACGACTACAAAGTGGTTCCCAATATTATCGAATTGATTTCCGGGTTGTCTACGCAGGTAAAATTTAGTGGTAATACATACGAATTGGTTCCGACGAGCGTTCATAATTTTTACAAATACAACCATGTTAAATTAACTTTTCAAATTACCCTGATAAATTTGACCAACAATTTCCTTTGCATTTCACACAGACATATAAGATGTCAGTTTATATACATTATGATAATAATCTTTGTCAATGCTATAATAATAATAGAATAATAATATCAATAATATGGTATTATAATATGTCGGTTGATTGAAATAAATTATATAAAAAAAAATTAAAATAAATTCTGTATGAATTTACAACATATACGTTTTTGACGAATAATATTTGTATGTTCAAAATTTGGCAGTCATTCGATTTGTTTTATATTTTCGCATTAAACTTTTTTTTTCACTTTTCAGCAATCTAGGTTTAGGTTTATTATATTTATAATAGTGATGGGTCGAACTGTTCAAATCTCGAACCGAACCGAACCGAACCCTTGATGTTCGGTTCGGTTCGAAATTCGAACTCAGCATGAAAAAAATTCGAACCGAACTATCAAGCATCTCTTAATGTTCGAAAATCGAACTTGGAAATATTTGTCTCGAACCAGACTTATGGGCCACGATAGTTCAAACTTAAAAATAAATAAAAATTGATAATGATTATTTAGAAATAATTAGACTATAAATTGGCGATAGAAAGTTATAGCTGTAATGGCATATTGTCGTAAATATTGAGTTCGAGTTCGAGTTCGACTTAAAATGATTCTAGGTTCGGTTCGGTTCGGTTCGGTAGAAAATATTACGGTTCGGTTCGAGTTCGAAAAAATAATTTAAAGTTCGGTTCAAGTTCGGTTCGGTTTAAAAAATCAGGGTTCGACCCATCACTAATTTATAAACTTTCCCAGACATTTTAAAACCTAAAAGAACATCATAAGAATACCGATTTGTACATATGGGAATCAATTCCTAAGTAAACCTAAGTAACTTTTATCGGGAATCAATTCTTATGCACTTTATTTGACCCGCGGGAACCTGCAATCCCGTATTACTCACTGAAGTACTGAACTAAATACATGGAATGCCTATTATTTATAATTCTTAAATATTATAAATTATAATATGTGTGTAAAATGTGTGTAAAATGTACCTATACGGGAGACGCCATATTATGCATTCTGGTTGGATTTTTAACATTAATATTATGATGATGATAATAATTTTCATATAGATAACAACATTTCATAAAGTTTTTCCATGACACGGAACGCATATGGTGACTTCCTGTCAGAATATTATATTTTGATGAATTCGCTCGTTTCGTGTTCAGTTTTAATACCCTTCTGAATACCTTTTGAAACGAATGAGATCGATTTTACAGCCGTACCGACCACTGCAATAATCCAAGTTAGGTTAGGTTATTAGTTATTCGAGAAATGCATGCATTGCAATCAAAAGTTATGAGTAGGTAATAAATAACTTGTTACGTACCACACTGTAACAATGTGTCAGTAGCCTACATAGACAAAATATATGTACGTATTATACAAGACTCTTGATAGTTTGATTGATTAGTCGTCGATTCGAACAAAATTATATCATAACGTTTTATACGCAATTTAATAGATTATAAAGTACCTACATCTTAAAATATTTCAAACTACACACGAAAATACATTTTGGTTAGACGATTTTTTATACAATTTACTAGTATATTCAATTATATATTATGAAAATTATGAAAATATTTTTCTCAATTGTATTGGGTGCTGCAGTATACCTACTAACATCAAAAAAATCTCAACAATTAATTTTAAATTATTGAAAATAATTAACAGGTACATGTACATATTTTATGCATGTAATGATATATTATGGAATTTTTTATATCGTTTCCGATACCAAAAATATAAAAAATATTTTTTGTTAAATATAATATTATGACGTTGGTCATGTTCTTAATTTCTTATATACAATAATACTAAGTAGGTACCTAAAAAGTAAAGAGAAAACATTTGAATTATATTTTTTTCATTTATGGAGCTTATTTTTTGGCTGGAAACCGTGTGGACCGAATTCTTAAGCTGTTATCAGTAAGTTAAAAACACAAAACAATTTTGATTAATTGTCTCTCACTTCGTTGATTATAAAATGCCAACAGTTCTCTTTAGTATCGGGTAAACCGGATATTTTATTGCAAATATATTTTCAAAACAAATCTTTGGTACAGGCGATGCTAGACAGCTATAGTATAATATTATGACGTACAACATTGTACATATAAGTAAACACATAATTAAAATTAAGTAAAAGGCCTTGCATTATTATTTTTAATATTAACATAATGAATAAAAAATTAATTAAGAAAACCAGTGAACTTTTGCTCAGTAATAAAATAAATACACTCATTATACCGCTCAGAATTAAAAATGTGAATTTAGGTAGTCACTGACAATAAATATATAGCCTATAGGTAATACAAATAAATATTTTAATTTTCTACAGTAATTTAGAACTAACTTGGACAGTAATAACTGAACTTATTCAAATCATTAGAAAGACATCTTGTATATTATAAACATTCGGTGAAAATTTCAAGTATCTACGGTTATTCGTTTTTGAATTTCAATTACCTACACCTAAAGAACAATATCGATTTGTCAAATATTGGTTTTGCTGAAAAATTCCCGTTTTTTCTGAATTTTTTTTCCCAATTATTTCAAAAACATGATAGGTAGGTTAGGGGGCACTCGGCTCAAATTAACGTAAATTTATATCAGTTGTAAGCAGGTAAGGGTACCTAGGTACTCATATTTCTACGCTTTCATAGTTTTCGGCGTCTCTGGAAACACCAGGCGACGGGAGTCTGTAGGACGAAGTGTGATACCGAAGTGTTTTGCGAACTGTTTCTGTGGGACAATGGAAAATGATAGACAAACGAGAGAGGTGAACGGAATAACGATTCGTCTGCATTGTTCTAATATTATTATAATAGGTAATACGAATAATAATATAATATGCTCGTGTGCAATGCGTGGTTTTGCGGAAACGAAAGATAAGTATATGAAAGGCGCAGGCGCAGGAGGAATCCAGTGATTAATAATAATTATTACATTTATTGTTTACACTAATATCGTACCTGTAAAAGTGCACACAATGCACGACCCGCCTTCGTACGTATTAATTATATGTATGATTTTACTCTTTTCTCATACAGAATTCATCTCACAATATACGAACGTGAAGAAACCATTGGCATAGTTTTTCTAACGGAAACACAATAGTGAGAATCTAACATGATGGACAATTATTAAAGATTAAAAAATTGGCTAAAGTAAAACATTTTAAAATACTATAGAATAATGAGTAAATATAAGCGTATATAGGTTAGTCTACTATCATTGAAATAGTGTGTAACTATTATCGAGTGTGTTAAAGTCGCCAATAGTTAATTTCAATAATTATCAGTAGACTATTTAACATAAATTATATATCTTAAGTTTAAAGACTTAGCTATAAAATGAAATCACAGCATTCAGAGAGGTTGTTGGAGTGTTTTTTGTCGGTATAGAATATATCGTATAAGGACGTGAAGAAATTGCTAGCAGAGTTTTTCGAAAGGAAATACAATAGTGACAACCAAACACGACAAACACGAATAATGAGTGTAGTTTTTTTTTTGGATTTGTCTGTTTTTGCGCATTATTGTTAATTCAGGGCTTGAAACTTTATGCGCTAAAAACAAAATAGTATATACTAAAAAATCACTAATATGCAGTTGTTTTTTTTTTGTATTATATATGTATTTATATAGGTCCCAACTTGGAAAAAGTTTTTTTTGAAAGTTTGATTATTTTTAAAGCATTATTAGAGTCCAACATATTTACAATATCAGTAATTTTTTGATAGTATTTACAATAATAATGTATCCACAGCATTAAACAATTATTCTGTAGGTATTTCAGCGGGTACCCAATGATGTATCCAGTATGTATTTTTTTTTAAATTTGTCTTTCACCCACGAGTGATGGTGCTTTTTAAATGTTTTTTTTTACATTAGCTACAATTTTATCAACAGTACAAAATTGTATTCGAATTTCTTCCGAAACTATCTATACGTAGATACATGGGAATCACGAGTAAGTTCTTTATATAAATAAATCTTTCTTTAATGAAAAAATGTTAACTAAGTCCGTGCAGTTCATAACAAATGTAAAAATAATACTCTGTATATAATATTTAAAATGTGTGTTTATTGTTGATTTATATTAAATTATAAACACAATAATATGTATTATCATACTTAAAACCCTTTAAATATGCAAAATCTTATAAATCGAGTAAAATATGCAACATACATTTTTGTACTTTGATTGTATGCAGTATGCACCTATCATAAAACGAATTTGTATCGAATCAGATTTAGAACAATAATATATAGGTTCCTAAGAAATATGCAAATGCATGAAGTTCCGAGTCCTGATCATTATCATATTATTAGAGTTATGTGCAGTTTCTAAGTGCAGGTTTAGTGCGGTGAAAAAAATAATACTTAAAAAATAGTAGGTAATGTAGTTCGGTTGAATTTATGTCGCCGCATCGAATCACGTTACTATTTATAGCATTTAGAAGATTTTTCGAGTCATTAAAAAATACGGAATAAAAACGATTTAAATATTTTCGACCGTATTATAATGTTATTATATACATAGGCAATTAAAATAATATGTAGTGATGGAAAAGAAATCTGTACTATCGCAACTCTATATTATTGTAATCCCGCAGCGTGTATCGAGACTGGAATCGTTTTAATTTGATTAGCATCATAAATATGTCTTAATGGCACACGGTAATGGAATCACACTATTTTTAGTCACTCGTTTGTCTCGTATAATTCGGTCGGTTTTTGTGCGTCCACGATTTCTATTAAACCGGTCAGCGGTGAGCACACGGGTTGTAAACAGTCAAAGAGCCGTTTAAAATCGTAATCGACAGCTTGGGCTTCAGCGGTTATTCTAGAAACGTGACGTTCGAAATGCATAATACAAATAGAAAATAATATTATATTCCGCTAAGATCTCATGAATTAAACCCATCACAACCGTCAGTACCGCCACCACCACCACCACCACCAACAACAACAACAACAACAATAATGTAGAACGCGTTTACGATTTCTACCGATGAGAACGAAGGATTGAAGGGAAAAAAAGTAAATGTCTCTCGGTTTGTGTTATGCATTAATCGTGAACAAATTGAGGCCGATAGGTCATAAAGAGCTCGCACAGTGTTCAACTAATTCTTATGAGAAGATTTCGATTGTTGTTGTTGTTGTAATGTTGTTTATACCACGCAAACGTATACCAGATACCTAGGTACTTAATAAATGTACGATCAAATCAATGGTCTAGTATGATATTATTGCGTGAGGTGAACATTTGCAGGTCCCTCGACTGATGAATAGTACGGAAACTCCGGTAAAATGTATAAATCCCAAGGCTGTCCGGTGGCCGATCGTAATATTTTTATAACATGAGTATTATTATTTTAATATGTTTTATCGTTTTATGTAATAATAATAATAATAATAATAACAACATGTCCGACCAGCGGGAAACTCGGGTTCGACTCTACGTGCGGTCGGTCAGTTATTTTTTCTTTACTGGTTTTCCGTTTTGCTTCAACAGTTAAAATATTTTACAAACAATAAACGCGGTGACGCGGTGAATGAGAAAAAGTGCGATTTGCCTGAGACAAGGCCACAATATTATAATATCTTATAAAATCAGTATATTATGTGTTCGGAAAAATATTATCATCGAATCTCCCCCGAAAAAAATTATCCACGAAAAGGTGAAGGATTTATTTTTTTTTACTGACATATCATCAAAGTCATTATGCTTCAAGCGTAATAATATCATAAGAAATACCTAACGACAATATTTGTAGAGAATATTAATAAGTATTAACCTGCAATACACGAGGAATACACGAAAAGTATTAGAGTGGAAATAATACAACAGAAACAAATATATTATTATTAATATTAGAGAAAGATAATAATAATTAATAATATACTATGACTAAATAATATTATTTGGCATGCAATTAATATTTAGACTTGTAATAAAAAGTGAAATGAATTAAAATATTGGTAATATAATATAATGTAAAGATATTAAAATACAGTATATTATTATTATTTTTTTTTTTTTTACTAATACTGTATTATACCGCGTATATAGAACATTGCAGTATCTTAAATTATCGGAAATTATCTTGAACCCGGGTTATAATATTATTGGATATTATGATCAATATTAAAATAGCTTCATAGTTTAAGAAAAAATATGAAATGTAGCCTAAAAAATACCTAAAAGAATTATTTTAGAGTAAATTAATATTTAATGTCATGCTACCAATACAAGGTGATTATTTTATCATAAACCATTGATAAAAAAATAATTTTCAAAATCATTAAAATACTATTTGAAATAACGAGTGGTTCGTGATAACTGATAAGTATCCATTTTAAATCTTCAAGTGAGTGACGAATTCTGAGCTTATTAAATAGAGGCAATCAATTTATTGTATTGGGACTTCTCCCCATGGAAGTTTCCATGCCAGAATTAAGGGGCCTACGTGACTTGTTTATTTGGTCAAAAACATGCATTACAGGAAAAACTCTCACACCTCGTAGAGTGATCTGATTTTGATTTTTTTTTTTTGAAAGAGAAACACTTCTTGCATGGCGCATTGGACTTGGATTTTAAAAATTATAATTCTAAACCATTTAATACGATTTTGAATACAACCAATTATTCACAAGCTTTTTTTATTTTTATCATATTTGTTTTAAGCATCGAAATTAAAAATCGATTTCCAATGCACCCTGTAGAAAATGATCCTGTTTCTAAGGAAAAAAAAATAATCGAATCAGACCACTTTACGATGCGTGAGAGTTTTCTCTGTTAACCGTGTTTAGTGCAAAAAAATCACGCTTTTTATATTTGTTTGGCAGTGCCATTGACATATTGTGAGTGCGTAGATAGCCTGGTACTCGCATACAATAACACTCACCATAATCATCATTGACGATTAACGCAAATGTCATGGGCAGTGGCAACGAAATTACATATTGCCTAAATATTGCCCCTCATTAGACGCATGAGCTTCTCAAACTAAGTGTTCGTTCATCTTAATTTGTTTTCCGTAACACTGACAATAATATAATCTTACAATATTTTACACTAAATAAATTGATACGGATTCAATTGATTTCAATTTACAAGTGATTATTTTGAGGCGTTCGAGTGCGTTAGTATAACATAGGTATACCTATAATAAATTACTACCTACAGATTAAAAAAAAATATAATTATAGTATTTGATATAATGGATACTGTACACTCTTATATAATATGAAAAGTAATGAGAAGCATATCGAATGGTAATATAATCACGTCAGGGGCGACGCGTGTCCGTAAATACTGAACATCGATGGTTGGACGCTGTGCAGGTTGTTTAACATTTCGACATGTCTCATAATATCATAAAGGTTAATTTATCACCAAATACACCTGCACCGGGTTATCCGCAATAAAACACAAGTAGTTATTGCTAAAATATATCGGCCGTGTCTAATTCCTTTTTCGCCTCTAGCCGAACTTTCTTCTAACAGCTAAGTGCACTGCACTTTAACGTCTATCTAGGCAGAGTTAACTATAAGCTATATGACACGTATAATACACTACAGCTGCAGTTACAATCGTTATTGGCAACAATCAATTATCGTTGGCAAATTGTAATCAAAAATAGTATCAAATGTATAAAAAAACTTAAGAATATGAATGAAAGTAAAAAAACTATTTTTCCGGTGTGCAAATACACTATAACTGCATATAGCATTAATGAGTGTTTGCTATAATATTATACGCTTAGGGCATGGTTGTTGTTGCACTAGCAATACTTATCCTCAACTGTTCCGATTTATTGCTAAGTACGTTTTAAATGCGTTTTATGAAAGTATAAGAATTAAAAACTAAAATGTTTAAGTGAAATTTTTTGACTCTTTTAAAATTGCATTCGATTTTCTTGAACTCGAGTAATTGTACTTTGGTTTTTACTTATTTGCCCCAAATTGAAGAAATACGAAAATTTAACACAAACACTTATATTCCAATATCAAATTAAGTTTAAGGTAGTAATTTATTGAGATTGTTAAAATAAAACAAAAATTAGATTTTTTTTTGTAGAGTTAAATTATTATTTAAGAAATAATAAAGATGAAAATGAATGTGAGTAGATTTTTTATTAAATATTTATTCGAAGTATAGTTACTGTGCATTTTAAAGTAAAAAACAAAAAAATAGATAATAACAATGAATTAAAAACATTTATAACGAAACGTTGTTATATTTTAGTGTAATACTTCAATCAATTTTAGTAGTTTTTTACTACTACAATATCCGTGCTCTAATTATGATACACAATATAAAGAACTCAAGATACCTAAAATAATATGGTGGTTTTTTATTTACGGGGAACTTAAACTTCATTTTCTTTCTGCTTTAATGGCGCCATGCATTGTAGAAGTCCGTACCCACTGCATAATATGGTTTGAAAACGATTGTTACATAACTACCCGTATAATATTATACTTTTATCATAAAGTCTAAATAATAATAATAAATAAAAAAAAAAATTCCACACAGACGATGCGTTGAATAAATTAAACATGTTTATCGCGTTGTATCTTCATATTCTATGATAATTATAATATTATTATAACCTGCGAAATTATTGTATTAAAATAGGCGCCAAACTATTTGAATACGTAATTCATGAATTACCATCGAACAAAATGATAGTTTATAAATAATTGCATTTGTTATGTGCGACACGTATTAAATTGTTAAACATTACATAAGATATGCCACACCACCTCGTTGGTATCCCGCGTCGAGTAGGTAATATGTGGTCTCTATAATGTTGAGGATGATTATTTATATTAAATTATGTTTGACCATAACGGCAGTTATTATTTCAGAATTTCTCAGTTAAAAAAAATAACTCCATTTCGATATATTATTAAAAAATCAATTTTTATCATGTTTGATGATATTTTGCAGGCAAGATACGTTTACAGTTTATAGTTATAATATTGTAATGAAATACAACAGATTTGTTGTCTTTGTGCAGTACCTATATGTATAGTTGTTTCGTGAAACAGTTATGCCATTTAATATTCACGTGCTCAAGCAAACATGTAAGTATAGGTATTAGGTATAACAAAACGGTTTCGTACTTTAAATTCTCCGTTCATTTTGAAAATTGTACAAACATTTAGCTACTTTGGCGAAAAGTAGAAATTTTTCCTACGATTATTTTTCCGATTAAGACATGTTTAATTTAATAATATTGCTCTGCAGGGTGACAAACATTGTTGCAGGAATATACATACAAATTATATAGGTATACTCGATATTAAAATCAATTTTTATTATGTTTGATATTTTATCAGGTTAAATTGTTTTCAGTTTTTCATCAAAACCTTTAAATATTTATGTTTATAATAATAACTCTAAGTAAATAAATATATTACGTAGAAATTGTGAAACAGTTTTACCATTTAATTTAGCTAATTTAATTTAGTTGAATTGCCATACGTATACGAAGACAAACATGTAGGTATACCCAATCAAACAGTTTCGTAATATAAATTCTGCGTGCATTTTGAAAATTGTACAAATAATATCTTCTTACTTTGGCGAAAATAAACATTTCAATAAACGCGTATGACTAAAACATGTTTTAATTTATTTGCGGGGTTACAAACATTATTGTAGGAATATGCATATAATTTAGCTGTACTTACTTGATAGTAGGTTTAATTTATATGTTTGATTTGCAAGTTGAAGTATTTTGAATTCAACAAAACGTTTGTATAGTTTATGTCTGTAATAATTGTAATAAAATATAATATTTGTAGTAATTGTACAGTAGTTATTTCCAATTCGTGAAGTAGTTATACTATTTAATTAATTTAATTTAATTCACGTGCGCAAGCTAACATGTAAGTTGGTATAGCAAGAGAATTTCGTAGTTTAAGTCATCCGTGTATTTCGAAAGTTGTACATATATATCTACTTACTTCGTCGAAAATTGTGATTTTTTCTATAGAAACGATTTCCAACTAAAACCTTTTTTTAATCATTTCTCTGAATAGTATAACAATAACATTATTGCAGGGATAATATGCATACTATAGCTTTACTCGATATTAAACTCAATTTATGTGTTGCAAGTTAATTTATTCTCAGTTTTCAGCAAAACGTTTACTGTTTATGTTTATAAATTTATAATAATTGAAATATATACAATATTGGTACCTAGTCATTGTGCAGTAGTTATTCATAATTCGTGAAACAGTTTTAAAATTTAATATTCACGTGCGCCAGCAAAAATGTTAGTATAACAAAACAATTTTGTAATTTAAATACTCCATGCATTAAAAAAAAAATTGTACATATACATAATATATATATAATATATATACACTATATCGGCGAAAGATAACATTTTTTTTTTTAATAAACGTTTTCCAATCAAAACAAGTTTTAATTTCTCTGCAGGGTCACAAACATTATTTCAGGAAAATGCATATAATTATATTATATAGCTATACCATAATAGTATGAAAGTTTATGTCGTTTTGTTTTAAATTGAATTTTAATATAACTTTTTAAATTTTAAACTTTTAAATTCGTTATATTTTAATAGCATATACTATTATGATGAATATCATTTAGTGTAAGTCCTATATATACCTGATTATCAAATATCATAAATATTATTACGGTAATTACCACTTATATTGGACTCACGGTTAATTGACATATTCACCTATTATAATATACTCTATCTGGATGGTTTGGATTTATTATCGTATACTAACACATGCTGAGAAAAAAAGTCGTCTATTTGACTCACTATACTGGTTGGTGCTGAGTCTATGTGCATTTTTAAGGGAATATTTTCCACATTATTTTTTATCCTTTTTTACGAATTTCAATAATAATAATATTCTTTACTAACAGAATAAATTCCAATTACAAATATTCTATGAAATATATTAGTGATTGTAAATTTATGAAAATATTCATATTTTTTTATAATGATATAAATATATAATAGACAATACATTTTATAAAATTAAGTAACATACATATAACTATATATGTATGATATAAGTATGACTATATAATTAATTAACAAATAATAATAATAAAGAGGAGAAGTGAGATATTACACAATTTAATTTACACAAATAATACATTTAGTAAGTATTATTCAAATAACAAAAATACTTATCAAGTGTAGAGAACAAAATCAACATTTATTACAGTATTATTTGCAGACATTAAAATGTTAGCAGGGCTGTTGTATAACATAATATAATATTTAGTGTTAACATTCAACAGATAAAATGTGGGTTTGTTTCTGGAGTTAACTGGAATAACTTTAAACCTTAATTGTTTAAGCAGTTCTGGATAATCAATCATATTAGGCGCAATAATTTGTACAAGAATCTTAAATTTAATGTAATAGGTACCTGTCAGCAATTTCTTGAAGAATCAATTTAAAAAAAATCACTTATTTCACGTAATGTATTTTGACGAGTAATATACTATTTCCGCGACGCATCTCATCAAAGAGTATTAAAGTTATTGAAAATATTGTTTTTCCAATATCCGAAATCATTTCCAAATACCAACTACTACTGTTTATAAAATGAATCATAACCACCAGATTAAGTTGGACGTAAAAAGACGTAGGTATACTCGCGTATGTGACATAATAGACCATAGACACATAATAACACTTAGGTACCTATTGTATCGCGTTCGGTATGAATTTGCAGATGATGTCGCACCTAGTACAGTGAAATCTCCTCTGACGGACACCTCTAAATAGTGGACGAAGTTTCAGTGACCGAAAGTGTCCGGTATTTAGAGGTTTAGCCGCGTATTAAAATGTAGTATTATATTAAAATATTGTAATATAATATTATTTCGAATACAGCTATTTATTATGGTAATCGTTCGTTGCGTATTACGCGATGGGTTTCGACGGAGTTACCGCGCGGGTTGGTATATATATTTATATTACTATGATAAAGGTTAAAAAATAATATCAAACCAGCGGTGCAGAAAAAGATTTGTAGAACGCAGACGAGTGAAAAAAATACGCTAACCGCTGCAAACGGTATCGAAATGAAAAAAAAATAAATAAAAACTCAAAATAAAGTCAGCCATTACAAGACGTGATATTATTATACATATGTGCAGCAGTTATATATAGAGGTACATTATTATATACGCGTGTGTATTGCACAACGACGCTTAAAACACATTGCGGACAAATTGGCGTGTAGGTATCGTGTCATTATCGTGCAGCGTAGCCTATATATATATATATTTATTGTGTATATTATAATAATATCTCGACTGTAATAATAACAATAATGGTAACTATCCGGTGTGTGGTATATTATCATGACTGTGTGAGCTCGAATGTGTGTGTGTGCGTATCTAGTTCATTTCGCAGAGTGTGTCGGGTTTGCGATTTTGATCGACCGAAGGTCGAGCGATTTATATAGAATGGAATTTAAATGACTGCGTATAGTGTGAAATACCTAATAATAATAATAATAATAATATTATTGGCAATCGCTTTTCGAGAGACGGAAAACGTAAAATCCAAAATTAATGGGTATAACGAGTATGTGCACCCACTGCACCCGCACTGTATGTAATAATTTTAATTGATAGGTAGCCGGTGCCTTGTTCATATGGACCGATACTCTGATAATTATAATATATTATTATTAGCTATGTGTGTTTATCACGATCGGCTACGATTGCAGTCGTGTCCGACCCGCTGCGAAAAAAAAATATGTACAAAACTATAAAATAAGCATAATATTATGGCAATTCAATTATTTGTTTTTATTGCTCGTGATTGTATTATAATAATATTTTTAAGTATCCAATTACGTCTTGTATGCGCGCACACGACGTTTATAATAGAGCAGACGGACTTGTAATATTTGTATACCTCTACAGCTACCCAAGTACACGAGTGGTAAATGTTACTTACGTCTTACAATACTTATTACTTATAGTCACCGTTTATGACGTCACAGTTGAATAATTCATATATAGATGTTGCATTGTTAGTACACGGACTCGCAATGTTATATATTTTGTTGGTGAAAATAAACGTAATATAATTTTTTTTATGTAATGTAAGACGTACTTTAAGTAAGTACTTGCATCAGTTGCATCTCTCCCGATTGGTCTGGCGTAGGTCTATAATAAAGAGTCACTCTATAATATTCTATAATCTGTAATCGATTGAGTGTTATTGATTGAGTTTTATAATACCTATATTATTATTGACTCTATCTATACCGATTCGCACTGGAACCCCGTCGAAACATATCGCTTAATACCAGTGATGGTAATTAGTAAACGTTATTAAACGAGAAATAAATTAAAAACGAAAACAAAGAGCATATTATATGGAATTAATTTAATCTATTCGATATTTTTCCTCTGTAAGAAAAATCTATGAATCATAAATTTGTTTTTGTTAATAAGTAACCATGACAACAAAAACCTTACGAAAAATCGGTCAGAAAAAAACCATATATTCAGCCCAAAAACATATTTAGGTTAAACAAAACGAAAACGAAATCAACTGTAAAACGATTTAACGATAAGAAAAAGATACAAAAGCTGAAAAAATATAAAACAGCAATAATAACTATACCACGATAGAAAAAATAAAATAATCGGTTTTGGAAAAATTGGTAATTCTGATAACTAATAAATTCTTAAGTAAAGAATTATTGTTTTAATGCGTCAGTGTAATTTTTGATTTTTAGGTGTATTTTATGTAATGTTCAACTTCTGAGTTTAAGATTATTTTTATTTTTTTCACTAGAACTAGTGCTTCACTAAAGCACTTTTAAAATTTAAAGGCATTTTAATTTTTAATTTTTATATAAATTATAAGTATTCTACAAAATATTGTACAATTATAATATAATAATTGCTATAAATCAATACCCAACACAATACAGTTATTATGTTGACGTCTATATCACACGCATGTATTTGGGTACGTATTTTTACGTTCGATGCAATTTTGTAGTTATGAGTTATGATAATAAATGTAAATACGATGGTGGGTATATCAATTCAAGCACAACTCGAAAGTTTAAAGGTTTTCTATTAATATTTATAACTTGTATTCAAAATAAATTTACAATGTGTTATTATTATCTTTTAAACAATAATAACACGGACCCAACCAGCCAAAGGTGGATTAGGCTGAAGCAAAATATTACTAAATTCGTTTAATTAATAAATGTGTTTTATTTCTACAGTATAGCCATTTATGGACATTATCAAAATAAATAATTAACCATATTCGAATAACATTAATAAATATGTTGACTTTTTTCTCATAAAGATAATAATTAATAACTATTGAATCGTACACGTCGTGATTAAATTAGCATATTAATAAACTGCATTCAACTGCAACATAATATGTTATTAAAATAAATCTAAGTAAATTATATACTTTGTCATAAAATTAGACTGATCTTAATTAAAAATTAAATATTTTAACCCTAAATAATATAAGAAAATATTTAGTTGTTAACTTGTACTACATTTCCCTGCAGTGCCTATCTTGGATGAGAAACTCTGTGAAGACTGAAGGTAGGTGTTTATTCAGTTACGACGGTTATTTTTTAACAAAAATATTGTTATACTCACACATTAGTCTTAAAAAAAGTCCTATACATTCCACATGTATTTTTATTTATTTTTTAGCAGATTTAAGACTTTCTTTGGTTAAGCGTTTTAAGTAGTTATTGCGCCTAGTAACAAAGAAAAGGTTATAGTAATAGGCGACCTAAATTATGAACATTGTGTACCTAGTCTATTGTCATTCTGTTTTCTACCAACTATTATAAAACATTAAAACATAACATTGAGATCATCCGACATGAAAGCTCAAAAATCAACAATTTTACACGGTTACAAAATATAGCAATACAAATAATGTACAGCAACATAGTAAAACAATTTCTGCCTGATTACTTTTTATGTGATAATTATTATGCTAAATATCCAAATAGGGTGTATGTAATTTGTTCAGAACTAAGTATATAGGAATATTAGGAATAATAATAATATTTTTGATGGAATTTTTGGTGACCGATCGAGTTCCGATAATAAGATAAGATTATCGACAGCATAATATGAGTTTTCTAGGTATACTATATACATCGCAATGATACAGTTCTCACACGTGTGTAGTTCTCAGAAATCACCTCAATCATTTAACTAATAATACTATATGATATAAACTTGTATTTCATACCCGACTAATAAACAGAGAAAAACACTCAACAGCTAGTAATAAAAATATGTAATAAAGATTCTCTCTATATGATTTAATTTAGATTATATTTTCGAGTTTTCGACGAAACATAGTAAATATATACTTTATATCTCTTATACACTTCAGCCATCTGCCGGTTAGAGTGTAAGCTCATTAGTTAAAGTAATATTACTAATTTCTTTTCTATAAAATAGAAAAATTTCAACAGAGAATATTATAGTCTGTAGTTGTATATTTAATATTGTCAGTATTTAAGGGGAGCACACGCCGTAGAAGTATCGAGCTTACAATTTCATCAAAAAGTTATTCGTATCTAATAAAATTCGTCTATAAATTATAATTATATTTCAATTTCAAAAATGTTTTAAGATATTTTTCTTTGCATATTTAAAGTATTTAGGAGTGTACTAATGCAAAATATCATTATATATATCTAAATTCTAAATATGTCTCATGTAATATTTTGTTACCATGCTATTTCTGATTACGAAAAGTTTTTTCAACCACATCCTTTATACCTACGATACGACAAATTAATAATCTCTGATAGGTAATTGCCGTAAATATAAAACGTTGTTACCTGCACAAAATTGCAAATTTAACAGATAATTGTATATACTCGGGTTGTATTCAATTAAATTATCTATTATTGAAAATCTCCAACATTATAAATTATTAATGAAATGTACGAATAATTGTATAGTTTTCAAAATTCTGCAGTTATTTTGCGGGGGTTATAAGGTTATCTGAAAATTAATGCAATATCACACTTATTTTGAATATTTAGAATGAAATTCGTCGATATGCAAAATCGTGGAATAAATTCAGCCCTGCAGGTTATGAGGTACGATTTATTACAACTATACTACCAGCTACCTATTATCTATATTGTTACTAAGATTTTGATCGTTTGTACGTTTTACTTGTCAAACATATTGTTGTTGTAAATTTACCGCTACTGGCACTGTGAATAGTGATGTAAGCCAGCTGTTGTCTTAGTCACACCCGTGTCGTGGTATAATATGTTATCAATACCCGGCAGTGTTATAAAAAGGGTTTATTTAGACGTATAAAAGTGACATTTATAATTAATTTATTATGCACCTACGCGAATACCTATGCGGTCACGTGTCTTGTATATTTAGAAAACCGTGATATATATATATATACCAAACAATATAAGTGACTATTTACAAGCATTACAGACTTGTGTTTTTGCCACTTATTTATTATTTATACATACCAGGTCCTAGGGGCTTCCCCCACCAAGCGTTTGTTTCTAAAAAACGTATATTGTTAAAAATATAATTACAAAAAAAGACATATTATATACTATAGATAGTTTTCTAAAAATGATTTACCTGACACACACCTATTATTGACTTTTGCAGTATAAGAGCAGAGCGCTATATTTGACAGTAGGAATAACCTAATATGTAGGTAATTAGAATTTTTTTTTTTATATTTATAATTTGGACTGCCTTAATAGAATTTCCTAGCTTGACCTATGAGAATAAGTAAAACAACAAACCTACCGATATAGAAATTAGAAAATATATCAGCCATGGTAGGTATACTTTACATCAATATTATTGAACATAATATTAAACAGCATGCCAGTGTCTTGTGAACAATACTTGCACGGATACAAATACTTATTCAAGGCTGGATTGGTATGTATCGGCCCATTTCCATCTTCACTGGCCCAAAATCTGGTCTAAATTTGTTATGAGCTTATAAGTTGGTTAATCGTATTTTAAACATGCATTTATTTTCACCCACACTCACACAACCGGCCCTAACTTTAAGTGGCCCACCGAGATTTTCTCAGTAGCTCCCCTAACCAATCCGGCCCTGTACTTATTTTGAAAAGTATTTCATTATTTTTATAAACACATCGCGTGTTACCTTATGTTATAAATCAATTGAACCGATTTTCTTGTTTTACGTTCATTTTATAGAGCATTTCACACCGTATATACGGTAAAGAAAATACTCATCTGATTCTTATGTCGGAGTATTCCAATTTTCGGTTGAGTATAATTTATAATACACAGTAAAAAAATATATTATTGTAAATTCTTAATTTTTTTTTCACGCGATTTAAAGTAAAATAGAGATTATAGTATAGAAACTAAAAAGAATAGGTGTTCGAAAAGTATTTGATTTTAAATACAGATACTTTGAGAAAGCATATATTTTAAAATATTTTGCCAAAGTAATTTTTTCAAAAGTATTTAAAATATGTATTGTATCGAACACTTAAAGAATTCAAATACTTTTACTCGAGTACTTTACAAGACTGCAGGGCGCACGCAGCTGTTATATTTCACGCACAATAATGTTATTATTTCAACGAGACAACCTTCGAAATGTCGTACGACGATTAACAAAACATATTTTTAAACACTCTCATTTTTGTAATAAGACAGAGACGTGGTTTATACGAATGTTGTGCAATATCGTACGATTGGAATTAATTCGCGATGAATAAAAGACACGCGAAATTCGCCGATAGTACGTCATCGTCGTCGTTATTATAATATTCATAATAATTCGAACCCACCTAAATAATAATAATAATATAGTGGAGGCAAGAGCGGAGTAGTTTTTTCTACAACAGCTACCGAACGATACAGGGTTTTGAGTTTTGTTTGAGAGATGTTTTTTTCCTTCTCGCATGTCGGTAAATTATTACAAGCGGCCAGTTTTTAAGGGTGACATTTTTATTACGAGCACTCGAAAATCTTTAAAAAAAAATCTCGTTGAATAATACTGCAGCAGTCAGTGTGGTTATGTTTTATGACCTGTTCAGATCGCATTTATATTGGCTCTACGTGCAGTATATTCTAATAATATATTATAACTATCGTCATAATGTATAGAACTCACCTCATGCGTCCCGAAACAAAAAATCCTTATTTATAATTCCCCGACTAGGAAATTTCAACCGTACAGAGGGATTCACGAAGAGTGCTCAGTGCTCATCCTCGTTTTTCATTTAATAACAAATTAGTTTAAATATATAGATCATATATAGATACTTAAAGACCATAATATTTTCAAATTCTTGAGACCCTATTGTACTACTTAAGGAGTGATCTGTGATTTCTGTTTTTAAAACGAGAACCTTCTTTTTAAATGTAAATAATTCAGCGGATAATTTTTCTGAAAACTTTGACAAATAAAAATAAGAAGTTTTTGAACTACCTTTGAGTACTAAAGACATTAGGTCCGTGATATGGGTTCAGAAGATATGGGGCTGTAATGGTGATTTGAACATTTTAGAAATTAATATTAATTACAATTGACTAAAATGGTCCGACTCTAAGGAATACTAGATCCAAAACTACATAAATTGTATACTTTTGTGTAATTATTTTTAAGGACTATTAACCTTAATGTAAAAAAATTTTTATAACTAAAAAACTTCTAGTTTGAAAAAAAAATCAACTGAATAACTTACAATATAATAGTGGTTCATATTTGAAAATAGAAGTTTGTATCGCCCCATAGGACAGAACTTCTTAAGTAGGTAGAAAAAAATATCTCAAGAATATAAAATTGGATCTTGAATTATAATTCATTATTCACTAAAAAAAAAAATTCAATTACATCAAATAAAATATTCTGACAGTGGTGTATAGTGTATACAATATACATATAATATGTAACAAGTAATGTTATATTATTAATAGGTTTATAGAAATAAGAGACAAGGAAAAATAATATAAAGACTTAAAAATATAAAATATAATTAATTATGAAAACAATATGGTGATAAACATAGGTAAGAGAATGAAAGAGAGAGTACCTAATATGAGAAAAAAAAAATAAAAACAAAAGTTAAATCAAATATTTGAGAAATTGAATAATGTAGTATTAAATAAATCTTAATTTTTATTTGAATTACCAACAGACATAAGCATAGGTATTTCAGGAGTATATAGCATATAATTTTAGGAAGTATAAAGGAGAGATAAAATAATGAATTGTTTCTGAAATTAGATTGGTTAACTCTAAAATTTAAACGCTAGATAATTTCAGGACAATCTATTATATTATTACATAATAGTTTATACAAAAATTTACAGTGTAAGATATCATACATATTTTATTTAGGTGAATTATTAAGAGGTCACAATCGTACCCAGAATGTGGAACTCTTTTAAAGTGAATTTTATAATATTATAAGTATCTTAGAAAGTTATTCTGAACAGGAGATAGACTATAATTTTGGATTGTATTGTTAGTGTGCCAAATGAAAGCGAAGTATAGTCAAAGTGAGACCGAACTGGTGTGAAATATAGAATTTTGATTGTGTAAGTATAAGTATATATTTAAAAATTCCAAAAATCAGAGTTTCAATAAATTCAATAGAAATATATAAAAATGTGGATGAGCATGCTTGGTGAATCACGCTGTAGGTGTATCGTCATTGCGCAATATATACTGTTTGCCGGGTGAACATTGTTATACGGCTCAGACGGTCGAGTTCATGAAGTAATACGATTTAAAAAATAATTCCAAGTAGGTACATGAATTAATACCCGCATTATTTTAAAATAAAATCCATGCTCTTTACAATCCATTATGGCATGTCGTATAGAGGATTTTATGTATAGGTACCTATTATATCATATGTAGGTAATACTTTTAAATTGCGAACGAAATAATAGAAATATAATAATTTTATGTTTTAATATTATCAAATATACGAGAAGGATTATATTTTCTAGTCACATAATAATAATAACATAATGTATAGGTACATATAATTCTCATTTATACTCGTTTTAAGTACGTCCTTCGAGTTCATCGTGGAATATTTTTTAGATAGATTCATATTGAATAAAACGGTTTTGTTAGCAATTTGAATACAAATTATCAGATATAATATTAGGTTTAGCGCGGTAAGATATTGAGTTGTATAACTAAGGGGGCTAACATATTCACGACAAACTTAACCCTGGACCGTGGCCTAAATATACCTCCCTCTTAGATTTCAGTTTACGTATAAAATGTATTTGTCTCAAGTCATATTTGTTTACAGTTGACTGTAATTTCAATCAAAACAACGAATGTTTACCACATTTTTTCCGGTGATACCTATTATATTAAGGTTATATTATCGTTATTTAGATTCAAGTATGTATATTAGTACTTTGTTTCAACAAATATTTCGAGCTTAAGATAAACGAAAATGATTAGTTGAAAATCAAATATTATAACAGCATACATTTGTACCACATGTTTCAAAGAAATTAAAAATATATTTACACATTGTTTACGTATATTACATTGTATGCAAAAAAAAAAAAAGGTAGAAGTAAAAATCTATAGCTATACACACGTTTTGTGTAAGTAACAAACTATTGATCAAGCATTATTTACCGATTTGAATAGTAATTTATTATTCGTCGATAATCAGTATTGTCCATCCATATGCTATCATAGTCATCAATATATTATGTTACATACGACCACCTAAATATTTACAGCACTCTATATACTTCACGCAAGCAGTTGAGATTTTCAGAAGGTAGAAAATTCCACGTGCCGTTAAACTGTGATTCGATTTAGGTTGTATATTATACACTTATAAGAGCTCACAATTATTACGTGTCTGCCAAAACAATAGTTTAATAGAATTCCTAATAAGAAATGATTTGTAATTAAATTTACCAACTACTGTATATACCTGTATGAGTGTACAACAACCATTTTGTACCTATATATAATATTGTGTTTTTGTGTGGGTACATAACTTCAGTCACTGATGTGCTCTGAGTGTCAGCACCGGCCAGTGCCACTAGTTCCCGGATGGGTGACCACGCGTGGTTTTAGCTGCAAATCTTTGCCATACGTACACGTGTACTAAATTAATCGTACCCTCCCGTACAGAAATAAAACCTGCTTGATAACTCAGGCAAATGATCTCGGGTGTTAAAGACTTGACTTAATTAAAATCTATATATATATATTTATAATTCGTTTACACGCCGAATCGTATTAATATTGGAGTGTCTGTTGTTAAAATATAATATAATTGTTTGACTATAGGCGCACGTCTAGCAGTGTATAAATTGTGTACTTACCTACACTCGAGTAAAAAATCACTGAACGTATTATCAATGGTTGTTCAAACTTTTGTCAAACATTATTTACTGATTTGAATTGTAGAATTGTTAGTCGATTTCCACCGTTGTGTTTTCTCAGTTTTGTCCGTTCATGTTTTGCCGATGGCCACATTCCAAAAACTTCACGCAGGCAGTTGAAATTTTCAGAAGGTATAAAATACGATATGGGTATCCACCGTTAAACGTTAAATTGTGATTCGATTTAGATCTTACATTACACACTTGTAAGAGATCACAATTATTACGTGTCTACCATAATAATTGTTTAGAATTTCTGATAAGAAATGATTCGTATTTAAGTTTACCGACATGTCATATTTACCGGCATACCCAACGCATAAGGCAGTAACTTAATTTTACGACTTTTTTCTTTTCTCAATCTGGTGTTACTGTTTTTTTTTTGGATTTTCTAAGAAACTAAATTAGATCATAAATCGACCAAAGACGCTCTATACAATAATATGCAATTATTGCAGCCGTCTTCGCCGGAAATTCAGAAAAACAGTAACAATAAATTGAAATAAAAAGTTGTACAAGTAACTGCTTTATTTGTTGAGCACGTCGTGTCGTACCTGTACGAGTGAAGAACCGTGAGTATATAATATAATATAATATAGATAAATAATTAATAAATATTGATAAAAATCTATACGATTAGTTTTCACCGCGAATCGTTTTAGTATTAAGGCGGCGTTTGTTTAAATAAAAAATATAAGTTTATGACCATACACAGTAGGCAGTGTATAAAATGCGTATACTTACTTACCAAAACTCGAGTTAGAAATCACCGAACGTATATTTAAAAATCAACGTTTGTATCTGTACAAACTTTCCGTTTTTTTGAGTATTTTTCAACAACTATGACCCCCCCCCCCTGCTGCGGCTACTATAAATAATCCATCGCTGTTACAACTTTAGTGTAAGTAACAAACATCATTTACCGATTTGAATTATAAAATTATTCGTCGATTTACATCGTTGTTCGATAAGCAGTTGACGGTTTTGTCATAATATTTTACACTCATAATCACATTCCTTAACAATATGCTTCAAGCAAGTAGTTGAGATTTTAAGTAGGCATAAAATTCGATATCTATAGTTAAATAATTATGATTAGTTTAGGTTGTATACATATACGTTATACACTAATTGTTATTGTAAGAGTACTCAATTATTAAGTTTCTACCAAAATATTACAATAGTTTATTAGAATTGCTAATAAGAAATGATTTATATTTAAGTTGACCTAATGTAGTTGTAGTACACTTGAGTCAAAGGTCACCGAATATCTACCGTTTTTTTTTTTTTTGTTGCACCACCACATGAGGACCGGATGACTGAATATCTACCTATATATTTACAAATCAACGTTTGTTTGTTTTCAAACTTTCTGTTTCTTTTTGAGTATTTTTCAACCACTACAACCCCTTGCTGCGGCCACTATAAATAATTCGTCACTGCTACAAATGTTGTGTAAGTAACAAACATTGATCAAACATTTATTTATCGATTTGAGTTGGAATTATACGTCGATAATAAATTTTGTCCACCATATACTCATAGTTTTATAACAGAGACATATATATATATAGTATTTACTGCATTCTATATAGTATTAGCTACACGTAAGCAGTTGAGATTATCAGTAGATATAAAATATTCGATGTACCTACTGTTAAAAATTGTGATTTGATTTTCACTCTTATTATGTTGCAATGTTGTTTAAGTTGTTTAACACTTGTAATAATTGTAAGATCTCATAATTATGACTTTTCTACCAAAATATTTTAATAGTTTAGAATTCCTAATAAGAAATAAATGTGTATTTGAGTTGACCTACTGTTGTTGTAGTACGTATATGAATGAGTGTACAACCGTACTGAAAATCACTGAATGGAAAATTAAAAACCAATGTTTGTTTCTTTTTGAACTTTCTGTTTTTTGAGTATAATAAACAATTCGACAACTTCAGCACCCCTGCTTCAGATAAAAATTATGTCACCAAATATGTGCCGTCGTATTTTCATGGCGTCACACGTTTACCTTAATATGTAACTAAAAAATCAAATTATAAAAACGTCCTCCATGATGCGGAAATGTTTCAAAGAAACTATTGGACTTCGAATTTAAAATATGTCTGATTATTGCTTATATTGTATACAAAAAAAAAAAAAGATTGAAGTAAACACTTATAGCTATACAACTTTTGTGTAAGTAAAAAACATTGATCAAACATTATTTACTTATTTGAATTATAGTCGATTTCCAACGATCTTCGATAATCAGTTTTGTCAATTCGTATTATATTCATAGTCACATTCTACATACATACTTCACGCAAGCAATCGAAATTTTCATTATGTATAAAATTCGATGTACCTACCGTCAAGTTATTTGATTTGATTTCGACATTTAGGTTATATATTATACACTTGTTAACTCAAGTGCTCACAATATTATTACGTTTCTACCAAAATAGTTTATTAGAATTCCTAACAAGAAATTATTTACATTCAAGTCTACCTACTGTAGTCGCAGTCCGAGCGTACATTCGAGTTGAAAATCACCAAATGTATATAATATTTAAGAATCAACGTGTGTATCTTATCGAACTTTCCGTTTTCGGGCAACTACTACACCCCGCTGCAGCTCCTATAAAATAATACTCAATGCAATCTTCGGAGTTACGTACGTGCATATAGATACTCGTATTTTCACGACGTCACACGTTCATAGTGATATGTAACAAGATGCATTGTTATCCTCGCGAGATGGCCGAAATGTGTCGGAGAAAAAAAAAATCGCACACACACACGCGCGAGCATACTTACGCCCCCTCCTATCACGATATATAATATTATTATGGTGTGTGTATACAATTTCACAAGATTTAATAACAGTCGGGCCGGTCGCATTGTTATCTCGAATTCGTGACTTTCGCGAAGTCACGATCGTTTAATTACCGCCGATTCCGCGCGATTGTCCAATTGTTGTTGTGGCACTCGAACTTTATGGAAAGATATGTATATGATATAATATGAGTATACACGGTTTTTCTGCCCTCCCCTCGCCGCCAAAGCAGTAAGCACGCAGGCAGATCTCCTCCGAACACCGTTATAATATTATTATATTAATAATATTAATATTATGTATTACGCGGTGTCGTTTTTTAGCCACCGCGTCGTCCGAATCCTTTTTTTATTATTATTTAAAACACAAAATCATGATATTCGTAACGATATTCAAATAATATATTAGCGCTAGTATTATATTACTGCACGCAGAATGATATCCGGTGGTGGTGACCTATGAATAATAATAATAATATCAGCCTTGACAGCTTATATGTATTATAATAGTAATATTATAACGCGTATAATACAATAAATTATTTCTTTGTGTTGGGCTAAAATAATTGTCTTTAAAACACTATAATATATTTCGACATTTAGGGCGATAGTTTTAATAATTATTATTATTTTAGTGCGTCTAATAATAATAATAATAATAATACGGTCAAAAAGTTTGTTTTTTTCATAGTCTGCCGTTTTGTTTTATTATTATTTTTTTTTTTTAATGATAACACGACTTCTTAAACAAAATTACAAAAATATAAGGCCATTAGAAAGTAATAATAATTACTTGACATGATTTAGTATTTTTATTCAACATTTTTACGTTTTAAAAAGAAATTTCAATCTACAACGTATACAGTTAGACTACTGATCAGTACTTGCAGACTAATGAACTATATGTGTTCGAAAATGTATTTTTAATAACACAGCTACGGAGTTGCACATTTCTTATTATAAAATTATACCATTTCTGATTCTCACACTAAAAAGATACTCATTATTTCAATATTTACCACCTATAGGCACCTACTTTCAGATTGTTGAATTTGTATAGGTACAATATATTAACTCCAGTGTTTGTGATTTCTATTTTTTTCATAGACAATAAAACAATTTCAGTTTCTAAGACTATTTTTACCTGCGGGATTCATGAGTGTAAATTGAATTTTTCACCATTTATAGTACGTAGTAAACATAATATATTAAAGAAACAAGAGATGAACATCACACATTAACATTTAAGGTCTAAAATATTCTCAAAGTTTTACGATGCGTTGAACTCAAAATTGCGTGCAAATGATTGGTTATAGATAGATTATTTAAGTTTTCAAAGTTAATTAAAATAATCTTCTGTAATGCAGTAAAATGGAAAAAAAATATTATTATTATTATTATGATGATTTAGAATATAATATTTTTTCTTTTTCTAAATTCCTAAATAACTTATTTCGAGTTGTTTTTAGTTATGTTTAATTAGGTTTGATAAAAAAAATGCGAATAATTACCTACATTTTTATCTAAATAAAAACATCATTTCATTTCATTAATCCTTTTTAAGTGTCATATCATGATAAAAAAAAAATATATGATATTATATACGAATATTGTTAAAATATATATTATAGTTAAGTAAGAGGAACACACCACATCGGTACAAATACGCTGTTTTATCGTTTTTGAATAATCTCATACATAAGTTCAATAGTGAAAGATGAAGCAATAACAATTTGAAAATAATACTTTAGGTACTTACTTATTATTCACTCACGACTGAGAGAAATTATTGTATGCCCGGTATATATTATTATTAAACATTGTTTTCCATTCATTGTCCACGATAATGTTTGCTTTTCACGAAATATTGAGTAAATTGTGTACTTTTTACTAATTTTATATTTGATCACAACAATGATTTCATAACAATAAAAATGAAAATTTAAATTTAAATTGCATAACAATAGTTATAGATAATATAGATTTGTGTGCGGTTATAATTGCAGCACACTTCGCAGGCACTAGCATGTAACTATGTAAGTAACTATAAGACCTATACTTAAACTAAAAGTTGAATTATTTTTAGTATTTTATAAAATATACTGAATATCCAGGGAGGAATTACCCATTGCAATATCTCCCGAAATAATGGATATATTATAATTCTGTTTCTTTTTATAAGACCTACAGTGACAAGGACTACAACCTAACCATTTCAAGTTAGACATTAGATATTCACCAGTAAGCTAACAAACTCTCAAACAACGATTTTCTTATTTTGTCGTTATTCGTAGGTACATCCACTATTTTTCATAAAATGTTTATTTTATCATTTTTCATACATAAAAAATTTTTTTTTAATATATCGACTCGTTTTGAGCTATTTATAGATATTTTAAAGTTTCAATTTTTATTTTTTATTCTATAAATTTCAGCCAAATTGTATTCGTTGGTCAAACAACTTGAAAATATAATATAAGGTTTCTTATAAGTTGTTATAATTTCAGTTGATAAATATTAAATAACTATCCATATATCGAACATTTTAAAATTTATTGTAGCTAACAAATTATTATAATAATTATAAATTAAATGTTTAATTTTTATAGCTACGGATTGAAAATTAAAAGCAAGGATTCTCATAAATAATTATTACCGTAACCAAAAAATCTAAGAAATATATAAGCACAGTTATTTTTACAGAAATGTTAAGTTCAAATTTGGATGAAATTAAATATTAAAAACCAAGAATAATGGTTTTAGTTATTTTGTTCTAAAAATATTATTCATGATGGGTATAATATTATGGGCTTATTAAAAGTTTTAATAAAACAATATTATTATTTTTTTGATTGATATTGTTTTGAAACATCGGCTTCTAGGGCGATTAGTTTAAAAATAAAATTATTGTTTATAGAATCTTAATAGTTAAATTGTTGTCAATGCTAGGTAGGTACCTTTTTTTATTTTATTAATTAACTTATGTCTATTAAATCACAATAAATATGGGAAAATAAACTATAAATTATTATTTAATATTTGCTGTATAAAATAAAGTTTATTGTATGAATAAATATCCTCTATTCGTATCGTTAACGTTTTGTACCAACCGTACAATATTACATTTGTTTTTGTACAATTTATTATTATTTAATAATTTACACGAACCATGGACAATTCTCAACAGCACAATATGCAGAATGGATTCAACGAAGAAGATGATACGAGGATAACTGAACTGATAGTGTCTGCAGCAATTGAATTAACTGATGAACTGATAGAGGAGGATATTACGGTTTTGGAGCTGCAGAGCGAACCACGGACTGTATACATTAGCTTATCCAAAAATGATTGTGCGATCATTTATAGATCATAGGAAAATAATTCATCTAGAGTGTGATCTGTATGGACATATAACTGGGCAACTGAGTCAGTTCCGATCGTCCGAGTCTGTGTATCCGGACGACGACAACGACGCAGATGCCAGCCAGCTCTTGTCAGGCTCTCAGCTGCGGTATGCAAGTGGTAAATATAGCTATCTGGTTGCAGGTCGTCGACAAGTTGGGTACTAACTTGTATTACGAGAAGTGTCAGTTAATCGACTCGACACCGATAACACCACTCAGCGTCAAACTAGGAGTCTAAATCATTGTCCAACGATGAGCGGAAAAGTTGGTCATCAGACGAGAGACAATCGTAGCCAACGGACGAGGAAGAGATGCTGGGCGTGTTAAGTGAAGACGAGACTGTTGGCGATGTGGTGGCCGCTGAACCGAAGCCTAAAAAACGCAGGCCTGTTCGGCACTTAGTAGGAACATCCTTAGTGCAAGCAGAAACTTGTTCCGAAGTTTACGGACGCGTAGTTGAAGATACGACACAGTGGGAGCTGGTGATTTATGGATATCATGCAGCGTCGTTCGCACATGATTTGACGATAAGGTCAAAAATGCAATACGACGAGTACATATGGCATTCACCCACTGCAGATGGTGCAAATCCCGGAAGCCGTGGCCAGCTGGTGAAAAATGTTTTTGAAAAAATAACCATCACTTTCGGTCGAATTCTGGCTGTACCTACGTGTATACCATTCATCCGTTTCAATTTTCGGATATCCATGAGTGGAGAATCTACGAATTTTGGAAGATGCCTAAATTCGACGTGTATTGTATTGTCAATCCGATTACACCTGCATTGCTAAATGTAATAAAATTACTGTTAAAATATGTTTTTTTGTAGCACATATACTAAGGTTTTATATCGCAGCAGCTGTTAAAACGACGTTGGCACCATATTTGTTTTCTCTCTCAGACCCACGCGTCACATAGATAAAACGTTTTCACTTAAAGTCAGTTTTTATGATTTTTGACCACCTATTACATATATCTATTATGAGGTATCCTATTTTTGAGGGTACCACGCATATCGGTTTTATATTTTTTATTATTTGGATTTGTATTCAAAAAATAAAAAACTGTAAATTTAAATGATGTTTAAATTGTTTTGAAATCAAATCGATAATATTATTTTCTATCTTTTTGTAATGGGTGATTTTACTCTAAAATTAACTACTCAAAAACATAAAAAAAATGATTCTGCATTTCTGCGTAAATGCGTTTTGTTTATGTTATGCTCAGAGTGAGAAAACAAAGAGTGCGCTTACATCATCTTTAATAATTCTCGATCGCCGATGGCTATAAATACATTAGTTGTTTAAATTTCAAACAGCACAATATATATTATTAAAATAATTTCAATTTTAAAGTTTTAATAATTCATAAATGAACAAATTTTCGACTACAAAATTGGCCTCCTCCGCCTTAAATGCGACCCTGCGCACATGCGTCTTGTTGTTTTCTTCATTGTTGTTGACTGTTGTTATTATACATTTTGATTATTATTATTATGCATATTTGTAAGTCACTCGACCTCCCCACCACAGTAATGATTAGATAATGGCGTTGTGGTAATTTGAATAGGTACCTAATAATGATAACAATAATATTATATTATACCATTGGTGATTGGCTGCGGTCGTTATCGACTCCCTCGTTGTCAAATCGACACGGACGACGACACCACATCTATATAGGGTTTCAATGGCTGTCACCGATATTATATTATTATTATTATGGTGTACTTACTCTAAGTGTAATACTTGGAATTACAATATGTATATTGTATACATTTAGACAATGTCAGGTATACGCGTTTGACACTGTGACGTATCAGCAACCACACATGTATTATTATACTAATTGATACATTAAAGCAGTGTTATTGAGAGGATATTATCATCGCACTATTTGCAGTTGTCTCCCAGCTCACACCGATGTGCCACATAATAGGTAGGTATAGGGAATTCGTGTTCAGCAGAACCAACCCCGTGTGATTAGCTTTAGTATATTACAGTGAGTTGACCTATTATCAAACTTAAAGCTATATTCTGATTTTGACATAGACCGTGTTTGGTTTTTATTACAATATTTCAATTTTATTAAATAACTCCTATTAAAATAATTGAAAGAGTTAGTTAGTAAAATGTTACGATTTAAATAATTTTATATCTTACATTGAAATTAAAATATCATAAAATAGAGAATACAATTAATGACTAATGTTCTTAACTTTAAGTTTTATAATAGGCTACTTCACTCTAATACTAAGACTAACTACACAAGGGCGGTTCTGGGGAACGCCATTTTGCCATGTCGGGAGTGGGCCAGAGAGAGAAAACAATTAATATTAGAGTGCTTTGAGATCCTCTCAACAATGAACGCGACGTGCAGGAAGCAGATTTGTTTAATAATAATATTGTGGATGTAGATCAAGGGTCTATTTGTCATTTGAGCTGTATTTTGAAGAGGGGGGGGGGGTCAGTTTGTTTTATTTGCAGTTTGTACCTAAATATTGAATCCATATGTTATTGCTTTAAAATTGAAACTATAGTCACTTGCAAAAGGAGACTATAGTATAATAGCTCAATTCACTTTAGTTATTAGTTATTTACTTAAGAATTTTTAAATAAATTATATTATTATCTGAAAAAAGCAAGAACGTTAAGGCGTAAAAAGCCCACATCGCTCCCTTCCGATACACCCTTGACGTGAAAGTGCACCTTGACGTTAATATGCTTATTATAATATTATGTGCTTCTTATAATTATTAAGATAATAATAATATATAAGGAAACCTTATTCGTAGACGTAAATACTTAATGTCCTAATACTTTGTACTTAGTATTTGAACAGACTCTTGGAGAACCAAACTAACATAATATTATTTATTAATTAAAACTGATTACATAAAGTTTTGTTAATTATATTATTAATTCTTTTATAATTGAGTCATATGATACAATTTTCTTATAATCCAAAGTATTCATGATGCATAATAATTATAATATATAGTATAGATTTTTGTTATTTTTTTGTAAACTAAAAATAATATATATCGTTGGAACTTAATATTCCTCGTTACGTTTATTATTATTTTCTATGCAAAATTAAATGTTTAAAAATGTTTAATAATTTTAAATTATTCATGCTATGAACCTATCCTTAAGGTACCTACGTTGGTATAAAATTGACCTATTTTATGTAAACAACAACAATATATTACAATTTATGCAATATCTTAGGAAAAAAATAGTCCAAATTACTAAAAAAATAAGTTACTAATAATAATGTTATAAATTAATTTTTTAACTTTTTAATATCCTGAGACATAATCAATAGAGGCTATCACAGGATCGTCTTTTCTCAGAATCGTTTTTCGTAGGTATGCAAAGATGAATCATTTAATTCAAACTCAATAAATCCATTGTAATTTACAGTGACTTATTGAATGACGATGTATACTCAAAATCTTCTGAGCAGCATAGTGACTGTAGCCCTGGTCTTAAAGTTTATGTATACAAAATACTAAACAATTATGGGGAACTGATTTCAAACAAGGAACTTCAAAAAAAAAAAAAATACTCCAAATTTATTAGTTTTTTAAAACACGTTTTTGATCAGAAATGTTATTCAATTATAAAAAATATAATTCATTTACAGAATAGTGATATAATTGTCATATTATGTCCATCATCTGTTTAACATGTTAAATTGTATAAAAATAATTTGTATGATAGTATTAATATGTTTTTTTTAAATTTTAGTGAGGTGTAAACGTAGTTTATTTTATATTATAAATAATTGTCTTTTTGTTTAAAAAAATTTAAATACTTAGATACACATCCAACATTCTCCATATTTTGAACAATTAATAGAAAGTGTGTCAATAAGTTGCATACGAATAAATCATTTAAATCAAACTAAGATGTAGTTGACAGGCGAAATGTGGTACGAGTCAATAATAATAATATACCGTTCGGCTTTACTCCGTATACCTAGGTATACCTATAGGCATAAAATAAATATGAGTATTGCTCAGTCAACCTATATATTATAACATTTTGCAGTAGAGTTCACAATAACAATAATTGTACGCAAGTATTGTGGAAAAAGGTACACATATAAAATTCTATCATTATTTTTAATGGACACAATTAATTGTTGCCCTTGTAACTGCAGTAATAAAACCACAGTAGGTAGCTGAAATTATGAAACTGTAAAAAAAAAAATAAACACGATAATACACTTAAAATAAATTATTTATCTCGAAATATACGTACCGCATTGTACGCAATTGGCACACAAGCGCAGAGAGTGAATTTTCCGAAAGTTATATTATTTTTAATAATGTGCAAGTTAAATAACAAACATAGTACGCTCCATTGTTTCTTTTATATCCATTCAAAATACGAAAAACCTGCTTTGATAATGACGAGCCGAAAAATGAGGATTAAACATTATGCAAAAATGTTACATTTTTCAACTAAGTATTATCTAATATAATTTTAAATTATTAAATTTGAGTCGTCGGTTTAAGCTTGGACATCCACATGATGTTCTCACAACACCTAGGTAATTCAAAAACATTTAACTATCTGTCATTTATTTTATCATCTGGACCGTATTTATTATTTATTATAATACTACTTTTATTATAATATTATACCTACCTATTCTATTTTATCATTAATCTTTGTACATAGTTGTAAATAATTGTATTATCTATACTTAAAATGCCAAAAAACAACAACAAAATATTGTAACACTAAGTTTAGATGACCATGATTGTTAGGAAAACTTAAAAAAAAAGTAATATTAATAATAATTATAATAATAATAATAAACATTTTATACCTATGTAGTATGTACGTACACAGATTGTGTTTTTTATTTATGATCGTGTAAATGCGCACAATTTAAACCTAAAATAAAAGCTTATATTGCAAAATAAAGCACTAATAATGATAAAAAATGCACCATGCTTTGTAAGAAACAGAAATGTACACGAATACCTCCAAATTCCAAATCTTGAAGACCATATTAAAAACTTGGCCGAAAGCTTCTTCAAGTCAATTCAAAAATCAACAGGTTGAATGCATTACCACCTCAACATAAGACAACCACTTACCACGCCGCTCACCGCTTTCAACGTACAGGACGTCTTAATGACTTAATTTCTTAAGAACCATTCTAATATTTAGTAATAAACCTCTCACCAATTTCCATTATAATTTAAAAACGAATTTACTCACAGCACTTAATAAGCCAAAATATGTACATATTATAATTATTATTATATCTAAATATATAGATAGTTAAGAATATCTTATGTAAATGAAAAAAAACAAATGTATAATCAAATCGGAAGACATATTATGTAAGTACTTAATAATAATTCGTTTTTGAAAAATAATAAAGAAATAATTTTAAAAAAGTGGATGTCACTCTGCTGTACAGCAGGTTACAAGTGGGTTACTGTGTAATGAATGGTATTAAATTTGAACTCAATGATATAATATCATTGTATAGGAAAAACGATTCTAAGCTGAGACGGTTTGGAAGTGTGTATATTTTATATTGTATTTATAGTTTATAGTATTAATATAATATAAATTATATTATATTATATTAAATTATATTATACTAGCTGATTCCGTGCATTTTGTTACACTTTGTAAAAAATGACAACTCTTAAAAAAAATAATGATTGTTCAACTCCTTTTGGGTGTAACTCGCTGCAATCAGTGCAACTCATCCACCTTGGTAGGCTTCGAAAATTTTATTTGATGCAAACTTGTACCTACCTGATTTATCCGAATAACCAATATCAACCAATAATAAATAAACAAATACTAATTTCTACTAATTATTTCTCCTATAAGTTATAACCAATAGCAACCATCAGGTTATAGGTACACAATTTACACGTAAAAAATTATTTTACTCGTTTCTATTGTAATAAACAAAGCGTTCAAAATTAAAATCCCGTTTTTTCGTAATTTGTCGGTGGTTTTTCCCGTGGAGTTATACAACTATTGAGAAAATCGAAAAATTACCTCTTTAAAGTACTTTCTTGATCCAGTTTTATAAAACATAAGATACTATTTGTTGAAATTGAACCACTTCTACCGGTAAAAATTTGGTTCATAGGATATGAAAAAAAATAAACATCATTGTAAAACTATACTGGCGCAGCTCAGAATCTAAAATAATATGTTGTAGGCTCATATAAAATACAATTCAAATTTTATATACATTTATGATCATTACAGTACCTATAATTAGTGAAAATGAAGTGCAACAGGGAGACATGATTGGTGACTTTTTTTTTTGATTTCTAAAAAATTAACATCGACAACAAAAGCGATTAGTTACAAACGGGTTATACATTTATGAGGTTAAAATAAATACAAATATAAGTTATATAAATGGTGACTTATTGTCTTATTACTTATTGGCTGTTGCAGAGGTCATATATTGATGGGTCTTGTTTGAGTGATCCAACCGGAAACCGGCATACTTACAAGTGTTCGATTAGCAACACTTTTCCATATTCGAGGGAAATTGAATTATAAATTTAACTTATAAGTCACGCCACCAATTATATAAGTAATTAAAATAGATAATATTTTTAATTAATGTTACACTATCAAAATACACCTAGTTTGATATTATATAAAATAATTTTAATCAACTTTATTGAAAATAAAATTTTACAAAATTTGAATCATAATATTATTTTTTTTTAACTTTAACGTGCGAAACAATTGTCTTGAAGTTATTGAGAATAACTAAACACTGACTTAATTTTCAACTATGGGTACTTTAAGAAGTTAATTTGAAAAACTAATGTTTAATTATTTTAGTAAATTTTAATAAATATACATTTTTCCTGGAAAACTAATTTTTGTTATAGAATTTATATATCACCTACCCAGGTTTCATAGGTCATCAGGATAACTTATTAAATTATTTTGTTATTAATTATTATAATAAATTACATAATAATCAAATAGTTTTAATTTTATAAATTAATTTTAAAATACATAAAAGAAAATAGAAATCCATTGGCTTTAAATTAACTACTCAAAATTAGAAACAACTTGAACACTGTTCGTTTCCAATATAATTCACAATAAACATTATATAACCGGAAAAATCAATCTATTTTTTTGTTATTTCCGGTAATTGTTTGCACGAAAATTGGTTTTGAAATTTTGTTTCATCTTATAGGTTGGATTAAGGTTAGCTGTTGACCAAACCTGTTCTAACTTTGTCTTAAACTATTACAGTACCATTTAAATAACATTATGTAGATGTATCTCCTGGTGCTTGCATGCATGACGTCGAATTACAAGGACAACGTATTTTCTCTACATTTTTCCACATCGCCAGTAAAATATGGGTGGGTACAGCATGGTGATACTTGCTACATAATATTAACAAATGTTCGAATTTCTAAAATCTCGAGATTTCATATTAGATTTAAAAGGTCTATAACTTAGACTAGGTAATTAGTATCTATTTTTAATATAGTTTTTGAATAATTTTGTATCGCTCAATTTTTTTCGGTTTTAAAATTGTTTGTACCTATATTCACTAATTTATTACAACTTGCCGTTAGGCGATTCAAAGATATTATTGTAAGAACTAAAAATAAAGATCAGGTATGGCTACGACGCCACCACATACTGTGCCAATTAAACATCTCCAACATTTTGAAATTTCCAATACGAGATATATCAAATAAGTGGATAGCCCATAGCAAATTTAAATTTAGTGACAGTGCAGCTAAGGTTTATATTAAGTACACTCTTGTCCGTGTAAATAGGTACTTGTGGTGTGTGCATTATTGTTCAGAGGATGGAAAGCGATAAAAATAAAAATAAATACCAAAAATGTAATCGTTACGAAACGTGGTTTCAAATGCCACAGTCGCCGCAGACGAAAGGCAGTGGTTTCGGTCTCGTGCGAAACTTTAGACTACACATTTTCCTAATACTGCGACATTATTGTCATAAACACGACGAACGTTTCGCACCGCTGGCGAACGGCGATTACGCGATGACAAGACACGTAAGTGCACTTATTTTTTTTTCACAGTATTATAAATACTCATGTTGTAACTTGTAATATTGTCGTCATCGTCATCTATCCATTGTCGATCGGTTATCTGTTCGGCAAATATAGATTTTCTACGTCTTCGGTGAATGCAAATAATATTACAATGCCTTAGGTGCACTATACAGGGATTTAAAATATCTTCTAAAAATCGTTCTAAGTTTACTTTTTCAGTACACGTACGAAATTTATTGAAATTAATGAAACAGTAAAATATATATAATCATAGTCACGATTTATGTGCTATTATTGATGTACCCTATATTTTATTATTATATATATTTATTTTTTGACATATTTTAGTTATTATTGTTGTCATTCTAGATTGTAGATTATAATTCATATTATGCAATAGGGGACGTAGCGATAAGAACACCGCGGGAAAGGGAAGATATCGTAAAAAGAGGCGTGAAAATCAACATTCGCTAATGATTTAGAATATTGTCGCTCTGCAATACTTGTAGCGAGACAAGAATTTTAAAAAGAAATTGGCTTTCACACACACACACACACACACACACACACACACACACACACACACACCTATCAGCGATACTACACGATCTCGAGTGATTGAGCACTGCTGAAGGAATATCTGGGCAGGTATCGATTTCAAGGATATATTGTATCGGAATATTGGCAGTGTGATAATCTACGACATGCGTTGACATAGTTTGCACAGTCGCTGTAGTTCACGACCGAGCAAAGCGATTCCAAAATAAAATAAATACGATTAAATCGTACATTCCAACCACATTATTTAATAGATAATAATACGCATATAATACTATTAATGAGGTTCGGATTTCAATTCAAAGTGCATACGTTTTTGGGTGCACTATAGGACAATGCATTCCGAGTATATAAGTTGTTTCATGCTTTTAGGTATTTTTTGTTCCAAATATCATTTGGTCTATATCATATTCCTATTGCAGTGGTTAGTGGTTCTAACCTTTTTATATTCGCGTACCACCTACAGAGTTGAAAAATGTTCATGTATCTATGTTCACTTGAAAAAATAAACTTTTTTTTTGCTTATGAAAAATGTATACTTTATTTTACATGTATGAAATGTTTTTTGTTAGTATCTACAAAATTATGAAAATATAAGCATTTAATCCACGAAAAGAAAAAAATTAAATGTGTACAACTATTATAATTAACTGTAATATGAAAAATTAACCGAATAATATTATATGACGTGTAATTTAGAAACCCATTTCATTTTTTTAGAAAGGAATATTTTCTTCGCGTACCACCTATGAGCTTTCCACGTACCACAAGTGGTACGCATAATACAGGTTGAGAAACGGTGTCCTATTTCGTTGGAAGAATATGCAAAATATAACAACTAATTGCAGGTCAGTTGGAGATTCACCTAGGTCGAATTTTCTTTTTCATACTGTTTATTTATGTTGTGTGTACAAATCTGGTATTTTATTTTTGTCTGACTGTTAGTTTAGTTGATAGATTAAAATTAAAAATTTTAAAAATTCCAAAAGTTAATCCATGAACCATATTTTTATCGCTTGCGTAGTTGCGTTCCTATATACAAATTACATATAATAACAATTTTGATAATTTTTTAAGGGCATTTAATATTTAGTCATTAACCTTAATATTATAAGTAGGGCTGGGATTTTGATGCACTTTGCATTGTTTTTCAATGCTTACTGTGCGATGCTCGTCTTATCACAAATTTGTTTTATGTACTTTTGAATGAGAATAAGGAAGTTTATTTTGCATTTTTTTGCCTTTTTTTGCCTTTTTTGGAACTTTTAAGTTTTTAGGTAATTTTCTTAATTTTTTAGGGCATTTTAGAGTTTTTAGAGCATTTTTTGAGTTTTTGGAAACAAAATATGAATTTGAAATTTTATTTTAAGATTTTTACAAATAAATAAATATACGATCTAAAACTATTAAATAATTTATAAAAATATATTTTTTCAGATTATAT
This sequence comes from Nasonovia ribisnigri, assembly GCA_027563435.1. NCBI lineage: Eukaryota > Metazoa > Arthropoda > Insecta > Hemiptera > Aphididae > Nasonovia > Nasonovia ribisnigri. The sequence goes on along the minus strand of JANEHU010004904.1, from coordinate 516,538 downwards.
GAAATACAAGTCTATGAGATCTAGCTTTGTGGACCTACAACTTTTTTTTAGATTTATACTAATACTATACTAAATACACTTATAATATATTATTTGAATACATTTAAAGTCATTTTTATAATATATTTTTTGAGTTTTTCCGTCTTTTAACTTTTTATTGTAATTTATAAAATTGTATTTATACTAAAATTATTAAAATAAAAATTTTAGTGCATTTTTGAAGTGCATTATTTAGAGTTTTTAGGTCATGAAAGTTTTTTAGGGCATTTTCGGGGGTTTTTAGGGCATTAAAATCCAAGCTCTAATTATAAGTATGTCCCGGTGGACTCTAAGCCCTTAAATAACATTCTGCACTGGGGTAACTGCCACGCCCAACCCACCCTCACCACGGCGTGTACAGTACAGCTACGACCGCGATAATCGTTTTCGTTGTGTCGTACCTACTTAAATGATACTTTTAAATTATAATAATATTAAATCCAATTGCGCACACATTATCATAATAAAATATTGTCACATAATATTACACCCGTTTGCGGTGGTCGTGTGGGCGATCGCGTCTCTACGTTAGCGTCGTTCGGAGGTCGTCACGGATGCGCCTTTTTTAAACATTTTTTTCTTTTCCAATATTACACTTCATTAATTGCCGGGTATAAGCCGAGATAGGAATTCGCTGGATAAGGTAACACCGGGTCCTGCACCACGTGTCGTACCCACCGATCCACAGATCGTGAGCAAAAAAAATTCCGACCTGTCGCGCGCACACATAATATTACCTATATTATTTCTCACGCATAACCGCACCGTCCCAGCACAACTTACTGCAGCATGCGTGTCAAGGCGCTTTGTAGGAAACGATTAGAAAACAAAAACCATCCGCGAGCTTTGAAAGTAAGTCGGAATACCATAGTAATATCAGGCACAACAGTTGGGCTCGGGTTTAAATGGTCTAAAACCCATCGAAAAATGCTCTACAAAATAGCCAAAAATCCACTTTATCGCAATAATAAAAATTTACAAAATTATTTTTGACTGCAATGTTTCATTAGCTACCTGCCTAATTTATAATTTACAATAAACCTAAAAAAAAAATAAACCGAAATTAGAAAAATTTCTTTTGATCAATATTGATGTATTGGCGATGTTGACTATAGACATGCATATTATATTTGAGGGCTCACTTATGCGATTTAGTTCTAAACATACCAAAATATAAACCAAAATACATTAAAACCAACAAAATGACGAAAAATGCTAAATTTCATAGTTGAAACAAATTATGTATTTGGAAAGCATTGTCTAAGGCCAACCTTTTAACTAGAAGCCAAAAAAAAAAAAAAAATGAGTATAGGTATGTGCCATAAAAAAATAATATTATTATTTTACGCAATAATTGTTGTGTTTTACAATATTTACGACTTTTATGATTTATTTAATATTTAAAAACATAATTTTAGAAATACTTAAAAATTATATTTTATTTTTTTTGACGCTAGTGGGACATTCAAGTATATCAAATTTGCCTCAGATATTCAGCACTAAATTAGTCCGCAGCATGAAATTAGCTATTATTTAAACATTACAAACATGGTACGAAGAAACTAATGAACACAAAAGAAAAGTTTTTTTTATAATTTGTATGTGCTATGATGGACTACTGCATAATATATAGCTTATATGAATCTGAAGATGAAAAGCTGTAAGTACACTTTTATTTGGAGTTACTGCCTTCTGATATCATTGGCATATGTGTAAATAAATTGATTTATATTAAGTGCTTTAAAATTGTTGACATTTAAAAATGTTGTAATTACATGTACATTTTTAATATTAGATTAACTCAAACTTATTCAATATTATAATATGTGACATCATATACTTAATTTAAATAATATCTATAGTAATATAACTTCAAAAAAATTGGATCACACGTCATGACGCATTTAATGTACTTTTTTTTTGTTTAAATGTAGATAGTATAATTAATCCTTATTAAGTTACCTGCGAACATAGTATATTTATCAATTATGTTCCGAGATTTTTGTTAAATTTTAAACCAAAAATTTGAGTTTTGTTGGAGATACTGCAGATTTGTAAATAAAATAATTACTGGGAATAAAACTGCTTTTTACTATTTGGACGTACTGCCTCTGATTAGCTTCTGATCTCAATGAATTTACGTAAGTATATCTATAAGTTATAACACACCGCCTTCTTTGTTATTTTCTTTTATATTTATATGCATTATTCTAATGGGAAAACCCTTAATTTGTGGAATCGATAGAGAATATTTAAAATATTTATCGATGGATGCCAAAAACTCGATTTTGACAAATAGACTATAATCTACTGTGCTGCTTATAGTGGATTATGACTTATGAGTTATGACACTGCAGAGTAGGGCTTGGATTTATAACAAACATTTCATAAACCAAAATAGTGAACAGATGTAGGCCACGGATGTTGTTGCATTTGAAAACTGTTCCAATTTATTGTTAAGTACGTTTTAAATTCGAAATACGTAAGTAAGATTTATTAAAATCTAAAATGTTTATGTGCAATTTTTTGCAATTTTGTTGAATTTACTCATTTCTAAAACAATTTTATTTCATTTTGCGAAATTATTTAATTAATCAAGTAAACCGCAGCGTGTAATCATAGTCGCAGTATAACGTCATGACGTTGTTTATAAACAATTAAACTTTTTTCGATTTCATTAAACCAAGAAAATTATTCTATACTATGGTAAAAAAATACTGCACAAAAAATTAGCTGTCAAAACATATTTCCGTATTTTATTCATCGTAGCTTATAGAATAACTATTTATTTATTTTTGTTGATCGATGAGGTGAACTTTATCTGTGTTTGGTCAAAGGAATATAATTATTATTCTGTTTTGTTTACAATGAAAAATGCATTTTGTTGTTCAAACATAAATATTAAATGGGATTTAAAATATAAATAGGAATTCAAAAACGTAAAAGTTATATTTGTTTAACGAACGGAACAATTTTAATACCAAATAACAAATGACCATTTTACTATACATATAGTAACTATATATACCTACTGATAAAATAACCATAAATTAATTTTTGAACGAATTTCACGACAACTCACCTGTACAACCGAAAATAATGCTGTCATGAATCCACTTACGAATTCTTTTAAAAATCCATTAAAGCTTTATTAAAAATTAATTAACTATAAAATAGTTAATAAAGGATTGTGCACTATCGCGATAATGAGTGGCGTTTATACAATGTATGATTATAATTATTTTTCATTAATTATATAATTATCAATTTACTATTAATTTCATAATAAAATAATAATGGAATCCAACGTTGAGTGACGTATGATTTAGTGAGTGATTTTAATATTTATCATCGGTTGTTATGATGACAACCTATTCTATCATATATTAGCAGTTGCTAAATAAATGTCTGTTTCTAATATCTTTTTAGGGTTTTTCAGTATTGGCCTTTTTCATTTTTAAGCATTCTGCAAAGTCTATATTCAATTAAATATTGTAATTTATGGTTAGCAAGTTAAACTGTTCCCTTAATTATGAAAAGAGATGATTACAGTTTTGGCCTAAATCGTAAAGGTCGTCGTTCCAAAATTGTAAATTTTACTGGAAAAAACGTTTCGACCATTTCCTTAATTAAGAAGGTTGTATATCCATCATTTATTACAATAATAATATGGATAGGTAGGTATACTACTTTTTCTATGTCTCAAAATCATACGTCGAAGATTTCTAATTATTAATTTATTGGAATATACAATTATAAAATTGGAGTTACGGCTTTATCATACATAATAACGTTTTATTTTATACGTTTTAATCACAAATAATTCTAAAATTGAAAATAATGCAATTACGATAATTTCGATTTAAGGCCGACAAAAGGTACAATAAATAAAATATTTTAGTTTTAAAATTAAAATTTTTATATTTTTAAAAAAACATTTTAGTAATAAGACAACTAAATGGTTAAGTAGTTATGTTTAGACATGTGTACATAAACATAACGATATACAGGTATATCTAACAGAATAACTTCACAAATAAAAAAAAAATTAATAAGTAATTTAATGAAGTTAATAAACGTATGCCAAAAGTTATAAAAACCATTTGGATAATAAATTATTTCAGAAATGTACTTAAGTATGTCAGGAAGTTCCCAAAAGAAATATTTTGAAAACAGTTTTCACGCTTTAAATTTACTCTAAAAAAATATTAATATTTTTTTAAATACCATTAAAATTGTAAAAATAAACTACTTGACTTAAATGAGCTATTTTACTATAAAAATGTGTGCATATAATTTACAAATTGGCTATTCTGAATTTTCCCCATGAAATATTCGATAAAATTCAAAAATTAAATTGTTCAGTACTAAAAAAAACTGTACTTGTATTGTAGTTCAAAGTCTATAAATTAATTTAAAAAAAAATGTTCTAATATTGATTAGAATACAAAAGTTATTTTATTTGTCAGGTATTCCTGTTACCCACGATTTTACATAATATGACCTATGTATAATATTACAGTGACATTTTTTTTCAGAAAGAAAAGTAAAACAATTTTTGAGTGTCACAAGTGCGGGATCGCTAGAGGGCGTTTGAGTATTGTATTTACTTTTTTTTGACATATAATAATAGTAATAATATGCGACGACTAAAAACATTATTTTTACATAATTTTTGAAATCAACTTCGGAAAAACACAGTGTTCATAATATAATTAATGCAATCTCCAACATTTTACCATACAGAAAACATAAAATGCATGATAAAAAAAAACATGTTATGATGGCAACTTTATACCCCTTCCCCGCCGACCATCACACAAATCTGTATCCATTTAATTTATTGTGATGGTTAATATATAATATACATAGTGCATTTTGAGGCGAACTGGATACAATAATGAACTGCGCACACTCCGAAAGTATAATTCAGTAACATTATTATTCAGTATAATTTAGTTCATTGCAATCATAAACCATGTTGTTTAATCATGATAATATAATGTATTTACCGTTTTGTATTATCTCGGTGGGATTTGTTAAATGCAACGTCGATCCCACCTTCCGACATTGACACTTTTAATGTTTTATAGCAGACACAGTTATATTATATATATATATCGTATATATATATAGGTGGTGCTGGTAAAAACCAAGTTCGATTACTGCGATCTAACTACATGCCAGGTTAGATTTATTGATCATCGCGAAACACACGTTCGACAACCATACCTATAACCATTCAACCAACTAATTTGACCATTCGTATACCATATACCTAGTTATACTCTGCAATCCACTGAGTCAATTAGCTATGTTTTATGTTTAAGTCCGAAAATATATTATTTTACTGTGATGTTAAATATTGTTCCGACTGCTGCACAACATATTATTCAATTATTATTAAGATTACCTAACCTATATAGGAAAGGTCCATCTTAACAATAATATACTATTAGAATGTTGAGTCTGAATTTATAGTCTGAATCACTTTTGCGTGTGAAGAAAACCAACTATACAGTGAAACCTCCAAATACCGGACACTCTCTATCGCCGAAACGTTGTCCGCTATTCAGAGCTAGGGTTCAGTTTGTAGAAATACTTTCTATAGTTGGTTCCCGAGGAAACGTCTGCAATTCAGAGGTGTCCGTTAGGAGAGGTTTCGCTGTGTACCTATAAGAATTAACAAAGTGCGACACTTACCTAAATTAGAAATGAAAAATGCCGAATATTTCAAGTGATTCCCAAGTAATAAATTAACGACGTGGCTGATCAGTGTTTGTTGAAGATTATAGTACCTACATTATATTATCATGATTGAAATATCGATGTCTGGTTAAGGAGTAAAATTCGATTGCACAATTTTTTATAGTTTGATTACAACTATTCAAATAATAGTAAATCAAAAAACGGACATTTTATGTAATCAATGGAGAGATATCATTAAGATGAAAACTATTTCGGAGAATCGGAGAATAAAATTAAATTCACCACACACACTCGACAAAGCACTTAATGGGCAAAAAAGTAAAAAATCCAGTTTTAAAACATACACTTAGTTTTTATGTATATTATTAGAGTGTGAGAGATGCGCGCGAAAGGTAAAAACAAATAAGTGCTTAATGTTTGCAGTTGCATAATTTAAATTTTACAGTGAATTATAAACTTAAATAGTAATTTCAGTTGTGACCGGGCATGTTGGTATCAGCGAGACTTTCGTATACCTAGGTATAATAATAATTGTTTGGTAGGTATATTGTAATAGGAGGTTTCTGCCGTAGTAGGTCTATACAAAACCTGTACAATACGCACATACACACGTCATAATGTTATACGCTCAATAATATACATAAAACGGCAATAAATTACCAAAATGTAAACGGATTAGATAATAATATAGCTCGCGCAGTGTGGCCTGTGACCGTACAGCAATTTGTCGAGAGTAGATTACGAGGCACATTGTTATTTCGATAATATTCGTGTTATATATTATTATTAATTACCAACAATGTCAGCTTGTGTGACTAGTGAACGGCACGACGCGAGCGACTGGACTACTCATAATCCACAGGTTTTTTATTTAACCGATCGGTTTTCAACTATAAATACAAATTTCAAAAAATCGATATGGAATCACTCTGCAGTTACCTATACCTATATAATATTATTATGTATACCACGATAGATATCGTTTTAAATATTATAGGTTAGATTAGACATGCGTAAAAACAACTAATGGAAATCATGGACAAATATAGTTAAAAAATGTTTGCCTAAACACTTGTAAGAGTGTAATAATCAATATATACAAATCATAATAAATGGAATATATTATTTTATAAGTGTTTAATAAATCCTCTAAAATTTGAACGGATTAGACAATAATTACCTATATAGCTCAAACATTGTGGTCCTATAGCAATTATTTGTCGAGAGTAGATTACGAGACACATTGTTGTTTCCATAATATTCGTATTATATATTATTATAATATTATTAATTAGGTACCATGAATGTCAGGTTATGTTACTCGTGAATGGCACGACGCAAATGACTGAACTGCTCATAATTCGGAGGTTTTTTATTTGTACTTTTATTTAACCAATTGGTTTTCAAATATAAATACAAATTTTGAAAATTCGGTGTGGAATCACTTTGCAGTAACTTACCACCTATAATATTCATATGTATACCGCGGTAGATATTGTCTTAAATATTATACAAACATGCGGAAAAACAAAAACGGAAATAAAATTCTCACGTCACAGTGTTTGTAAAATCTCCTCCGAAACGGCTCAACCGATTATAGTGAAGATTTTTCTGTATATTTGGTAGGTATGAGGATAGGTCGTTAAGTATTTTTCACCCTCCTAGGCCCAACCCGGGTAGACGCTCAAACGGGGATTTTGAAATTTACTGTGGACATTTTTGTTTATAAATGGTTGTATTTATTTATTATTGGTTGCTATTGGGGGGTAATCGGGCAGATCAGGTGTGAAATCATGGTGGAAACTCGGAAAACCGTGTGACGAAAATAATAATGTTCAAATAACGCATTTATCCGAAACGACTCCACCGATTTAAATGAAATTATTTTTATATATTTGATATAGGTATGAGAATAGGTCGTAATGGTCGCTATAGATTTGAAATGTTAAGGGTAGGTTAATATTAATATAGAAACATTTTATATATAAGATAGTACATTATCCTAGCAAATTTAGTTTTGGAATTTAAAAATTAATATGATTTCCACTTATTGCACGGAGTTACACATAAAGGAGTTGATCAATTTTTTTTTAGAGTTGTCATATTTTACGGGCAACGAAGTGAGCGGGATCAGCTAGTAAAAACATAAAAACCATAATAAATGGAATATCATCTTTTTATATTATATAAATTTCGTGTCACGGTGTTCGATCATGCTAATCTCCGAAACCACTTAACCAATACGGCAATGAAATGTTGTAAAATATCTCTTGCTTGATCCAACTCGAGAGATACCTAGTATAGCTGTTATCTCAATAAGTAGCCCTTAATTTTTTTGTTGCAAATTTAAGAAAGGATTTTGAGGTTATTTTGTTTATAATACTGTGTCAACCGTAGTAGATATTGAAGTTTTAAATATTTTACAGTCATAATTAATACAGACAGGTTCTGTGACTCGTGAACGGCACAACGCAATATTGTCTGGATTGCTCATAATTCAGAGGTTTTGTATTTGTATTTTTATCCAACCGATTGGTTTTCAATTATATAAATGCAATTTTTAAAAATCGTTACAACCGGTTACGGTCACCATTAAGACGCGATGTAACTCAGCTGCTGCAGTTAGGTACCTATAATATTATAATGTGTCTACCACGATCCACGATAGATATTGTATTAATATAAACAGTCATGCGTAAAAAAAAAAATAGTCCTTAGGGGTAAATAATATAGTTAAACGTCCGATTAAGCACTTGTAAGAGTTCAATAATTAATAATAAAAAAATCATAATAAATTGAACATTTGTAAATAATTAATAAATCTTCAATCATAGAAAATAACTCGTCAATAGTGATTTATGTAACTTGTCATCTATAATGATATTATCGAATGCATTTTAATAGGAACAATTTCCATACATATTATTATTATGTGTAGGTGGAGTGGTCTTGGTCGTTTGATTGGAATTCGAGACGGTCATTTTTGGCGCCACGCCATTACCATATCATTATTCATGGCTATAATATAATATTATAATATATATACTCTTGTTTGCGATAATAAAATTATATTTATATGTATCATAAAAAAGGCATTTATGTTTAAAGTCGATTTTCACACTCTTACTATGCGCTTTAATTGAGCCATGTGCTAGAAAGGAAAGTCAATATTGAGCTATTTTAAATATCTTGCGGACATAAAACTGTGTGAAATATAGTGTCACACATCTACTCGTGTTTATCTTTGAATATGAATGTATACCTATAAAGAATTGTGTATGAAATTATATATGTTTCTAGATCAACCGATTATTAATAGGTTTACTGCCTTACGATCGCGATTAAAGCCACCGGGCGGAATTAAGTTATAATCTACTAACAATCAATCAAAATAAAAAAATTATTCAATATGTATTTTTCAGTGGACATACTATCGCGTGACAACCTCGTGAGGTCAAATAGCATAGGTAATTATATTTCAAATATTATGCTGGCAACGGTCATATTATGCCTATTATTATTATTTATGTTCTATAAACTGTGACAGAGTTTACCACCGAGAATGTTAAAAATCACTTTTAGGTACTAAAATATTGAAATGATATCTCAGTCGATTAAAATATATTATTATACCCATAATATATTTTAAAAATATTTTTATTTTGTTTTAAAGTTATTGTTTGACCATAGGGAGTTTTATTTTACGGCTATTTAAAAATTATAGGTTACACGTAAGATAATTTGAAATAATTGTGACTAAATTTTTCATTATCTCGCTTGGCTCTTTCAAGCACAGATTTAATCGGATAAAGATGTCGAATTTTAGTAAAAAGCTTTTTTCCTTAGAATTCTGTAAAGATTAATGTTATGCCATAATTATAGTTTTTGGTTTTTAATTTTTATCTGAAAGTATATTGTTGATAACAAATTTTTATTTTATATATACTGTGTAAAACAAAAACACGCATATTTTGGTGTTGGTTACACTATTTTAGGATTAAAATTGATTACAGTAGATAATAAAAACTGTTAAATAGACGTCATTCAAAAAGTTATGGTTGGGCTTGAAAGGGTTAGATGGACCTAGAGTTTTATATTTGAGTATGCCTGGCCTTCTTTTGTAGTTGTTTTTTTAATAAAGAGGGGAGGATATTAATAAATTCACCCACGTTTTAAATTTTTTTAGCTCATAATTTTCTATCTAAAATACACAAAAGTTAAAATATTTATTTTAAGATCTTCAACGCTTATTTACTAGCCAATACTATAACCTATAATATTTACCTACATAGCTATTGGATATTTACAATATACCTATTATGTAATATGAAAATATTAATATTATAATAATTTGTTTTTTAGTTAATTAGTTTTATAGTTTTCGATAAAACTTCAATCTAAAGCGTTGGAAAGCGACCTTTTTCCGTTCAGCAGGTGGTTAAGTGGAAATTCCAAAAAGTGCCGTGTGCCCATATCACGCGGATCTCCTGCACAACCAGACACTGAAATCTATACCACAGTCCTTACAAAACATATACTTTTGGTTACATCTTATATTTATATTATAACCTCCTTGCATGACACGTAAACATTTTTATTCAAGAAATATTGTTTTCGTAAAATAGTCTGGTTGTTGCATAGATCCTTGCATTTCCTTTGACGTGATCGATGGACATGGAGGCGCGACAAAAAATAGTCTGTGTGGCTCGTCCGGGAGGCATTTTCAGTCTTGAGCGAAATGCGACCCTCGCCACACAATATACTATTGTTAACCATCGTCGGTTTCCGAGAAAAGGCAATATTTTTTCGCTAAAAAATGTTACAACTTCTACTAAAGTTTTCATGTCGACTACAATAACATTGAATATAATTATATTTTAACAATAGCGATGAAAAAGTACGATGTAATGATTTAAAATCTAAAAATACAAACGTTGTTTATTATTTTACATGTAATTATTATTTTAGAGAATTATTCTAGAGACTTGCATTATAAAAAACTGAATTTAACTAACGTGTATTAATTATATGTATATTATAAATTGTTATTAAGATGATGTCAGCGCACTATTTGTTTTCTCTTTTTGGCCAACGCGCGACATGGACAAACCACATTTACGCAGACTCAATTTTTCTGTGTTTGTATGTAATTTTAGAGTAAAATCACCGCCCTTACAAATAATATAGAAAATAATATTTTTGAGGAAATAACATATCAATTTTATATTTTATTGTTATTTGACTTTGTATTCGGCTTTAGAAATAAACAAAAAAATATTGTACATTTAAATGTTGTTTAAATTGTTTTGAGACAGTATTTAGACAAATCGATATGTAGATATTATTAAAAATTAAACGTGTTTCGATTTCGTTCGTTTCTTGTTATATGATAGGTGATAAATAATAATAACTATAAAATTATTATATATTTATGGCCCCAGGTCTGCCCGAAAACGTGCGTCGCGATGCAACAATAATATACTTGGTAATATTGAATTCGTAATAATTAATAACAAAACAGAGAAGACGGAAAAGCTCATCGCCAGAGCATCGTGGGAAACGGCGTTGTCGTGGCGGCGTTTGTGGTTTAAGTGGCGCGTTTTCGACAGCCACACGACCACTCTTAAGTTATAACAGTCTATAATTATAATATTTTATGTGAATAAATTTTTTATTCAATATTTAAAGTTACTATTTGAAGCATTGGCCTTTAAGTGAATGTTGTTAGACACAGATATTTTTTTTAAATATTGATTTAAAAATTTATCGAATACACATATGGTATGATACAGACGGTATGATTTGTAGTTTAGTGATATTCACTAAAGTTTGTTTAGTCTAAACTGACAGCGTCTGATTGAGTGATCCAGCCAACGATTCCAGGAGCTTTCAAATTTGATCCAAAAACGTCCGTCACGATCGAGGTAAACGTCATCATGGCGGTGTTTGTGGTTCAGGTGGCTCGTTTTTGAGACAACCGTGAAACACTTATCAGTCTATAATAATAACATCATTTTATTTAAAGTTATCATTTGAAGCAGTTGCTGTAGGGAGTATTATTTCACAAACGCGACTAAATAATATGATTTGCAAGTACCCACACTAATGTTTGTTTTGTCTAAACTGGCAGCGACTGATCGAGTGGCTCGGCCAATGGTTCCAGGAGTTTTGAAATTTGAATGGTTAAAAATTAAACGTCGTGTTTTGTTTTCGATACCTAGGTATAATAACATTAAAAAACGATTGTCAATATCGCCCCAGGTCGGTCCGAAAACGTGCGTCGTGCAACATTGAATTTGTAATAATTAAGAGGACGTTACACATACATTTGTCGTCTCTGTCTTATGTACAAGTGTGTAATATAGCACATTTTACGCTCAGCAGATCACGTTTAACTCCGTTAGTTTAAAAAATTAGAGTGAATTGACCTATTATAAAATGTAAACCTAAAATTGTTATATCTATGTCATCTCATAGGCTTTTTATTAAATTTAAAGCGAGTTATAGTTTTAATGAACATTATAAGAGGTACAAACAGTTTAAAATTTTAAAACACTCATAACTATGCGCACTGCTTGTATGAGACGGAGACAACGACGTGCAATGTCCTTTCGATAACGAACGGAGACGACGACGAAGCCGACGGAAAAGCTCATCGCCAGATCATCGTGGGAAACGTCGTCGTTTGTGGTTCAGGTGGCGCGTTTTCGACAGCCGCGACCGCCCTGGTAGTTGAAGTCGTCACCGTCGTGAGGCTTTACCGGATCGCTTTATATCGTATTATATAGGTAAGTACGAATAATATTATTATGACGATTACACGATACAATATGGACACGTCCATCACGAACCGTTGCGAAACGTTCCGACTCGGTCCGATGACGATCGTTTCTACACGCGTGGAATATATATAGTTATCTATCTAGGTATTATAATGTTATACACACTCGGGAGTCTCGAGTATCTGTTGTATACCTACACGATATATAATAATAATATAACGAAACGGCGGCGAAGGCGATGGAGCACGTGCAGATGCAACCCCACGAGAATCGAGCCGAGTCCGCCCGCGGTGTCGCAACGCTCGAGCGTCCGTCGTCATATTTCGTGTGTACAAAACATGGGCACCTCGATTTTATGTATCGTAATGATCTGAAATCTAAATAATATTCGAATGCTCGATGCCACAACACTGCACGCGTGTACACAACAAATATTGTTGTGATACAATAATAATATATAGGTACGCGTGAATAGCGCGTTATAACTGTTATAAAATAGGTGTGATATATGTATAATAATAATATAGGTAAATAGGTACGGGTTATATTATACAGGTTGATTCACCCTCGAGCATGCTCGCCCACTTTTTTTCTTCGATAATGAATCAGTTACCTATTCAAAATATTTCGTTTTTTAAATTTTTGAATTTAATGGTTATAGAACATTATTTTGATCAACTACCCAATATTTTAATATAACTAATTCAATTATTGACTTAGTTATTAATATTAATTTTATTGGTTACAGTAAAATATTACATAATAATCAAAAAATACCCAAGTAGAAAACAGAAATCTAGTTAGAGATACAAAATCCACCACAGGACAATACATAAAAAAATATATTTAAGATTAACAGTAATGTAATAATTATTGATATCATTATATTATGTAAATCATAGACGTATATCTATAATAATTGTAATTGGGTTTACCCGTTTAACACATACAAATAAAATAAAATATAAATAAGTATTTAGGTAAGTAGTATAAAAATGTTTAAGAATTTAAAAATATTATAGTCTTTAAACATATTTAAAAATTCCAAAAAATTAGCTTTCAAATAACTGCAAAATGGAAGGAAAAATATGAGGGTGAGCATACTCAGTGAATCACCTTGTACAAATTATATTATTGTGTGTAAGATGCAGACGATGCAGTTAGTGATCGTGTTACAAACAGAGGACCGATACAACTTGTGGATCGACATTACTGAATATAGCAATACAATATACTTGGGTATATAATACGTAATAATTTGTTGTCGTGTTGCCCGCAAACGAGGTCGGTTTTTGACTTTTAAATATTTTTGTCGGATATTCCACACGCGAACTCCGTTAAAATGCCACGGACACGTTTTGTCTGCGGAAATCAGTTACCATTATTAAATCATTAACTATATACCTAGGTATGTATATAAAATTCAGTAAAATAATATTATTGTACGTAATATTATTATCGTTCGTAACCATCATACGTACCACTTACCTTCCGACAACCGATCGCGGGCGATGTCCATGAAATATAATACCATCTCATCAGGCCACGCACGAAAGCAGCAGGTGGGTATTTAAATGGATTTATTTTTCACAATTGGTTCGTTTTTAACGGACTTTTTGGGCTGTCTCTTTGCTCTTTATTCCCTAGGTACAATCAAAAACTGATCTACTGTTATTACTATCAAGGACCCGATCCTTGTGGAAATTTCATATTGGCCATGCGGTAAGACATGATATTATAGCTATTATCAAATTATCTAATATCTATCGCCTAACCAATTACCATATACATAATATTATCCTTACACAGTTAGACCTTTAAAATAAGGTTAGACCTTAGTCCACAATGTTATATGACTCGAAAACTGCTCGATTGAATTTTGATTATACAACGTTAACATGTTTAGAAAAATTATTTGCTAAATAATTTATGTATAAAAGGGTGGTCCTTATTTGAAAAACAGAAGTTTGTATTGTCAAAGGATCAACTTTAGGTAAGTGGTAAAAAAAATCTTAAGAACCCGAAAATGATGGTCTTCGAGTGTATTTAAAAATTGAATCGTAGCACGGCATATGTAGTATATAATTGTAGTGTGTACTCGGACCCGTTTTCGACCATTGTTTACTTTAAATTATTTAGAGAATAATATTTTTAAAATGTTGATGTATTTAATTCAAAATTTGAACGAGTGGTTTCTCAATCATTATAATCTCTATTCCAAAGATAAAAGCTGTGGTGCTTTAAAAATGGTTCAACAAAAATTTAAATTACATTTAATATTGGATCTAGTATCATTACTAATATACTTGGACCATTTTTACAAATTATTAATGTTAATAAATTCATTCATCACTAAAATGTTCAAATCACCATATTCTACATATCTTCTAAACCCATTATCGTGGACCTATTATTCTTAGTACACAAAGTTAAATAGGTAGATAACTCGTTCGAATTTTGATTTAGATACGTACAAATTCACAAATTAAGAGTTAAAAAGGTAATCATCCTTAAGTGGTATAAAAAGTGTTCAAAAATATTATTTAAATTATTTATTTAAAAATTCCAAAAATTAGAATTTGAATACATGTATAATTTGATCATAAAAATTGGGTGAGTGTGCTTAAAAATCACCTTGCATACGACCTATATATCATAAGCGTACATCTGTTGTACATGATAATAATATAGTTATTAATGTTATAATAATGGTTTGTTATTCGTACGACGTCGTCTCCCTGGCACGGACACCTGTTGTATATATTTTGTAGTGCGCACTTGGAGTTTCCGACCCTTTTTTTACATTCTATTCTATTATACCAAAATTTGAACGAGTAATTTCTCAGGTATTATAATGTTTATATTAATATTGGATCTATATTATTATTATACTTGGATAATTCTTAAAAATTATTAATCTTGATGGATTGATCACTACAATGTTCAAATCAACATAATATACTCTTTATCTTCTGAACCCATTATCAAGGACCTACTATTCTTTGTATACAAAGTTAAATAACTAGAAAACCATTCAATTTGGATAAAAAATGCTCAAGAGAAATATCTGCTGTATACTTAACAACAATAATATATATAGTTATTAATGTTAACATAATGGTATGTTATGCGTAGGCACACACGTTTGGCGTACATGCGTACAAATTCTCATGAGAAATATCTGCGAATAATTAAAAGCGAAAAGGGGGAATCATCCTTAGGTTTTACAGGAAAAGATATCTCAAGTGTTCAAAAATATTACGACGGTCTAGTGTATTTAAAAATGCCAAAAATTTAGTATTCGAAAACAGTACCTATGCATGATTTGAGCACAAAACTAGGGTGAACATGCTTAAAAATCACCTTGTATACGACCCATATTATGTCACAAGCGCTTACGTCCGTCGTGCATAATAATAATAATAATAATAATAATAATATAGTTATTAGTGTTATCACATGTATGATGGTTTGCTATGCGTACGTCGTCGTCGCAACACGGACAACTGTTGTATAGTTGTTGTAGCGTGCACTTGGACCAGTTTCCGACACGTTGTACTCACACACTAAGTAGGTATACGCTGCTTGGAAAGTCATCGGCGGCCGTGAGTTTGCGTTTTCATCGTCAAATACGCGACCACCACACATCTATATACACGGTACTCGGTATACATAATATTATATTATTATTATAATATTATTTGCACGATGTCACGAACGGAAAAGTACCCGCGGTGACTTGGCGTCTTACATCGCGCACCTATCGTGTTCGAGAGCGAAACGCGTATTAAAATAATATTATATTTATACATTATACTAATGTTATAATAATACTCAAGGCGGGCGGTGTTCATCTTTTTTTCTCTCTATTTCTTTTTGCTCGTCGTCCTTACACACATTACCGTATACGGCATATTGAGTTAATACGTTTTCAATGTCGAAAATACGTCGTATCGACCATCGTTTTATCATTGCTCGGAAAACACGTTTCCGACGTAAAGGTACATGCCAAAGCCCCAAAGCGTTCGGCGACGGTGTCCATCAAAGGGGCTGCCACGACTCCCGACTCCGTACAAGTACAGGGTGATTTTTTCAGCGTGCTCACCCTCATTTTCCGTTTTAAAGAACATATTTTATTCACACTATTTGGATTTTAGAATTTTTAAGTATACCTAAGGGCTAAGACCATATTATTGTTTTCGTTAGTTATTCAAAAGTCCATTGATCGTTTAAAGTGTGTTTTTATTAATCTAATTGGAGTGTCGTAAAAAAATGTTGAGAAGCACTGGTTTAGTCAGTAGACATGTACAATTACATATTAATTTATTATAATTGATGTTTTAAAAAAAGAAAAAAATATTAAATAGGTATGCCTTTAATCTTCATACATTTAGCATGAAAAAAATACAACAAAACAACTACATAATGTACAAACACAGTATAGGTATACTATCGCTACGTTCATAAATGTAAACTTTATTAGTGTGTATTTGTGCAGTATACAAAGTAGAAGAAATCTAAGCATTTAGGCTTGGATGTATACATATCAATACTTATAGCCAACCTTTCAAGAGTACTTCAACTGTATAAATGGTTTTGGATTACATAATATTTTATAACTTAATACGCGTACCATGACATATCACTTTCCTACCAGAAATGATGCTGAAGTAGAAAATCGAAGCATTTTTACTACCCCGAAATGCGATTAAAGACACAAAAAAAAACATCACTGTAAAATAATTACATTCATTGCTCCGCTCAGAATCTAAAATTTGAAAAGGTCATTGTGAGTATAAAATATAATAATATGCTTTAAATGTTTCGAGAAATAACGAATAGTATTTTTAAATTCAAAAAAATAACTAAAACAGTTATTCATTGTTTTAAAATCTAATGTGGTCAATTTTTTTTAGTTTTATTGTAAACGCCCTGAGGTTTTATTATTTAAATGACCAAATGTCATTACAAATATTTAAAAAAAAATGTATACATTTTACATACTAAAGATATTATAAATTATTAATACAATACACGTAGTTGATGAAGGTCCACTTTCAATGAGGTAGCTCCTGCCCTTAATCTAAATAATTATTAAGTTGTATGTTTTCAGACGCTTATAAGACCATTATGATGTCCTTCCTATTAGAGTTGTCTAGTTATTGGATGGCCAATGGATTGTATTGGCGATCCAGACTCGTCTCGTGTTTGCGAGCAAATCTTTGGATTTCGTCTGCTATATCGATACGTAGTCAAGTTTCTAAAATCGGAGCTACGTCAAATTGTTCATTACCCATTCATAAGATAGCATTCTATGGTTATCTTGGTTTTGGTGTAGGTAGGTACAAGCCCGATAGCTTCTCATGTTATGATTCGAAGTGTCCGATTAATTTCTTCTTCTTTTTCACTTTGGTTTTCGGCTGGTTATTTTCAAAATAATTTCAACCTTATCCTATCTCTAATTTTGTTGATGCTGCGGCATCACTTCTGATAGTGGCGGTGCATTTTTTTACGCTGTTATTGATTTGGACCATTTTGTTTTTCGTTTGAAGAACTAACCATCTGTTTCATAAAAAAAAGATACATGAATAAGTTTAATGCTCTTGCGTACTCGCTATGCCACTATACTAATTAGGGCAACGCACATGTCTTATGTATATAGTTTAATAATATGGACCATGTTTCATTTGAAGTTTCGTCGTCTAATTGTCCACCGCGCTTTATTAAATATAAATGAATACCGTCGCGAGTTGAAAACAAGGGGAGATAATAAGATTGACAATGAAACTTTGGTAAATTGTTTAAGTTGCCAAAATGTGATAATTGTGTGACAATCGGAATAACTTCGCGCAGTCTGCATAATGTGATAAAAGAGAATATCGAAATATATGAAACACAAAACAATATATTTGTCGGTATTATACAGTTGGAATAAAGAAATTGTTTTTGTAAATATATAATATAGGTCATTATTATAATATGAATTATGATGCAATTAAATTACTGCTAGATCTCATAGAAAAATCGAACATTAAAATACACAACTAAGGTAGGGAATATCCAACAAAAGACTTTAATATTATGAAGGATATGTTATTATTATTCGATCATTTTTTTTTCACTATTGCTATTTTGGTAACAACAAATATTTAGACTGCTAAATACAGTGAGTTATTATCGCAATATAAAACAGCATGTAAAAGCTATTAACAATATATCATTATGAAGTTATAGTGAAATCCCAACGATTTAATAGACACGAATGAATCCATTCATTTTCAAGGTTCACAGTAAATATTATAATGTATTGATTGGTTGTATAGAAATCGGCCGACGAAATAATTAGGCTAAAAATCAATTTACGAAATCGTATTTGAAAGTATTGCCGGTCTCTTGCAGAAATGACTACCAGTGCCCGCGACCACATTATGCATTTAAACATTTTATAATGCATTACCTATGATAATAATAATAATAATAATAATATAAACGACGGTTAACAATCGATAATGTATTGTTATTAATGGGCGCCGATGCACAATTATTATGTAGGTACATCGCGAATTCACGACATTCATGCGTTCGGTTTAACCTTATTTATTATACCTATTGTATAATAATAGTAATTGTACCTATATAATATTATGTATAGGTAGTGTTATATTGGGGTGTGAACGAGAAAACAATTAATTTAAAATCGTATAATACTGTTGTTTTGCCGCAGAAACTCGTGAGAGAGTGAAAACTTAGTTTTGGATATCAATTATATTATAGCATGCGTTGACGATTTTTAACAGAGTTTCGAGTTTATCCAAAGTTTTAATGACGCCGTTCGTATATCAAATATAATATAATCGGCCACGGTGCAAATCGTTAACTATCTCTATAGGTACGCCAAAACTGAAACAGAGCTGATAACATAATGCACATAATAGTATACTATTGGGTCAGAGTGACATGTGTAATGTTATATTAGAATAATAATAATAATAATAATAATAATAATAATAATAATATTTTAATGCGTAAGCTCAAACGGTGGAAATTTTGCGTCCACTACAGCAATAATATAACATAATAATTAGGGGACGGATTTAAATGCTCTAAAAAACCATCGAAAATTGCCCAGAAAAATGCATTTTACAACAATAATGCCCTTAAAAATTGATAAGTAAAATTATTTAATCAATGCAATGTTTTATTGCAACCTACTTGATTAAATATGTACAACTAACTTAAAATTATTTACTGAAACATTTATTAAAAATAAACTGAAATTTGAAAAATGTTACGACAGTTGGATTACCTAATTAATTTGATCAATTGATGTGGTGACGATGATTTTGACTACAGACACGCATATATTTTAGGTCTCTATTATGCAATCTGGTTTTAAACATACCAAAATAGAGACAAATTACGCATTAAAACTAACAAAATAACCGAAAAATATTCATGCCAAGTAAAAGTTCACCGTTGAATTTACTATTTCATAAAACAAATTATGTACTCGGAGAGCATTGTTTAGATGACCCTCAAAAAAGATGCACTTCACATTGGTCCCTCTAATAATAAGTAATATCCATTGACTCGTCGAAGAAATAGTCCAAACCTGCCGCTGCAGTCTTGTTAAAGCACCCGGTGCCAAGGTAATTTTGTCCTCAAAAATACGCTCTACGGAAATAATGATCCTGTTCTGTAAAATCAAATAAATTTGATAATTTATTTTTTAACTAATAGAGTGCAATATTTTACAGACTGCATTGAACTCCGTTTTTCCAATATTTTAATCTCAAACTTCATAATAATATGTCAACAAATATAACTTTATGCTTTTTTTACAAATCATATTATGGAGAGTGTTGCACCTTAGGCCTCTTATACCATGGTCCAATGTTTATTTTTTCCTTAATAATTGGTAAAAAATTAATTCGTGGAAGAAATTATAGTCACTAGTACCACGACATTGAAATATATTCACAAGTAGAACAATAAAAACACTCATGAAATTAAAATAAAAAAATAAAATAAAATATCGTCTCTTATAAAAATAACGATTTTTGGTTTTTTTTTAAATTTTATTCTCAACATTTTTACTTTGTCATAGAAGTTCTTAAGGCTAATAAAATTTAACGTAAAATAAATATTGTTTAAAATGTAATGGTGTAGTTCTTTCTTACAAAAAAATCAGTATTAAGGTCTAAAAAGAAACATTCTTTCCAAAATGATATACCTTGGACCAAATCATTAATTCTTAAGTTTTAAAGGATTGAACTATTTTTTTACCATCTAATTAAGATAAAGTGGTTCGTTATATATCATCTATATACTAAATTGCCTAGGTAATTTGTTATTTTTTGAGTAATAAATTTAAAAATTTTCTTTTTCTATGTATATTTCAATGTAAATTCCAAGGTACATTATACACGTTGTAAATTGGACCATTTTTCGGTTTTTAAAATTATCTCTGAAGGCAGTTGATTTATGGTTTGGAAAAAAAACGCATATGTAGATTTATATTATATCTACATTATATCTTAATATACATTAACGTGAAATATTAACAATTACAGCTGTTAGGGATTATTTATTAAAAATGGTCCCAAGGTCTCTCCCCAATATGTAAAAAAATAAATAAATAAAATCTGAGTTCAATGAGATCTGTAAAAAGTCTTACTATTTCAGATAAAAAAACAGCTATTAAAATTCGACGACAATTCTACAAGGCTTGAGAATTTTTCCAGTGAAGTAATTTTTTTCGATTTATTGATGCGCCGTATCAGACTCCCTCCCCAAAAAAGAAATCAGGATAAATATTAGTGAACAATTATTATAACTCAGGTGGCAACTAAAATATAAAATACAATTTTCCAATTTTATAGAATTGCGGAAAATTTGAAAAACCGATCACGGGCCTTTTAAGAATAATTTTCAAATGTATTCACCATAAATATATCATGTAATAAAAATAATAGTATTTGAAGATTTAAATATTATTGTTATGAATATGTTTCGGTATAAAAACCGAACTCATTAATTCGTTATGTGTATTATTGCAATGTATTCATACGCGTGTTGTATAGATACTTTCTATTTCGTTTTTGTTTTATTTTTTATCGGATTGCATCATTCATTACGGCGGCGGCGGTCAGCCAAAAAATCGTAATAATAATAATAAAAAAAATCATTCTGGACACCTTTATAATATACCACGCGAGTTTATGCGCGATCCGATTCTAAAGACACGCGTAACACATTAGAAATAAATTATAGGTCTGACCGGCGTGACCCACACGTGGCACCGCGCTTACTTTATTTTCATTATTATTATATTATATTTTATTAATTTTCGATCTACCTATTCGACGACGACGACGTCGTAGATACCCTAAACATCGATACAGGACACGACTTTTAATATTTGGACTGGTTTCGCAGACCAGTCACAACTGCTGCGGCGTTGGTGTAACTTACTGTCCGTGGCAGTGTCAAGGGAAATATTTGGCACTTATCTAGAGATTTTTTCAGCGCATTCATTCGCATATTTCATGCACACACACGTTATTACAGGCCTACGTGTTATTATAGTAATGTGTACAACGTTCACCGAAGTAGTGTGCAATAATAATATAGTCGTTGCCATTGACTTTGTTTAATATTAATACATTACATGATTATTATTAGTATCACTATTAGTACCCACTACGGCACTGCAACTTTCGATAAATAAATAAAACAAATAATATTATACTTTGCAATCTAAAATAATATGCAAAAACTAATGATACAGGGTGATTCTTTTGTCATTGAACACTCGTTATTTCGAAAAGTATATATGGTTTTACATGATGTCTCTATATTATAATCTATAGTCGTTAAAATACAACAAACTTTAAAAAATAAATATATTTTTTATTTTATTTTACCCTTTTCAAGTTTATTACTCATTACTCCTTTAAATGACAACGTCATATACACAGTTTTCATATTCCAAAGCAGAATATTTTTCTAAGCATTTAAATGCACAATAGTCGAATTTACGATGAGCATAGTTCGTATGAGCTATAAGTATTTAAAGTTTAGATCAGCGAAGTGGGGTGGTAACTGGTTACCCCACAAAACAACTGTCCACTACTTACCATCTACACATCATAGCACAAAAACCATAGGTATTCATCCTAAATTAAATTTTTATGTATCGAAATACTCGGGAAAATGTTTTGCTTTCGAAGATGAATTATGTAAAACTGCATGTTGTAATTCAAAAAAGTAGAAATCATCAAAAATTTAAGGTTAAAAAATATTTTCAAAAATTATTTTGTATAATATTAGCGTTCTGCGTTAAATGAATCATCCGGTATATTAATTTACCTGTACCTACTATACAGATAATTTAAATCGTGATGGATTAAAAATTGCTAATAATTGAGTTACGATACATTATAATATTTTATAATAATATGTTTTGTTAATTAACTGAGCGTATCATTAACATAAATTTTAAAACATAACGATTTTCATCAAAATTGAGTGATTGAGTGTGTTTTGCGAGTGAAAAAAAAATTCTGATAAATGTATCCAACACAATAGCTGGTATAGGCACAAACAATTTCGATGTTAAGTGAGATGCGCGTTTTGCTAAGTTTTTTTTACTTTTATAATACAAAAACAATTATTATTAT
This sequence comes from Nasonovia ribisnigri, assembly GCA_027563435.1. NCBI lineage: Eukaryota > Metazoa > Arthropoda > Insecta > Hemiptera > Aphididae > Nasonovia > Nasonovia ribisnigri. The sequence continues at coordinate 493,326 of JANEHU010004904.1, read as the reverse complement.
AGAGTAATAAACTTACCATAGCCTAGTAAAACATTTTTATGGTTACTTAGGGTATAACTTTTACTCGTAGAATCATAAAACTGTAATTTGTGTCCACAGACTTCGTTCTTTCGTTATTGGTTTTTTAATCTATTTTTACATATTATTATAATATCATCACCACTGGCAGAGTATAAAATACTTTTAAATATTACAATGTTCTTTTTCTCAGAACAACTGAGAATTAAGGCAAAAATACATCTCGGGTAGGTACCTACCTTATCCGTACTAATAATATAATTTAAGTAGTTTACTTTTTCACACCGGGCACTATTGAAAAAAACGTGTAGGTACTCCACGTCAACTTGTCGATGCTGGAGATTCCGTCATTGTTTCTCTTGTTGAACCGCAGCAGGTACCTACATATTAAAACAGCCGTCACTTGTGGGGAAAATGGACGATGTCCTGCAGTGTTCGATCCGATCTTGAGCTTATTTTAAACTATTTGATTGAGGGAATAGTTCTGCAATTTACATTTTATACTACACCGTTGTTACCTGCAGTGGCGTGTTGACCGTGCTTTTGAAAGGCAGTCGCCCAATAATGTTAAAAGGGTGGGTGTCACGCAGGTGGGTGAGTACTGGATTTAGTGAAAAATTTCAGTACAAGACTATCTTCGTCTGACTGACTGTGAATATGATATTTAATAAGAATAATAGTTTCAATAATTAGTGCTATATTAAGTGGTCAGGGTATGTCATTTTCAAAAAATGAATTGCCACATAAAATATTTCACTTCGCCATGCCACGATATATTATACTAATACAGGCCTTCAACTTGGACGTGGTCGAACGATGTACCCAAGTCTAATGTTGTTTTCTGCGATCGTTTGTGTCTATAGATTAATATTATTTTGTCATTAACATTATTTTAACAATACTAAAATAATCAGAGATTAATTTTGTCGAACTATGTTTAGTTAATTTGATTAATTATTGTATTGATTGATGGTCTGTGAAAAATCCGAGTTGATAGTGACCAGTTTTTGTTTTTTCGTCAGTTACTAATATAATAGAGTTCTAAATTTTTAAATATTTTCAATAATTTTACTCTAGTTTTTTTACTATTAACTTTTAGATAAACTTATGAATTATAATAAATAAATTTATATTTATTCTTTCCATAAATGAAATATTTCGTAAAAATAAATTTCACAAAATTTTAAAACCCTATATATCATGCATAGTTATAGTATATAATATTATTAATATTATTATTATTGTTATTCAGTTTGGTCTGTTTTTAGAGATACGACTGTTACTTAGTTATTACACTTTGTAATTTATATCTAAATCATTGACATAATATAGAACAGCATTATGTCAAAGTATGTTTTGAGTACATTCGAAAGTCATATAGATCATATTATTATTATGTTTGTTAGTGGTTATACGAACTACACTGCATTATATAGATAGGTACATTAGTAAAAACACTAACCATATATTTTAATAGATTGGTATTTATTATTATTTTTTATTATTGTTGGTTTTCAACAAAAACGTTTCGACTGCTCTAGTGTGACGGGTACACTTAAGTATTGCGAAAAAAAGTTGCCAAGAATAACAACTCGACCACAATATTAAACCACAGTGTTATACTTAGGGCTATCGGGTAAATTTAACTTTCTTAGCAATTACTGAAATCAAAAGTCTCGGCGAATAAATCAAATTCAATGCGTGTAAATGTACTCCGAGTATGTTGATAGTTTAACCTATTTTTTCTGTGTATTAATTATTATCATTATTTATATTGTAAGACTCATGGTATAGGTAGTCGAATCGTGCTAAACTGTAATCAAAGTAACGCGTTTTTATAATATTTTGCACATTTTCTGTACCTATAATATTAATACGTAAGTGCAACTATTATAAATTCGTCACTAAAAAAACTTTGGTTTTTATTATATAATAATACAATGGAGTAGGTATATAATATAAAGAGTGAGTAATATAATGAGTATATTATACAATATACATAATATTATAATATTATGCTTTATATATTTATATGTTTATACGTATATTTACATTTTGGTTTACACGTTAAAATAAGTTTTAGTAACTGATGAAAACATTTAATTCCATTCTTAACTCTTTGTTATTATTGTGATGGGTATTGGGTTTGTCATTATTGTGTTATTGTTTTTATTATTTTTTTTTTTTTTTTTTTTTTTATTTTTCGCCGATGCTCTATGACATTAAATTATTTTTGGTTTTTTGTAATTTACTGTTTTATTGAAGTTATCCATTTTAACTTTGACAGTTCAAAATAAACATTACAGCATTCACTCGAAAATTGATAACATTAAATTAGAAACGAATTCGTATGCTTTATGCGCGTTAAAGACTTAATTTATACTGACAACCAATGCAAAATACATTCCTGTGTACCATGGCGGCGTAGTAAAGATCATCATGTAACCAACGGACTTGAAACCGTCATCAAAATTTATTGTCAACAAATAATTTTGATACTGGTCACCGATTTTAAACCGACTCTGTCGTTAGCGGTAACCTATTGGCTATTACTGGTATACGATGTGGAAATTATATAGCGGCAAACTTTGCAAATGTTAAATAACAGAAAAATTCGGACTGTTTACAAAACAATGAAGTAAACGCTGCAAATGCCATCATCCAGCATTTTGTATATTCAGTTCCAATACCTACCGTAGTTGAGTTTGCTTACACTTTTTCAGCTTTCCTCTTTTTATCGCTAGTTACTATTATTATAACTAATACTTAACTTTACTCACTTGTCTATGATTTTTACTTAAGTTTACTGATCAAAAGTACCTAAGTATATAGATTTTATTTAAAATTGGAACTGTTAGGTATCTATTACGTCTCGAAATATATACCACGGTTCATTTACATACCACACCAAGCGCTTACGAATTTCAACCTTTTCAAACGTTGGCGTTCGTACAACTGCGAAACGTTTTCCGCTATATAATTTCCTCTAGTAAACGGTTAATATCTAAAAAAAAAGGAAACGATAATTTGATAGTTGAATTTTATTCATAGACAAAAATACTATTTAATACTTTTTCGTAGTTAATGTTTTAATATTGACTCGAATTTTTAAATTTTCATTGGTATCATTATTCAAAACGACCAATGAAAATTTGAAAAGTACTAACCCACTTTTAAAATGTCTTCAAGTGATATGCGGTTGAATAAGCTACAAAATATATTGAAAATAGCTACAAGGATTGAGGACAATTAGGAATAAATAATTATGATTATTTTTACCATAGAATTGATATATATATAATGTACATCGTAATTAGTTTCCAAATGCAGAGAGCGTTTTTTTTAAACTATGGATGTATAATCCATACACGTATTGTGTTTAACAATAATTTTGTTCTTCGCTTCGTTGTGAAATATTTGAATTTTCTCAACTCAACTATGTTTTTCGAAAAGTTAGTCGAGTTAAACAATGTTAAGAATTCGTAAAACCGCACGTTCTATACAGCGAAGACATAATAATAAATTATATATTATCGAAAATTTGTATTGTTTAAATGTTCAAGACACAACTGCCGAACTTAAGTCCAATGGTTAGTGGCGAATCTTCCGAATCAGTTGTGCTCACACACTTACACACACAAAATTAATATTGTACTATTATATTTTAAGGTTGAGGGTATATAAAGTGATTCTTTGATGTTATATCTTATATGCTATTTCCACAAGTTTCAAAACATTATTTTTTTAAAAAAAACTTCTTATTTTCAATATAATTGTGTCAAAATTATTAAATATTTTCATTTTGGAACATAACTTATTGCGTTTTATGGCAAGTGTATATGATAATCCAACTATCGATTCTTTTAAATACGTCATACACTTACTACTTTTGTTTTAAAACGTATTAGGTAGGTCGTAGGTATATCATATTATTTAGATCTACAGTTAATCCAAATACGTTAGATTTAAAATGTTTCAAAAAAAAAAAACCATAGGTTATTTTAGTACTTTGTGTTATATTTGAAAATAATTTTTGACATTAGGTATAAAATATGTGAGGTTTCACTCTATTTTTATAATATTAAATGTTAGTTATCAAAATATGGTTTACATAAATAAACATTACATTTTTATAAAACCATTCATTTGACATTTTACGGTCGTGAAAAAAACAATTTTAACACAATATGTTACATTGATTAAGATGTATTATTAAATAGAGTAAAAATGATTATTATTTATTACATTTACCTACTATAATAGTTACGGGATCCGACGAAAGTATATCACTGTCTACTAAGCTACATCTTATTATCTCAACAAGAATGAATTTAAACATTAGACATCAGGTATATTCAGGTATATATAAATAATAGAGCATCAACATAATATCCCTGTTTTTTTTTTTAACATTTGGAACTACTACTCGGGGGTGAACTGTTTTCATAACCCCATGGCCACATGAGCAACATCTTTTAATGATAATATAATCAAAAATACCGAAATTATGCGGACATGGTCACACGTTATGATAGGGACCGGAGAAATGATTTTGAAATAATTTATTTACAAACGTGTTGTATTATTGAGAATTAAAAAAAAAACCTATTCAAAATATTATGTTTTTGATGAGTTTATAAAATGTCTTATAATTATGTATAAGCTGGTACCTAACGTGAGAGGCTATTGGGTTAGAAAATACATGACTTCACGTTTATAGAAAAAAAAATAATTTGACTTAATTAGTACTAACTGCGATTTGGCACCTTAAATCTCAATAATATAGTATTTATCCAGAGCACCGATGATATTTTGTTTGCGTGAAAAATCGTAATGTTACCGCGATATGGACTACAAGCGTCGCGTATCCGTTCGACATAGTACTTAGTACTTACCTAGGTATGTATTCCTGGACGATGAGATGTGCGGGATTTACGCGAGTCCATTCGGATCGGATTAAAACCACGTTTATTATTTGAAAAAAAAAATATATTGTGTGCAAACGGTAATGATAATAAATCTACGTACATAGATCAGCTGTTGGCAGTGGTATTATATTATTATTATTATTATTATTAAAATATTATGCGATGACAAACGGTCGTTTTGCAACCGGTTACGCACGCATGTCTACAAAGAGATTGATGGACACGTACCTACGTGGTTTTTTGGTATTATTTTATTACCGCACACTTTGTACCAATAATAAACCTGGAAAATAAAACGCGAGCAACAGTCCGACCGCGCACGCTTTGTTACCACGGTACACGGCGCGAACACCCGAGTAGGTATACCTTATTTGGGATAATACGGAATTGGCTCCCGATAAAAAAATTACTTATCATCGTACAGCTGTTCGAATTGGTTCCCGTATGTACAAATCGGTAATCCTAATATGATATTGTAACAGTCTTTAAAATATTTGGGAAAGTTTATAAATATAATATAATATTATATTAGGTATCTAATACCTTCTGAAAAGGAAAGTGTATTGGCAAAAACATCAAAAAGTGAACGACTGCCAAATTCTGAAATTACGATAGGGTCAGAAATTTATGCTGAAAATCCGTTGATTTATTGTTTTTAATATTATTATATTTTATTGTAATCGACCGACTTACATCATAAAAAATTATTGATATTATTAAGCTATATTGTTATCTATTTAACTGTTTTCTGTGTGAAACGGGAAGGAAATAGTTGTGGTTTGAGTATAAATTATTATATTTTAAAAGTTAATTTAACATGGTCGTAATCGTCGATATGAAAGCTCGTCTGAACCAACTCGTAGGTAGGTACTTATGTGTTACCTGTAGACGGTCCTGAAACCAATTCGATAATTGGTTGTAACTCGTAGTCATCCCTTATTTGCTCCTGCATGTATAGTAAGTTGTTACCAGGTTACCTATAAAATAAAATATAAATTTTATGTATGTTTATTTCGTTTTTTGCTAGTAGAGATATTTTGTTGGGTAAAAACGAGTTCGCCACTAAACTATAATATCGTATCCGTTACTATAGACATTAGACAGACACGAGAAACGAGCACGTGTCTATAATATTGTGCATGTAACGTAATATCATAATTGCCAATTCCAGGCGACTCCGTTAACGGTCGGTCGGCGGGCCAGGCCCTGAAACATAACGATAACACGGATCCTAAAGAATATATACCAACATAATAGTAAACCTGCGAAACGGCGGATAATGCAATTTAAAAATACGATTATGGTTAAAAATGGTTATTGAAGATGTTGGTCAACGTAATATTGTAGTAATTGTAGTAATATTATACACCCTGCGCACGATCACCCACGAATGTTGATCTCGTTTTAATATATTAAATTTAATTGAATTTCAATGACATATACTACATAATTAAATACATTTTAAGAGAAAATAAACCCATCAAATATAGTATATTTATAACAGTTGGATTATTGTGTTTATGGTAGGTAGGTCGTAGGTATAAATAAATGTTTTTAAAGTTGATTTAGTTTATTTTAATTAAATTAAAAATAACTCATCAAAAATATTATAAAATAATGTTTATTAATGTATACCATCAAATATATATTTATAATTTTATTAAAGCGTAAATTAGAAATGAAAACTTTAAATGACATTTTAAGTGTAATTACTAATTATAAGTCATTATTTTATTGACAGTGTAAAAGCATTATAAAAATAAAAATGAAAAAAAAACATTTAAAACAACTATAATAATATATTGAAATACAAGCGTTATGATGGAACTAAATAATAATAATTATGACTTTGAAAAATAATATCAATTTGTATTTTAAAGTAGACTGAAAAACTTTAATATAAAAAAAAAAATGTATTTAATGTGCTTTAATGCATTTTGAAAGTATTTCGTCCGCAATGAATATTTAAGTACCAATAAATTTGGTTAGTAGTATTTATCGAAGGGACGGGTTGTAGGCCAACGTTATGGCTAAAATGAGAGACCAATAAAAATTAAAAAAAAAAAACATTTATGAGCCTTAAATACGATTTATATAATAATATTATTATGAAGACCGCTTCTATATTATGTATGTACATAATATAATAAAGTTTCAACGTTTATTTTTTATTAAAATAAAAAACAAAAGATATTATACGTATTAGCAGTAAACCCATAAAATATAATTATGGTTAATCAGCCGATGTGCACGCCGATAAAGTTATTCGACACAATTTGTGTTTAATAAAAGAAGAAAAAAATCATAATCAATAACACGCCCTTTTTAATATAAAGTTTCCTTTTGTTCGCCAAACTACTTAGATTTTTCTTCGATTACTCGTTAAGTATTTATTATTTTTCATTTTCAAAACACGCTTTAGTGATTAATTTAGAGGCTGATTAATCACGGATAAAATAATTTTAAATCCGAGTACAAAATTATAATAACACAAACACTGAAAATATAAAATCTTTACCATAAAAATATATTTTTCCATTAACGTACGGTTTGTTAGACATATTATTATTGTTATTATTATTATTAAAAACGTGAATTTATTTCTTTTATTTTTTGAATGTGCAGACCGGAGAGGTGAATGTATTGATTTTAATATGATGTGTGTATGTGCGTGGTTTTTCTTTTTAGATTTATTTTTTATAGGCAATGCAATCTAAACTATAAAAAAAAAGAGCTCATTATAATTTTCATAATTAATACTGTAAGAACAAGAAAGTAATAAAGTAATCTAATATAAAGTGTTTATATAAAAGTTTTTTAATAAAAATTAATACAAAATGTATAGGACTCCGCTCCTATAATTTATTTATTTATTATATATATATATTTTGTGTCTGTCATCACCCTCCGGAGCAGTAAAGTTATAAAATTATATAGGTAAAAAAAAAATGATAATAATTTTATAAAAAATATGTAACTTTAAATTTTTATAAATTACATATTATTAAAATATTCATAGAATTTCCATATACCTATAATACGTTATACCTAATATATAATGTAATATTCAAAAGCTTTGAAATATTTTTTTCTTCAAATTTGGAGTGCATTTGAATAATTATATTACCATAACTATACCATGGATCGCTATAAAATATAGAAATAGTAGTTTGAACAAATATTATGAAAAAGGCTAAATAGATATATAGATTTTTTAACCTTTGTATTCAATGAAAAGTATGTTATGTTAGCAGGATGTACAATATACCGTGCAGTAATATGATATTACTTTTTATAATAACTGCAGTTATTTAACTCAATTATTGAGTTAAAAATTAACTGCAACTGGAATCGTTGGCTTTAATTTAAAACATGTATTTTTACATTCACGGAGGCATGCAAACATCAATCGACCTTTATTGTAAACAGTTAGATCATAATAATTGTCTTTATCTTTAGGTTATTTATTTATGTATTTTAACAACTGTACCGTATTTTTGATTTTTATCCATAAATTAAGTACAGTAAATTAATAGTACTTTAAATGTATTATTGTATCGCTATACTATATACAAAAAATACAGTTAGTTGATTGATTTACAAACAATATTTACTAAGTAGGAACCTATATCAATGCTCGAAAGTCTCAAAACTGTACAGCCTCATAATATTCTGAAACTGTATTGTAAATATTTCATAAATTTAACTGTTATCTAACTACCTAGTTAGATTTATAACAATTTATCCAATTTACTCATATTTTCAATCACCTGTCAGATATTATATTCGAATGACCGTTGAAAATCAATTTTTTTTTTAATTAATAGAACGATAAGTTAAGTATTTTATTGATTTTACTGGAAAATTATAGAGTTGCTTGAATCTTTGTTCAGATTTTTATACAGTTAATAAATATAAAATAATTAATAATACTCTTTTGTGATATTATTGGGTGGGGTAAACTATCGTTGTATCAAATTTAACCAAACATTTTTTTCTTTTATCAATCGAACGAAATGGGGGCATGCTGCCTTATCACAATTATTAATTAACTTATTTTTCAATTCTAAATATAAATATAATTTTGTGGACAACAAAAACGGAAGAATTGAGTACAAAAACGCTCATCTCACTTCCCGCAGTCGTTGAACTATACGGTTCAATTGAGTGTAATATATTATTGTTATATAAACTTGCACAATGATAAATCATCGTTTTCGCAATTTCATACAACGATTCTAAGCGGAACTCGGTAGAGGAGTAAAAACATAATTTTTCAAATTTTAAGTGCTAATAAAATAATTTAGAACTATTACATATAACTTATAAATACATAAAATAATACAATATAGAAGTTGTGTCTTAGTGCAGTCATAAATAAAATTGCTGTATACAACTTTTTTTCGAGCCATATATTCTTATATATTTTAAGGTCAGGTTTTCTATTTTTAGACAAATTAATTCAATGTTTAAAAAGTCTATTTTGTAATTTAACTTAAACAATTTTTAGTCACAGATAGAACATTTATCAACTATTACTTATAACCGGAGTTTGAGACTTAAAGCTCTTATAATCATCAAATAATAGCTAAAAAAGCACTTAAATACTTCTTTATAAGCACTCAAATGAGCACTTATAAATAATAAAACAAGCACAAAAATTATCAAAACAAGATTTTTCTCTAATATTGTTTAATTTTTATAATTAAAAACATTAAAAAAATTTCATATTTAAAAAAAAACAAAAACTTTTAGCCTTTTCGAGTTTTTAAAAATATTTAAACTTTTTTACTATACCTACCTATTTCTTATAGATTTTCTGAAAAATAAAATCTTTAATAATTTAGAACAACTGAAAAAATTTTTTTAAAAATATATCGTTGAAAAAAAAAATAACTTTCAAATTTCATAACTGAACGTGTAGTAACAATGCCAAACTATAAAATTGAGCAAATGCCATATGTCTCGAGCCCTGCTTATAGCCAGTTAATATGCTGAATTGTTCAAACAGTGAAAAAATAATATTCGATTATAACAAACCAAAAAATACGAACTAACCTCGTAATATCATCCTTGTTTTAACTAACGACTAAGTGAGTACTCGCGTTTATGTGTTCAAAGTCCTCGGATTTTTACCAGATAATAATATGTAAATGCTAATAAACATATAAATATTATGGAAATGCCCCGTTGATTGCATATTATGCAATATTATTAAAAGTCTAATGAAGTAAATACCATAAAACATCTGTCAGTGTCATTGCAGTATAGGTGTGTGATTATCAATCGAAATTTTCCACTTTTTTCGTCAAGACCGCCGCCGCCGCCCACACACACCTGCGTATCAATATACTAGACCATAATAATATATTATGGCACAGGTACATCATTATTATAATGAATCACGACGAATCCGGTCGGCCTACGCGAAAATAATGCTCAGTTTACGACACAGGTACCAGCATATGTTTGCGATGTACCGAATCAGACGTTGAATATTGTCGTAGACGAGTTAAGTCAATAAACGTACAAAGTTCATACTATGGTGTGATTATTACATATATGTATATATTGGTACCAGCCATGTCAAAGATGCGCGGTCCGTCGCTTGCTAATTTTTTAGGCCCATCATGACTACCAATATTAACTGTAAAATAAAAAAAAAATACAATTTCGGATCACAGCTATAATAAGTATAAGTCCGAAAAGTGACTTCGTCCAATAAATTTTCTCCAGAAATAGAAATGTTACCAAGTGGCAGAAAACAGAGATGTCAAATATCGCAAACATCAAAAAGGATTAATTTTTTTTTTTTTGTAATTTCAGTAATAAATAAAAATAAATGTAAAAATATTTTTCCTGTTGTTGCATGTTTGCAATGACTAATAATGAATACAATTAAAAAAGTGTACAACATGTTTTTTGTTCCATCAATTTGTTTTTACCCACATAGTAAACTATTTAATATATTTGGCCCAGTTAATACTTTGAGTTTGACATATCTGGGTTAGCCCAAGAACCAAAAAATTGTTTAATGGGTGTGGGGTTCTGGGTGTCCCTTGTGGGTTGGTGTGATACTATGGGATTGCATTTTCTATAGGTAGTAATTTCGTTAAAAAATAAAACTTTCAAGTGTAACAGGTAAACATATTTTCATTGCAACATGTTTTATGGGATGAGTGATATAAGGTATACCTACTTATAGAGTATAGACTATAATGTACCTATAATACGTCCAAAAAGTGGCTTCGTCCAATAACATTTTTTCAGAAATAGAAATGGTGGTGGCAGAAAACAGATGTCAAATAACAAAAATATCTAAAAGAAATATTTGATTTTTTCATAATTTCAATAATAAATAACAATTTATTTACGTAATAATAATAAATTGTTTTTGCCGTTGTGTTTGTAATGACTAATTAATTCATAAATTTGTTTCCACGTGCGACCCCCATAGTAAACTATTCTATACATTTGGCCCAGTTAACACTTTGAGTTTGACATGTCTGGGTTAGACCATATTATATGAACCAAAAAATTGTTTACTGCGAGTGTGTGTTCCTTCCCTTGGGGGCAAGTGTGAAATTATAGGATTTGCATTTTCCATAGTAATTTCGTTAAAAAATAAAAACTTTCAACTTTCAAGTGGAACAGGTAAACATATTTTCGCGGTAACATGTTTTATAGGATGAGTGGTATAAGGTACGTATACATATATGTATTTTCACCACTGTGATTTAAAATCAGATCGCGGTACTTCTGTAAACTTTTTCCAGGTTCGAATTGGGCGGATACCATTATCACGCAGTAGGCACAATGTTACAGTGTATGACACATTGACATTTATCACACGTGAATAAATTATTCCACGTAGGATTGTGTAGATTTTACCACATATACGGTGGTGATATACCAAATCAGACGTTGAACATTTTCGTTACACACTAGAATATGAGTCAAGTCGTATAATATTATGTCGTATAATGTCCGTGTGGTGCGATGTACTTTGGCACCAGCTGTGACATTATGGAATTGAGAATTTGCATATTTTATAATAGTTATTCCATTAAAAAATAAAAAGTTTCAAGTGTAACAGGTAAACATATTATAATCATAACTCATGGAAACATTTTTTTTTTTGGGCTGAGTGACGTTTTCATGAACATTTTCAAAGAGCTAAAAATTATGAACATTTAATATTTTCTCACATTAATTTCTTATTGAATAAATATCATGATATTATATAGTATATTATTAACCTACATAATTATATTTAAAATTGTGTACTTGTTGTACCATTTACCCATTTTAATATTATTATTAAAAAAAATTATTGAACATTATAGTACAAAATCCAAAATCCAAATAATTTTATCCCGCCATCTTGGTAGTAAATAGTATGTATTTTATCTGTTATTAAAAACTTTGTATTTTCACTTCAGTATAAACTTTATCCTACATTTATTTATTTTTTCATTTTTTGTTCTTTATTGTTTGATTTATTTTCACAAGTTTATACTAACTACTTTTTATGAGTATTTATTACAAAATTACAAACTTCATTTATCCAGTTTTAAAACAAGACCATAAGTCACAACTATTTGTCATTTATAAATATTATGTTTTACTGTCATGTAGGTACCTATATATTTTTATTTAAGTTTATATTAACGGTCGATTAATGCCTAGTTAAATAATAAACATTTAACTAACATACCAACCGTACAACCTCAATAATTAATTAGGTCGAGAAAAATAGATTAAAACCAAATTACCAAAATATTCATAACATTTCAATGAAAAAAAAATATTCAAGGATTAGATACATCTAGATGAAGGACCTAAACAGGTGTTTTCACCCCTGTGATTTAAAATCAGATCGCCAACTCTCTTTGTTTCACTTCGATGGATAATATTATTATATGCAGTATAGGCACAATGTTGCAGTGTACCTATACGATATCATATTATGTCACCTATCACCTGCAGTGTATAAATTATTTTACGTAGGAATGTGTGGATTCGAAATAATAATCAGAGAATCGTGCGAGCTCCCTACGCAAAATGCCGACTACTTGCAAGTATATTTAATAATAATACTATGTAGCATTATGATAATATGAGCTGGTGAGCCTGCAGCCGGCTGACCTCGAACGATTCCTCGGGGATTCGGTGTACGACAAAAAGCAGCACACCGCACAATCATATATTATACAGCCGCCACTTGTATAATATTAATTCGTCGCAACAATTATTATTACATTTTCGGACTGACGTCTATAGCACAATAATATTATATTCGTAGGTGACTTCAACGTACCTATACTGCAGCAGCAGCCACCGCGCGCTGGGGCAGGACACGTCGCCCGGTGGCGATCCTTTCCAAATTTCAAAACGGGAGCGTCGTGGAATATCCTGCGCCACACCGACTGCTTGAACTGTATCACAATATATTATGATATTAATGCTGTATGTGTTTCAAGGTGTTTGGGCCTAAAGTCATCGCGCGCCGCCCGCGCAAATATTATTATTATTCACTCGACATGTGTGTGTGTTATTGTTTCTTAACCTGTCAAACGCACACACACTCACATGAGCCGCATTATGATACGCGCGCGCGGAGAGAGAGAGAGAGGATGGAAGAAAAAAATCTTATAAATCACGATTAATAATATATTCCGTCGATGCATGTGTAGTGTATTAGTGTTACAGCAATAGGAGAGGTATGTGCGATACACTCGTATGCCTAGGTATATAGGTACCTATGTGACTTTCGATAATATCGAACCGCTTGTTGGTATTATTATTGTGCCCATTTCCGACCTTGAACCGCGTTGCACAGAACAAAAACCGTACACATGACGTGTGCTGCGGTGTACGATAATAGTAATATGTAATAATAATTGTAATATTATGTATAACGATTATTGCATAAAAAAAAAAAAAAAAAAAAACAAACACCCGCTCTCCCGCCGCCGAACTGGATGCCGCGGTCTATGCGGTAACAACCGGATTCTATACTGCAGGTATAGTGAGCGCAGAGCATTCGGTATCGCGCATATAGGTATCAAGAGTAGCGACGCTTAAACTTATTATTATTACTATTATCATACACAAACATAATGTAATATATAGGTATAATATAATTGTGTCTGAGCGGATGTTTGCCCGCGGCACAGGCGACCGAGGGGGGGGAAAGGGGTACACACGTATATAGACTTTCTATATACAAGCGCGGGCGAGACTACTATTATTATTATTATTTAGATCGATTTATAATATTATTATAGAGTTTCGTAAACGGCGATCGCGCTGCGGAGGCCTTGATCCGGTATTCCGTTGAACTATTGAACTCGGGTACACGCGCAAATAAATACGTCCGACACCGACGGCGTTTCGTCACCGATATACAGAATAAATGAAAAAAAAAAGACCCGTTCGCGCACAATATTATTACTATCTTATGCCTAGGTACGTGTCGCAGGCTCCCCACATCCACGCTATTATAATATTAATATCATGGAGACTTTTCAGTGTCGGGTGAAACTTAATTTTCGACCTCTGCAGTGGCTGCACCAGTAATTAATATTATTATCGTATAGTATCGCTGCTGTCATCGTTATTATTTTTTCGTTTCATTTTCGCTTGTGTCTACAGAGCGCTTGCGCAATTCGCCGTGTCGTGTGCGACTATTACTGATAATAATATAACATAACATGCGTGTTTCTGCTCCGGCCGCCCGCCGTCGTCCTGCCCCGCGTTTAACCCTAGCCCTGCAGGAGGCATCATACCCGTAGCCGCGACAGCCAGTCGGTTTCGATTGGACAGGTCCACACTACAAATCCTTATCGGGAATGAATAAATAAATTACTCTAATGATAATTATTACCGTCGTCGACAGGTATTATATTATATAGGTATATAGGTACAACAAGTGTCGACGATTAATATTCCGATCGAATGAAAATCACGAACGTATAATATATTATATTATATTGTCTGCGCTATATGCGACCCGTGGTTACAATACAAAACGTGGTGTTGCCTTTTTTTTTTTTCAAAATCGAGTTCTACAAAATATATTATATTCATAAAATGGCGGGGAATTTAAAAAAAGTATAAATTCTGCTGTACCTATCTGTTGTTACTTTTATAGGTTAAAACGATTTTAAAAATGTGGAGTTTTATCGATTCCACCGAATTCTATTTATTTTGATTCCGCTGACTGTTTATGAAACAATAATAACCGTTGTATCATATTGACTTACAGATTTTTTTTAATTAACAGGTACCCGCAGTTTACTACAGTATAAAGCGTATTTTTTTTATAATTTTGTCAAACATTGTCATCCTGCACTACAAAAAATACAATATACATAAACTTAAAAATTACAACCCAATAATGCATAGTTATATTATAGCAGAAAAAAAAAATAAAATCCAATGTACAATTTAATTAAATTGAAGCCAGGTTTGAGAAAAAAATTTAAATTTTCGATGTTTTAATAATGTTTATTATGTATTTTTCTACTATTTACGGTTCCAGGGCCGGCTTGATTCATTTTCCCGGGCCGAGAAAAATGGGAGTGAGCATACTTATAAAATCACCATTGTATAATGCAGTTGAGTATCGACAACTCGAAAACTTTTCGGTAACTTGATTTTTTTTCTTGCCCCTTGAACTGTTTTATCATAGATATGTTTTCGCGCTTTTTTCTTACTGATTTTCGTCAGATCGATTTTCGTAACGCGCTTTGTTTATTGCCATTAGAACCGCAAATCAACTATGATAAAATAAAAAATAAATTAACTAAATTTAATTCTGAACAAAGTTTAGCATGCTCTACCAGTTAATTTTTCACTTCATTATACCCAAAAACATATCTGTGATTCCTCAATTTTCTTTGCAGTGGAAAACTTTGTCTAGTACCTAGAATGCTATACTTATTATATACATGGTGTAACAGGAAAATCTGACAAACGAAATAACTTTTTTTTAAATCATTTACAGACACTTGCGCTACGCGTATAAAATATAGTATATTAGTATAATATTTTTTAATTTTGTTTTTTAATAAATAAATAAAATACAGTTTTTTAATTCTCATAAAAATTGAAATTGAAAAATGTAAAATAGCCAATTAATAAATCTGGTTTTGAATGTAAAAACATTTATTTAAATCACGTAACTAGTTAATTATTTTAATTTTTTGAAATCTTATTATTTTAAAAAGAGAAGTTTGTTTATTTAAGTATCTTAAAAATTTAAAAATCAGAATTTGAATAATTAATATACACTATTAAAGGATAAAATGGGGATGAACATGTTTAAAAAAAAACACTGTATTCAGAGAGATACCGCTTAAATTATTTGTTGAGATTTAATTATGCTGCCTGGAAACTTTTCACTTTGATCAGAATTTCAAATAATAAATTGTAAATTGTAACTTATCATTTATGTAAGCAGTGATAAATTTAATTGATCCGATAAAACGTAATATTATTATACTTAACGGAGATTGTAATAAAATTATCGAAAACATGACGTCTCGGTACGATAAATCTTACTTAACTTGGGACAAGTGAATCAATGATAATATATTTTGACAACAATATATACCTAATATGTGAAATAGAACGAATTCGTGCACCGTTAATATTATGTTAGGTACAACCGCGGTATACAACAGCCGTCGACGATTTATGTATACTCATTGAGGATTTATGCGCTCAGCGATAAGACCTTCTCCAATTAGCTATTAAACATTTCTCGAAATGGAATTTAATCCTTTTTTGCACCACCAATCGTACGGTATGGCCGACGCACTTTATTGCCAACGGGATAGCCGTACGGATGATTCGCTGTTCGAATGTACTCGAACGAAACAGACCACTCTGCCTATTAGCTATTATGCACTGTTAAACTACTTAATATGTTATTATACTCTAGTCGGTAATACACATCTGCAGCATAAGAGAACCAGTCGGCAACAGCAGTTCCTTTTAAAGGTACGCTTATAGGTCATCGATTGTTATTAAAACCACTAATTCGGATCGTATTTCATCGGAAATTGCTACGCATTCATCGTTTATAAATGATAAGTCGAGTGCACGCTTAAAACCATAAATTATTATTATTATGCTTGAACCGTTTGAGATGTATTATTCTAAATGTGTCGCTTGCGAATTACACATTCGCGGCAAATCTACACGTTTTCACAAACGATAATAATTATTGAACTAAATCCATTGCAATTTAAATTGATTTCCTCTCAAATATATTATAATAATTTTACACTTTCATTGTTAATTCTGTGTACACACGATATTGAGTTAAATCATTTTTGTTAATAAAAATCAGGGCTTTTGATTTTAATATCAATTTTACTTATTGATATATGTTTTTTTCTTGATTTAAAATAATATATTGATTTTATAGTTTCATGAATTTTATATTTTTGAACAATATCAGGTCAACTGTGGTCCTATTATAATTTCCAATTAGGTTTTGGACCTCGTTTTGTTTTTTTTATTTGAAATGTCTATTTTATATTTTTAATTTTGATTTATAATTAGGTACGAGAAACCTTCCGTCGTTTGAGAGATTTGGTAACAAACATACGAAATCGAAATATTAGTTTTTTATTAAAACCTACATATTACGTACAATATTATAGACCTATCTGGTATCGTCGAATCTTAAATTTAAATTATTTATTTTTAAATTTTCAATTGATTTATATATTATAAAATTATAAAACCATTATTTTCGTATAAATTATAGATTTACATTTTTTCGATTTCAATATAAGTTTCGAATATCATTGAAAGAAATAACTGATTTTTGTATCACATTTGATTACTTAGATGATTTTTAACGATTTTTATCGATATTTAAATATGATTTTTAAATCGATTTCAAGCCCTGATTAAAGCATATACACATATAAATCAAAATGTGACATAATATTATAACTCTAAGTGAGAAACATAATAAATAATCAATAATTAGGTTAAAAGAAAAAGGACAACATTAAGGCAAAGTAGTAGAATAATATTATTAAATTGAAAAATGAATGTTCTTTTTAAAATATAATTTAATTAAAATCAAATAATAGTTTGGTTTATGAAGAAAAATTTTATATCGTCAATCCAAGTCACTGTACCTACAATATCATAAAAACAAATAATATACTTGATATTCCAATATACTATATTTTATATTATATTTAGTGAGATTTTTTAATTTGGTAACAATGAACAATGAACTAAACAGCTAGATATCTTGAGTTGAAAATAAATAATGAAATTCAAAAGTAATTTAATATTTAAATTTATAACAGTCATATAATTTTAATACATAATATTATACAAATAATGATACAACCTTGTTTTTAATTAAATTATATACATTTTACAGAATTAATTTGACCATAAAATGTACAATGCACATACACTGTTTTAATTTCGTTTAGTGCTAACTTGTAATAATTGTCCTACTTCGTGGACAATATAAATAACTAATAAATATAGGTAGGTTCTAATTTTGTTTATTTTTAACAAACTTAATTATACGAGTTAACAACAATACAAGTTAAGTCTGTAACAAAAAATATTCAACTAAACATAGATACGAAAAAAATCAGACGATTGTTAATAATTTTGGTAGCTATAAAACATGCAAAACGAAATTGCTTGACGTTCCGTGACCATTATGTAGGTACACAATACCATAGAATGTCCGAAGGTAAAATAGAACATTATTGTAACAACTAACTGATACTATACGTTACATTAAATATTAAAGTCGATATTTTTGCACCGAAGACCCAACACACAATACAAAATTCATCATTTTGATATAATTATTAAAATGATTAATTAAAACAATAATAAGGAGTAAACGTATCTTAAACGGGTAAAATTAAAATTTAAAGTAGAGCACTTATACCTAGGTAATTGGCAGAGGTGGCGAATTTATGGCACACGGTCAAAGTTGGCCAAATTTTAACAGTACATAAAAATATAATTATTTCTTTGTTAAGTATCACATTTAATGACAAATAATAGTTTAAAAAATACTTTATAAATAATATAGTTACCTACTAGTGTTATACAATTTCAAAAGTCACTTCAAGTCGTATTTAAAAAAAAAAAATTGGCTGACTCCTACGAAATTATTTTTATACTTTTATGAAAAATGTCGAATCATGAACTTGATATTCAAAATATTTTTTTAGCCTCATTTATATTTTTATTGTTCGACGATTGCTGCTTCTTTATTTGATAACTTTTTTTCTCATTTAACTGCTATTCCAACTCGTGAACATATTTTTTGTTCAAAATGAAATTAATTTTATATAATATATTTAGTATTTACCTAATATGTGTGAAATTAAAACATAATGATCTGTACATTTTATAATTTTTTTTTCCTTGACATTTTTAACTTTCTCTGAAAATTTGATTTTAAATGTAATTTTCTTAACATAATTAATTTTTGAAATTGTACTATTGGAATGTTCGTTAAATGTATATTATTTAATTATAAATTGAAAAAGTGTTAATGTTATATAAATTTAAAATATATAGGTACACACGTGTTAAATAAGACATATTTATAAATAGTTGTAACTTGTGGTCTTGTGTGAAAATTAGGTACAATGTAATTTTTAATAACTAATAACTACACATAAAAAGTATTTAGTGTACAGCTGTGGAAACAATTCAAACAATAAATAACAAAAAATGGAAAAATCAATAAACCAATAAATGTAGGAAAATGTTTATACACTCGACATTTATACTGAAGTAAAAATATAAATGTTTCACTAATCGATAAAAATAAACATTTATTACCGAGATAAATATTTGGATTTTGGATTTCTTACATTATGTTTAATAGGATAATATTAAAACGAGTAATTCAAGCACAAGTACAGAGTATTAAATATAACTATCCATGTTAAATATACTATAACTTTCAAGGGATTTATTTGATGAGAAATCATACAATTTTCATAATTTTTACCTTTTTAAAAAGGTTATCAAACAAAAAAAAAATGCACTATTATAAAAACATCATTATTCACAAAGCGTATTATTTGAAATAAAAAAATATTATTTACCTTTTTACTGTAGAGAAATCCACTTGGTTTGTTATTAGGGTATTTAAAGTTGAACATTTTACAAATAATATTCCATATGCATTTCGTATACAGGATGATTTACCAAGTACGTTCATCCCCTTTTCTTTAAAAACTGCTTTTTGGAATATTTAAAATATATACTTTATTACCATATTTTCCAAGTATGATAGACACTATTACTAATATTACGTCCAATTCATATTTTTGTGAAACTGTTTTTAAGGACAATTATCTTCAGTAGGTATAATAATATTTTAATAACTAAGAAACTATACTCATTCGAATTTGTATTAGGCAGGTATAAAATGTTCAAAAAAAATAATTTACTAAATAATTTACGGTATGAAATTAAGAGGAGGGAGGAAAACCAAAAGTTTGATACCGACACAGGGTACAGTCCTTAGGTAGTACAAATAAAATATGTCAAAGAATTTTAATAAATTCACTATCAAAGAAAAATGAATGGGTACACGGTATATTATCACCATGTACAATTATAATTTTATAGCGACATATTATATATTAATGTTATTATAAATTTATTACACAACGATGCATTATGTTATTTTCTAATGGATACGTCTTGTATAAAAACCAACTTCATTGTTTTACGCCAAACGCGCATATTTCAGTATTTCACTACAATAATAGAGTTGTGTACTCGGGACATTAAATCAATACCAGAAGAAATATGTGCGCACATTATAATATTTTATATTGTCTAACCCCAGCCGAATATCGCGTCCAAACTGTTACAGATCGCCCCGATGCAATTTGAATTAAACTAATTGTGTATAATATTATATTATCAGGACGACAGTAACGCTAATAGCACTAATGAAAACACACAATGGCATTTCAGTCGAAACGCACGTTTAAAATCGTGAAAGAAAAATAGACTCGGAGAACTTTTGATAAACATTTGCTCCTTTGAATACAAACAATTGTGTCGATTCATTGGGTTTAAACTTGGCAACAATTCCATAAAAATGGCGTGCCTGAATAGTCTTTCTCTTGGGGCATTTTATTGTTTTTTTGCCAGATTTCTTCCGACAGAGAAAGGAACTTAACGATATTACCCATCACATCATATATTATAAAAGCTTTTATCGTTACCGATATATGGCTAAAAAGTATTCGGTGTTTTTTTTTTTTTAGTATTCAACAACCCTCGCTAAAAACTGACGCTTTATAAAAATCGATTTGTACAAAAAATTATATTTCGACGAATCTTATAACAAGTTTCAAAGGCATAGTGCTACTACGTGTATAATATGTACCTATCTATAGGAGGCGTACTTCGGTAAAGAAACAGCTGGCTGGCGCGTAATTTCACGATGAAAGCACCTAATATAAACAAATATATTTCATTTTTTTCGGTATAAAGATGGAAGTGAATAAACAAGGTAAGTACAAAATACTTAAGTTAAAAAAAAGAAAAAAGCGCTTAAGTGGATGTCGCTCTGCTGTACACTAGGTTACAAGTGGGTCACTGTTTAATGGATGGTATTAAATTTGAATTTGAATATCATTGTACACAAAGAAACGATTCTGAGAATAAAAAAAAAAAACGTTGTGTTCATGTTTTTGAGATTTTTTTGGTTACACAGAATAACCTACTTACTTTTTAAGAAGTAATTTTTAATTGATAAATGTTGTCAAAAATCGAACTTTAAATGCTTATTAAAATAAATTGTGCCTATGTATTTATAATATTTTTCAACTACTGTTGTAACAATTAATTGATATTTATAAAAAAAAAAAAAACTAAAAAAATTGTAAACATATTTTGAACATTTTATCGAGTATAGGAATTAATAAAATAAACATATGGCATACATTTCAAGTATTTTGATTTAAAAATAAAAATATTTATGAATTTCACACTCAAAATAATTTGCGTTTTTTTGTGATTTTTATGTATTTTGTCAACATTTGAACTTTAAATGCTACAATTGGTGGTGCCTACAATATACATCTAAATTCACTTGAAACCACTATAAATTCTCTTATTAAAATATCTTTTAAAAAACCCTATAGGATGAGCACTGTATTGTTATATAAAGAATGCAATCTTTTAAATTTAAATCAATTATATACACGACATATATTATTGAATATGTTTTTCCTTGATGTTCAAAAATTTAAATTTAAACATAACCACTGTACAAGAGCTAAACAAACCAATATGTATTTAATTCCTAAGTGTAGAACGGAATTTGGAAAAAGAAACCCCTTGAATGTTGGAATTAAGATGGCTATGGAATTAAATATTGACGTTGGTTTGTTTAGAATCTTTAGATTTTATAAGAAAATGGTAAATGAAAAAATTAAATTGCTAACATAGATAATTTTTCTGTATTCCTGTCAAATTGTTATATTTATTATGTATTTCTAAAATATTTAAAAAGTTATATTCATGATGCTTATTTTCACATAATCAACTATGATCGACTTATAATGTGTTAATTTAATTATTTAGTAAATGTACGAGATATTATTAAGAACCTTGTCTCCACAACAAGCCTAGCTTACGGAGACAATCATTTATATAATATAATGCCAAATTATAATATGTATAAATATTTGTAATTTTACATATATGTATACATTTCTGTTTTAAATGAAAACAAATAAACAATAATAATAATAATAATAATAAATTGTGACTATAGACTTAATATTTTTCAAATGTAATTTTAACAATATATTAGGAGCCTTGTATTAATTTTTCAAGCTTTTTTACCCAACAAGTAAATTTTTTTTTGGACAATTATAAAAAAAAAAACAAAAAAATTGGAAAAATATTTCGACATTTTTATCGTGTATTGAAAATGCTAATATAAACAACCAGTGAAAATGTCATGAATATATTAATTGGTCATTTGTTTTAGAGTTACATCAATAACCTAACTCCTATCAATAAAATCCTACTGTTGAAAAAATGATAAATAAACATTTGACTGAATGACACATTTTGAAGTTAAGTATTTTGGACTTCGTAATGGATTGGACAAATCATTTACGGGACTAAAATAATTGGACTACAAAAATTGAACTATACAAATACTACCATATTCTAAACCTATACCTTATAGGACATTATACTATTGATCGGGCTAAAATGGCATAGGACTAACATTTTCGGATTGAGAATTATCTGGACCTTATGAGCTGGACCAAAATTCTGCAACCAACCGTCGAGACGAACGACCCACAACTACTATTGATCTACTGCAGCTCGAGAAACTGTGAATTTTAAGTGTATATTATTATAATAATAAATATACCTACCCCTATTATGTTTATTTTTTTTCACAAATCTGCAGAACTCGGCGATACACTTATTACGATTAAAAATAAACCATATATACCTGGGTATATATAATTTCCTGGGAATTGGTAACAATAACACACTCTTAAAAGAATGTTAAAAATTAACATATATACGCCAATTTAAAGCCCGTAAAACATTAAAACCGAAATAATTCTCATTATATAGTCCTGCTTGTTTAAAAAAAGGTAGGTATGGTTTTGACTTAAATTGTTTTTCGGGGAAAACGTTTTGTATTATTCACAGCGTATACTTTTCATGCATTATATAACGTGCAATAAATACATCGTTGTAAAAAACAAATAGTGTACATATGATGTAACTGCAGTTTGTAAAACAAGTCATGATTCACCAGCTCACTCCCATTTTGTTCTTTTAATATTCCTTTTATTAACGCTCCGTGATTTTTAGAATTTTTACGTATATGCACTTAACGACGGCCGTATTACATTTTCAAACAATTTATTTTTGACATTTAATGAATTTTCGGATAAAAACTTTTTTTCCAATATTAAGGACATAATTTTTTACTATAAATTATTTTTAAGTAATTGTTTTTTACTTTTAATTTTAATGTGTGTGGATCAAAATTTGAACGAGTAGTTTTTTAGTTATTAAAAAGTTATTATGTGCCAAAGATATAATTTTCAATGATTTGGTTTGGAAATTTGGTTTTTCATTCGTTTATTAGGCTATATGTTACTATGTTGGATTTAAAATTGTTTTAACGAAAGTAGGTAATAATATATTTAACATAATTTTATAATTTATGAAAATTGCAGTCCAAATAAAATGAGTATCGCATCTATATTTTATATTTGTATGTAAAACTTTAAAGGAATAATAATACTATCCTTAATAGGTATAAATAAAGTTTGATAACTTAAAAACTATACTTGTTTGAATGTCGATGTAGATAAGTTGTAATTTTCAAAAATATATTTGATCATCAATTTTTAGTAAAAAGGATTGCTCTTACTTTTAAAAAGATAGTTTGTTTCACCACAAAACTGCATTCTTTAAACGGTTTAAATAACTAAATATTTTAAAATATTTTCTACAAGAAATTATTATGCTCTGATAATATTTCAAAAATCTAAATCTGAATAAAATAGGTATCCATTATTAAAAAGCTCCAGGTAAAGAGCATGCGTTGTGAATTATCTTGCAGCCCACGCAGGGTTTGAGTTTAAAATTTGTTCTGCATGTTAACTACCTACCTACCTGTTTCGGGACGTTATAATTTATTTTAAATTTTAAATATTTATGATCAAAATTTCAAAAAAGTATGTCCTCATCAATTTACAGTAAAAAAAGGTTGTACTGATTTGAAAAAAAAAAGATTGCATCGCCACAGAACTGTACAAATATTTGAAAATGTATTCAACAATAAATATATTATGCTGATGATTCCAAAAATCTAAATTTGAATAAAATATCCATTATTAATAAGATATAGCTCGGGTGAAGAGTCGCTTGCTTAGTGGATCATCCTGCAGTCTACAGAAGGGTTGAGTTTAAATTTTTTTCAGACGTTTACTGTTTCGAGCCGATTTTAAATAATGTATCTTCAATTTGAAACATATAGTTGCTTGGCAAAAAATGTTGTTCTTATATTTTTTAAATAAAGGTTTGTATCACCAAAGAAAATGTCTTGTATGGTGTAAGTATTGGAAAATATTATGGTCTGTCATAAATTATGATGCCAATGGTTTAAAAATTCTAAATGTCAATAAAATATCCATTATTGAACAAGATATAGCCCGGGTTAGGTTAGGTTAGCATGCTTTGTGAATTATCCTACTGACCGAGCGATCGAGTTTAAATTTTTTTTTCTGGTATTTACTACCTACCTAGCTTTTTCGGGCCGTTCCGTAGCAATTTTTTTTAAACTTTACACGTTTAAACCTTATAATCTGGACGGACACGGCTGTTTCATTGGAGTGTTTATCGCGGCGTTAGATCCACGACGACGTATAGAACCGTGGTAGTGGTTCGGTTATAATATTATGATATAGATTTGTGGGAGTCGTGCGCTATGGTGTAAAAACGTCGAGAATATTCTATATTACAATAATGTGTACGGCTTGGACAAGGTTTATCGCCGTGGGATAACAATTATTATCGATACTGCAATACCGTATTATTATAACATAATATAATTTGTAATGTAGACTTTGCTTTGTGCACATAATATGGCGAGTAATAGCGATTCACTCGAGTGGAAAATCTCGGAGAATGATAAACAAATCGTTCACTCATTTAAACCGTGACAAATGTGATTCAATGGACGTTATGTCAGAGCACCGTTGTTGTAAACACTATCATTTTTGTACACGCGCAGACGTAAAATGTAATGTTTTCTCAAATCGATTTTATTTTTCGACTCAGTGCCCTTATAATAATATAAGCACACGGGTACCTAAAAAATATACTATAATAATATGTATAAGTAGGTAGGTAGTATTTTTTTAGGTCCACACTGCTGGGTTCGCGGTTTCAAACATTTTGTTTTAAGACATTTGATTTAAATATATTTTAAACAATTTAAATTAAAAATGTGTGTTAAAAAGAAAAAGGTATAAGACGTTTTCTATCAAGTCGTTATGTTTAAAAATATTAAATATAAAAAAGGGAGTCAAGTGGATGTCGCTCTGCTGTACAGTAGGCTACAAGTAGATCACTGTACTATAATGGATGGTATTAAATTTGAATTCAATGATATAATATCATTGTATACGAAAAACGATTCTGAGCGGAGACGGTATGTCAGTCTAGGATATTTTAAATTATATTGATATTGTTATTATACGGTAGCTGCTAAGTTGAATTAATATTATTCATATTATTTAATTATTAACCTAAAATTATCAGTGATGCTATAAAAATATTATAATATATACTTTTACTCGTTAAAATTGATTTTAATATGTAATTCCGTCCAAATTTGAACTTAAAATGTCTATAAAAAATAACTGTGTTTAAATATTTTTTAGATTTTTTGAATACAGTATGTACTATTTATTAGAATCTTTATTTTAAATTTTCAATCCTTAGTTAAGAAAACTGAACATTTTATAATTGTTTAATTACAATGATTGATAATTTTCGAGATTTTGATAAATTTTGTCAAAATTCGAACTTTAAATGATTATAAAAAAAATGTGTGCCTATGTATTTTTAATATTTTTCAATTGCTATTGTAATAATATATCAGGAGCCTTGTATTAAATTTTCATTATTTTTGGCCCAACAAATAAAATGTAATTGATATTAATAGAAAAAAAAACTAAAAAATTTGAAAACTGAAATCGTCCGTAAAAAGCTGAAAAACAGTCAAAATATATTCAAAATTAGATGGTGTATAGAAATAGCTTATATAAACATTCAGTGAAATTTTCATGCATCTACAGTTATTTGTTTTTGAATTGCAACAAAATAAGAAAATCGCTACATGAGAAATCGAGTGAATATCTAATCTTGTACAAATTTGAACTTAAAATGCTCATAAAAATTTATTATGACTTGCTTATAAACTTTTTTTTATTGATAAAATTAGGCAAACTTATGAGGAATCTTGTATTACATTTTCAAATCTTAGATTTAAAAAGAAAATTTTTATGAATTTCTAACTCAAAATAAATTGCACATTTTCGTCATTTTTACGTATTTTGTCAAAATTTGAACTTTGATTACCTATAAAAAAAATTGTGACTACGGATTTTTAATATTTTTCATCTGCCTTTGAAACTATATATTAGAAGCCTACTATTAAATTTTCAAGATTTTTTACCCAACAAATAAAATTTTATTGACATTTATAGAAAAAAAAACTAAAAAAATTGGAAACTGAAAATGTCCGTTAACAGCTCAAAATAAGTCAGAATATTTTGAAAATGATATGGTGTGTAGAAAATGCTTATATAAACATTCGGTCAAAATTTCATGTCTCTACGGTCATTTCTTTTAGAGTTATACCAAAACCAAAATCGATTTTGTCGAAAATTGGTTTTCCGTAAAAATTCCCGTTTTTCCCATAATTTTTCATTTGTTTTTCCAGGCGCTCATGAAAACTACTGGGAAATTTTGACTTTTGACCCCCCAAAGTACCAACTAGATTCACTTTCCTATCAGAAAAGGTACTATTGAAGAAAATCGAAGCATTTTTTCTGTCCTAAAACGTGATGACAGACACAAAAAAAAAAAAAAAAAAAAAAAAAAAAACACACATCATTGTAAAACCAATACATTCATCGCTCCGCTCAGAATCTAAAATAAATATCATATTATTTTAACTGTATTTTCAGTAATAACAACTAATATTTATTTTTTTTCTGTTAGTAATAATGTAAACGGTTACTTTGTATATTATATATTTTAAAAATGTTAAAAACGCTCACCATATACTGTTAATAGCAAAATAATTTAGATATCTAATTTGACCCTGTACATAAAATATTTCTGTTTGATTAATTTTAAAACATAACCACAACAAATAATTTAAAATTGAATTAGATTGTATATTTTTAAGTAAATCGTAATAACGAGTTTTTTGTATTGACTTTTTCGTAAGTACCTAGTGATTGAAAAAAAAAATGGAAAAGTTATTGATATTTGTTCGAGCCCTGGCCCACAAGACGTCATTATAGGATCTCGTTGATCGATTTTTCTGTATCGAACCTTTATTGCCAATATATCATTATCGCATGACCTTATATGTGTATTTTTTTAACGATCATTCCGACAGTAATCGTTAAAAAACGAGAATATTTTTAGGAGAAAAATATGAATATTTTATATCATTATTATCCATAATTTTGTTTTATAAATGAATAATCGATATTGCGTGCAATAATATTATTATAATACGCGAGCAGATAGGAAATACGGACACTGCTATCTAATGGATCGAATTTCCGCGAGCGAAAAAAATCGTTTTATTAATAAAAACGCCGATTGATTTTTCCGGTTGGGTGACCCATGCTGCAGGTTACCGGCGGCTATATTTAAAATTACCCAATATCGCGTTTAAGCCTCACCTCGTTCGTGACGAATAAAATAATTTCAAGTTCGTTTTCCAACGCGAATGCGTTATAAAAATATATAAGTTCGTATACGACAATTCCTCCCACATAATTGTATTTTTTGCAGTACATTAGGCCGAGATAATTTTTGTTAAAAATCCAACCTTCGCGAGACTATTAATAAAACACAAAACAAACACCTATCTATTATATAATTCTATAAAATGTATACCTAGTGTATACGAATGATATTCAAAACGTGAAAATGTCGAGATGATCTGGTGTAGTCGAATGTCCTCGAGGAAATAATCGAATATCGAGAGTATAATATTATATTATACAGGGTGATATACCCTTTTTTCTTCAATAATGCAGTTTTTCAAAATATGATTTTTGGTATTTTTAAATGTGCTCAAAAAACATATTTTAAAATGTTTGAGATTTATTATACTACTTAAGGAGTGTCCTGTGAAGATACAAACTACTGTTTTTTAAATGACAATCCCCGTTTTCAACTCTACATTTTTTGAAAAATGTGATGTATCAGAATAAAAATGCATTTTATCAATAATAAGACATGTTTGGAATATAGATCTATGGTAATTATTATATTTAAAATAATACTTTACTCAATATGAAGATGGTAAACGAAAAGTGTAAAAAGGTGAGTTCGCTCCTATCATTTTAATAATAAGTAATAATTTGGAATGGTCGAAAAGTGTGGAATGTGTTTAGTGTATAATTTATATATTATATATTCAATGATAACGAATGGTACAGTACAATTATTATTTTTTGAATAACTGCAAACTGTTATACTTGATTAGAGTCTATTTCAAAACGTTTTTGACGTTCATCCAGCTGCAGATTACTGAAATCAGTGTGAAAACCCAAATTGAATTTCGTTTCACTGTAAAAAGAACGAATTCGCGAGTGATTTAATTAAGACCTTAATACAGGAGGACGGTTTATTCACGATTAATTTATTATTCTAAACCGTCTCCACACAACATATTACAAATTTTAAGTAAAATATTTATTTCCACCATCAATCGTCTACCGTATACATATGTAGTTCCCTATATATTTAATAGTGACACGGATAATAGGTATTATGTACACTCTCCAGATACTTAAAATTCAATCATTTGCGAGATTATCAATTAATCACAAAACCAAGACCTAAAATTCTATACAATTAAGCGTATACGAAAAATAATATAATTTTTGGGAATGTGTAAAATCATCGAGAGGTCCTGGTGTGATTGGAAGTCGAATAACAAAAATATATTTTATACACAATAATTATTATTTTTTGAACAATTGCAAACTGTTATACTTGATTAGAGTCTATTTCAAAACGTTTTCGACGTCCATCTAACTGCAGATTACTGAAATCAGCGTGGAAATCCGAATTTATTTTATTTTCACTGTAAAAAGACGAATCCGAGTGATTTAATTAAGACCTCAATACAGGACGACGTTGTATTTGCGATAAAGTTTATCATTCTGAACCGTCTACACAAAACATATTAATATTATTTATGTTGGACAAAAATATTCATTCCGCCATCAATCGTCCCCCGTATACGTATTGTAGTCTATATTTAATAGTGACACGGATAATAGGTATACAGCTATGTACACGCTCCAGAAACACACATATTATACGGTGCCTGGTACACCGCTTTAGGGACCTTCGGTACATTTTTTTCAGTTCGTCGAGATTTCAATGGGCAAGTCATAATACATAATAAATCGTATACAATACACATATTATGTGTTGGCGCACGCCTATCGGTACTACACTCTTGCGGTATTTTATAATAGACAACCGATGCGAAATCGACAAGGTGGATAATATTATATATTCCGCGAGTGTTATTATCGTCCGTATTGTTACGGTAGGTGTAAAGGTAATGGTCGCGCTAAAGGCGTGGTTTTTCAATGGTTACCATAAAATATGTAATTTTTTTTATCATTGTTTTTCTAGCAAAATTACGGAAACAATTCCGTTTACAACAACTTGATATAATATATTGTACCTATGTAATATATTATTATTATATTACGTTGAAAATAATTATAGTTGTACTCAGTGTGTACTATTCATATGTGCACTATAACGGTATAATGTTATCTATAATAATCTCTGCACTTGAGGCCGATCATGTGTAAAAAGATATGTCGGTTATTACAGGTATTTTCTCGGTCGAATTTTTCTCTAAGAGTCTGTCTGCCCCTTCGATTTATAATAACATTATACTACTGACACACTTTGACAAACAGCGAATAATTGAATAATAATTGCAAATCGTATTTGAAGGTGACGCGCAGTGTTCGATCGAAGAAGAATAGCTGTCGAAGGTGTGGTAGTATAATATTCGCATATATTCAATCGTTATTTTCGCTAACAGTCATCTTCTATATACGTAGTTAGTATAGAATGGCAACTAGTTCATAAACTGTATCAATAACCATGAGTCGCAATAATAATTCATATACGTCTTTGAGATTTATTTATTTATTCAGTGAAAATCAGTGCACTGTATCTGTTGATTATTTATAACTAGGGTTAGGATTTATGTGCACTAAAAAATTTTAAGAATATGCATTTTATTTACCAAAATATGCAAGGACAATTTTTTAAATATCTTACCAATAGTTTAGAAATAACATTTTTTAAGTTCTCCAAAAATTTATAGATACGGCTTAGAATTATTTTCTTCGTGGAGAAGACCAACCGTAACCTTAAAAATATAACGACCGTCCGTTGTCTCGTAAATTGAAACCCAAATCGGCCCATCGCCAATTTCTAAACGAATACAAGAAATTGTAGTTTCAAAAACTGTAGAAACTTAAGTTTTGCGAATTTTAGACTGGTCAAGGACAAATATATCAGTATATCTTTCTAAAAAATTCATAAACGATGGATGATTTAATTTTCATAATGGTATAACAAATTCTAACATTGCTTGATATCAATCTAGAGGAACATTTGATTGCTTATTTTGGTTTTATAATGATCCATTCTTTGATGAATGACTGTTTATATTTATATTTTTAATTAATATTTTTTGTATGTTTGCTGGTATTTAAATATTGTACTACCCGTAAAAGTGATTGTACCGGTCGTCCGAACATGATAAAGACTAGATAAGTAGTATATTTACGACAGTTTGACAAAGAACCCAATAAATAATACAATTGCAGACGTTCATTAAATAAATACCATTTAAAATTTTAAATATTTTAAAAATTTTAAAATGGAAGTTTAAAAATCATCAACATTAACGAGATTCTTAAAAATTTTAAAAATATGTAATTATATGCTTTATGTTCAACATATGAAAAAAAAATGGTTCTATTTAATCGAGAATAAGCAAAATCCTGGACATATAATACAACCGATAAATGTTGACTAAAGAAAAAAAAATAAAGGAATTCATATAAATCCTTGACTTATTTAATATTTATAATTACCAGGTAGCCATTTTTTATGTCAAAAGGTCGTTAAAATACCGTTGGTCGCGGTAAAATGATGTTAAATTTTTTTCGTGATAACTATACATAGGACTGGAAATTTAAAACAGCGCGCCAATAGAATGTACGAAAAAATCATTAAAGTTTAACACAAATTTCGTATTAAAAACGTATTGTCATTTCAATTATTTATAATTGTAATTTGGTGATGATATTACCTATATTGATTTGTTTGATTTTGCGATGTTAGATTTGTTTTATTTGTGTTTAGTGATAGTACGCAATTACTAGACACACAGCAGCTGTAGAACAGCATACAGGGTTAATGCACCGATAATGCTCACTCCCATTTTTTTCTTTGACTCAAATTCTAAATTTTGGAATTTGGAATTTTCAAGTATATGAAGACCAAATTATATTCAAATTCTTGTTATTTTGTACTATACTTAAGGAACGTCTCCTGTGATTGTACACATTTTTTTTCAAATGAGAACCCTCCCCTCTTTATTTTTTACTTTAAATTGTTAATTGGATAATTTTTTTCAACATCGTGATGAACCTAATTAAAAAATGAAACGAGCAGTTTTTCAGCTATTAAAATTTTTATAGTAAGGGTAGTAGGTATATAGTCACTAAAAATGGTTTTACAAAAATATAAAATAGACTTAATATTGAAACTAGTATTTATTTTACTTGGGCCATTTTTACAAATTACAAATTTTTATAGATTAATATTAATGAATACTATATTTGGTATGCTATCAATAATAATTGATCAATATGCGATAAAGCTAGATTTGTATCAAAACGAGCATGGGGATGGGTGCCACAAAAAATTAAAACTTAAAGTTTATGTAAATTCCAGCCCAAGTTACAAACGGATGCATTTCAATAGCCACATGACTGTACTAATATTTCATAAAAGAATAGACAATGTATCGCTTCTTAGTTATCGCCATGACGTATAAGCCCGTGAGTATGAGCAATCGATTAATCAGGACGACCTCGTTACCGCAGGAACGAACATTTGCTACCAAGTGTTTAAAACACAAATGGTTTCAAAATTGTGCTGGTTACAATGGAATATACTTAATACTATATCGATGCACATAATATAGTAAAACAAGTTAGACTCCATAATATTATATAGTGATAGATACCTATAATTAGTCTTAGGTGTACTCGATCGGTGACGATCAGTTCCACATTGGTTTAAAAGTAGTCAATTCTTGGTAAGTACACTCGGCTCAAATTCGATTATTGCATGATACCAAAAAAGTAATGTCCAATCACATTATCACAACGAAGCTGTGAATCCGGCTTTAAATGTACTCGACAGTTGACATTTACCTTGATTCGTTTAAACGTGGGTACAACAGTTTTTAATTATATTATTATACTAATACAACAACCAGGTCCAAAATTCATGTCCAAGTGTTTAAATTACACAATGTTCCAATGTTGAGCTGATTACAATATGTATATACCTTCGACGCAATTACAGAACTTACTGCCTACTGGTGCTAGGACGAAATAATGATTTTCTGGAGTCTTTAAAAGTGTCAAGCGTGTACTGAACGACTGTCTTCGTGGAGCAGTCTAACACTATAAACGGTACTAGCAATCCGATAAAGAGGTTAGATTGCATATTATATACCTAGATAATATGGTATAGCTTTATAGGCTTAAGTTTACTCGACAGTTGATATTTACCTTGATTCGTTCACGCGTGGGTACAAAAATTTTTAATTATATTATTATACTAATACAACAACCGTGCGTTTTTTCAGGTCCAATATTCGTGTCCAAGTGTTTAAATTACACAATGTTCCAATGTTGAGCTGATTACAATGTATATACCTTCGACGCAATTACAGAACTTACTGCCTACTGGTGCTAGGACGAAATAATGATTTTCTGGAGTCTTTAAAAGTGTCAAGCGTGTACTGAACGACTGTCTTCGTGGAGCAGTCTAACACTATAAACGGTACTAGCAATCCGATAAAGAGGTTAGATTGTATATTATATACCTAGATATGGTATAGCCTTATTGGCTTAAGTTTACTCGACAGTTGATATTTACCTTGATTCGTTCACGCGTGGGTACAACAATTTTTAAATATATTATACTAATACAACAGTCGTGTGAATTTTCGGGTCCGAGTGCTTAAATTATAATTTTTTTCAAATTTGAGCTGATTACAACACATACTAACTAGGTATGATATAATATAAGCTTAAGTGTACTCGACCGTTGACATTTACCTTGATTCGTTCGCGCGTGGGTACAACAATTTTTAATTATATACTACCTAATAAAACAATCGTGTGCATTTTTGAGGACCTATGTACATTTAAAGCGCATATAATATTATGCCGAGTATTACACAAGACGCATTATTATAGCTGATAGGTAGGCTAAGGTCGGCGGCCAACAGTCACAACAATACAGCAATAATAATAATAATAATATAGTTCACTGTCGCGTGATACCTAAAGGTAGGCAGGTCGTAGGTATAACCTCTTTGATTATTATAAAATAATGTATAATATTATTACTGCGATCATCGCAAAGTTCCATCCATCCAGTCGACAATAATTCAGTTTCGCGGCCGCGACGACACGGAATCGAAAGAGACTCGTCTTCACCGTCGCCCACTCGCTCAGCGCGCCCACTGCGCGATCGTTATGATAATATTTTTGTTTTTATTATTATCATCGCGTATCGCATAAATTCCACCGACACGTCTTTATCACCCCGTAGATCGCCAGCCCACGTACCTTGCGCGTGTATGATATAATAATAATAATAATAATAATAATTCGTTCGAACGATGATCGGAGCGATTTTCACGGCATTTTGAATTTTGGCGAGCGAAAAATACGAAAAAAATTTATGACGAAATTTCGCGCCGGAGGTGCACTCCCGTACATGATGTGTACCTTCAATGGGAGGTAAGGTATCTGCAGTAACTGACTGGCGATGGTTTTTTATTTCGTTTTTTTACGGACGCCTCGGATAATGGATTATCTCGTTCCGTCGTCGGGCGGATAATAATAATAATATAAATTATAATTGACCCGGAGCGCGTGAACCCAACCTAGGTATACCTATACTATGGTATGATATTCTTCGCCGAGGGGGTGTCGCGGTTACGTCAGAACCACGGTCGTGTGCGCCGCGGTCCGTGAAATTTTAATAACTCCGCTCAACGAACACGTGGCTGCAGCTTCTTTTTTTCCCCTCAGTTTTTTTTTTTTTTTTTACTATTTTTCGTTTTTGTTTGCATTAATATTATCGTCGTCGACACGCCGCAAAGCATACGGTCTGGCGTGCGATATTATACGCATTATTATAATAATTTCGTGGCGGTGCAGCGTATATGCAGATTTCCTCATAATGTGGTATACCACGCAGCAGCACACACTCGGGCCCTCGAACCCAACGTGTGGTGGCGGTGAGGTTTAAGGTTGGGGGGTGGGGTAGTCGTGGGATGAACGAAAACGAAAAATAAACCGCCACGAGGGGATCTGACAGTGATGAAGAACCGACGGTGTTGTTTTTTTACTCTTTTTTTCACTCTTTTTTACTCTTTTTTTTTTTTTAATTACTCGACGCTCATCAGTCTAAATTATTCCATTAGACGCACGGCGGCGGCGCCACACAAATTGCTGCAAACACGGTGGCGGAAAGTTCCGACCTCATCCGTCATTCACGTCGACTCATCATCAGCTCGGCTTGTACATTATAATATAATAATAATAATATATACATACCTCATCGCCCCGTACTATAGGTACTGCACCTGCTATCGTAATAATAATATACTACGATATATATTAGATATTGAGGGGTCGAAGTTTGAAAAATCGAACCGAATTTCTAAAGGTTCCGCTTGAGTTTAAAAGTTTTTACCAGAAACTTTTTAAAGTGCGGTGGTTGAATGTTCATAATATTCTAGTAGCATTATAATGTTATTTTTAATTTTAATAATACAAAGAATATTAAAACCACAGTAGTAATAAATTGTATTATTCTCCGAGCGATTATTTCTCGACGTGTTATTCAATTATTTATACTTTATAGACCGATCGTTATAATACTGACTATATATATTGGCTAACATAATATGTTGTGGAATCTGGTAAATTTGATAAATGCCATCGAATAAAATATGCTAAATTGGATTTGATATTATAAATAGGTCATATCATTATAATAATATCATCCTTATATTTATTACACCGTATTGAAATATGTACAAAAGTCCTGTGAAAATGATAAAGTGACACGGAGATTACATTATTTGTGTATAATACCTGTAATAATTTAAATTAATACGATGAATAAAAATCGATAAAATACGAATTCATGCTCTCTGATGCAAAAACCCTAAGACGTGCTATCCTGTGCGAAACAAAAATACGTTCATATTAATCCAATAGTCGTTCGATTCGGATTTATAACTTGTTTCCATACGTCTTGGAACACCGTCCGAACGAAAAGATGCAATCGCACGAGAATCCGCTGTCTTTACAGTCGTGGTATTTACCTATAGGTATGCCTGCATATACCAGCTAACCCTCTACCTGATTTTAACTACCCGAAACAGCCGCTGTCGTTCATACATTTTCATTACGCGATTTCTACTGTATATTTTCGTGTTATATCATAACATAACGATATTATATATAGGTAGGTTCGCGTCTCAAATCGGGTCAGATGACGTGCGCACGCCACAAAATCATTATAACACATAATAATAAACGTTTCGCATAATGTGTGTGTGTGTGTGTGTGTGTGTGTGTGTATGTTTTTCATTTGTGTTTGTTACAATATTATATTTGACAGTCATCGCCATTCGTCGCAATGTGTACCTACCGTATTGCAGTATAATAATAATATAATTTATAATAATATTATGTATTATTTAATATATGTATGTACGCGTTTTAACCGAATTGCATTATATTATACTGTACTCGTGCTGTGGCAATCGCACGCGCACAATGCGCAAACGACGTTCGGCGGCACAGTTTTACGACCATACATCATAATAATAATAATAGTAATATTATAACTCGACGTCGCGTACGATTCGTCTTTATATATGCTCCGAGAAGCTTAAAACGATTGTTATGTTTTTCGGCCCAATTAAATAATATTATTGTGCTGTCATCGTATCCGAAAGGTCAGCTGGCTACTATATAGACTGGCACGATGTCAAAAATTATTATAAACTACGTTTACTGCTGCTGGACTTCACGCTGTGCGTACCTATACATATTATTATATCGACACGATTTTAGACGGACAAAAAGAGCACCGAATAACTACAAAATGTGCAAACCGATCATAAGATAATATTATTTTCAAACTCTGAAAATATTTTCAAAAACCGTTTCTTTAATGGTGACAAATGTTAAACTCTTACTCTACTACTACCTTATTATTAGGGCCCAGATGTCGATGCCACGGAAAAACACAAAAAATGACCTAACAATTGTGAATATGTTAATGACCTAAATACCTACTTAAAAAAAACGATCTGGATAAAATTATTTATTAATTTAAAAATTAAAAAAAAAATTGATATGCATACATGAATTTGATTTCGATTTAATTTTCAAAATTGGTTTTAATATAGAAAACAATTAAAAATTGTTTCCAGAAGTTTTTGTAATATGTAGGTAAAATCAAATTAAATTAAATTGGTGAAAAGTACGACAAAGACAAATAATGAACTTAGAATTATTTTTCTCACAAGTTAAAAAAACGTAAAAAATTCAAAATAACCCAAGAAGTCAATGAAGTCGAAAAATAAAAAAATAAAATTAGTGATATAGATTTGTATGTGATACTGAAACAAATTTTAAGCTAAGAAATAATGTATGGTCTACGATGTTCCAAAAAAAGATTGAAAATTATCAACATTTGGGCCCTATTTCTTACCTTATATTATTGTGCTGTCTTCCGGTCATCGTATCCAAATGATTAATCTACTCGAGTGACAGGATATCAAAAATTATTATAAATTTCGTTTACTGCTGCTGCATCAGCTGGAGTTCGTGCTGTGCGTACATATTATTACACAACTTTAAACAGTCAAAACGACCACTGAAACTCTGTCGATCAATTATGACAAAACGTGATTATTAGATAATATTTTTAAGTTCTTCAGAAAAAATGTTTTCAAAAAGCAATTCGTTGTAGTTGGAAAATGTCTTACTTTATTAGTCAGTTAGGGTTCGGTACTTATTGCACTAAAATTGTGAGAAATATGTGATTATTTTTTTTTTAGTACCTATATAAAGCGTTAAAATTAAATCTTCATTTATTACGTTTTCAGTTGAAACAAATGGCTTTAAGTCGGTTTATAATTGTGTTGTTGATGTTGCGTAATCAAAATATATCGTCCATCTTCACCTACATTAATCTCACAAGGCTTATAAAACAAAAAAACACAATGATATGACTCGTAGTTTATGTACCTATATATTAGGTTAGATCGTAAGAGTAAAAAACCATATTGAGCTACTCGATAGTTTTCCTCTACTAGGAAAATCTATAAATCATAAGTATATTTGTTAATAAATAACCATGACAACGAGAACCTTACGAAAAATCGGTCAGAAACAAAAAACGTGTATCCAACCCAAAAACATGTATTTTATAAATAACGTAAGCTATCAAAACGTATATTTTACTTAAAATAAAACGCAAACACGCGTAAATATGCTAAAAATAACAATTAAATTGGCAGAAAAAACTGCAAAAATATGCAGTATAAATTTTTGTATTTAAGTTCGTTGTGTATCAAAACAAACCGACCAATATTCATGGAATATGGATCATAATATTACGAAAGACATAGGTAACTATTACACGAGTTTGAGACGAAGGTTCTACGAAAAATATATGGACCTATACATGATCACACTCAAGTATGGAGAAAAAGACACAACCAAGAACTGATGGATATTTTCAATAGACCAATTATTGTGGATGAGATCAAACGTGGCAAATCAGAATGGCCACGCGTGTAGAAAACAAAATTCTATGATACAAAGAGCTTCGAGAAAACCCAATAGTAGCAAAAGGCCGCTGTGCAGGCCAAGGTAACGTTGGGGAATGGTATAAGTAAATAATTCCTCAAAGCCAGATTAGAAAACTATGGTGACAGGGACTGGAAGGAGACAGCGGAGAATAAAGAAGAATGAAAAAAGATTTGTAAAATACTAAAATGGCAAGATTGTTTTAAATTATGATAAAAAAAAAATGTATTAAAACAAATTTATATCTTACATTGAATATTCTATAGCCATAATAATTAAAGAATATTCAAATGCAACAGGTACCGAACTTTGCTTATCGCCTTATCAAATTTTAACATTATTATCGTGTCGAGTTGTACCTATTCGAACGGTTACTACGCCCCTCACCCCCCGAGATTGGGAGTTTCTTCACTCACTTGGTATTTATTTTAACACACGTTCTAATAGATATATTATAAAAATTAATAAAATTAAAACAATATTTTGATATTAATCATACATAATGATATTATAATTTTTTTTTATATAATTCCTCCCACTGAAAATATCTGTGTACTCCACTGTGGCGCAGTACCGATAATAATAAACTTCGTTTACTGTTGCAGCCGAACGATTTTATTTTCATGATGTGTATATACATTATACATATTGTATTATTCAACAATTTCAGACAGTCAAAACGAGCACCGAACCAACTACAACTGTATAGATCGATCATGATAATACGCGCAGCAAAGTACGAACGCGATTATGAGACAATATTTTCTTAAAACGTTTTAAAAAAGCAATTAGTTAGTCGGAAAACGTTGAGCTCGTACCCTACACCTACACCTATTTCGTGTCGTGAAATTTGAAGGAATTTCTCTCGTATTGAAATCATAAGTTTTCGTTTGTATTGTGTAAAATATGATATGCATATATATACCTACTTCGCACTACTGCGGGGTATATGCAAGCTGTAACCTAATTCGAATAAAGTTTTATTAATGATTCTTTGAAATTAATTAATGCGCAATATATAATATAAGTGTGTGTAATACGTACAACATATTATGTACATACTTTATAAAAGTCGCGATAAAGCGCTAACGAATCCATAGTTTCACATTTTCATGATTAAAATTAATTATTCCAATTATTGCACGTAGAGATGCACTACCCACATGCAAAGAAATATTTTTTTATAAAATAAACGAAAAACTAACTATTTTTTGCTTGATGATCGTTAATTCATCATCAACGTGACTAACACTACAGTACATTTAATTATTTATTTTATATTATAATAATGCTCGTATGATTATGATATAATAATATTATTTAGATCATGCTATAAGCTTTGATATGGTTATTTCTCTATCGTGTGCTTAATATAAATCAAAGTTATGGTAATAATAATAATAATTTCATGGAGGTAAAATGTTGTATTTATTTTACAATAGATTAGATTTATGTACTATTTGCCTGCAGTCGATGTCACCAGCTGTCAAGATTATAAAAAAAATACTAAATTATATGATTTGCCGCTCAAGTAATCGATTTGTCGTAATAATAGTTATACTTTTTTCCAACTCCCGAAATTGTCATGGTCTCCACCTGTGCTCAGCAATTTTTAAACGGTATTTAGGTCAAACGAACAAAGTTGAATTACAATATTAATGATCAGTTACCTATAATACCTTAGGAGTTGTTATAATAGTACTTTAAATAGACACATTATATTTTAGAACATTAAGTAATTTTAGTTTGAACTATATTTACTCACTATACCTAAATAGTTACCTAGGTAGATACTTACCTATTTAATACGTTTATACCAACATTAAAGTTATGACGTCGTATTATAAACGTTATATTTTATATATTTTTTAATAGCCTAATGTTATAAGCGTAAACAGTAATGTACGCGTACCTATTATTTATTACACAATAAGATAATATTTGAATTAGACTTAATTCGACGTTTGGCATGGTATATTTTTAGCTAAATTCATATTTATGTTATACGCGAATGTCTTAAATTTTACAATTTTACATTTATTTCATAACGTCTTATATGGCGGTTTACAACATGAAAAACGGTTTTAATGGAAAATGTTTTCTTTTGAACTTTTTCTTTTAGCCTTTTGCAAATCATTAATAATTACCTGCGTGATGACTTGGAAATTATTATTTACACATTTGTGTAAGACTGATGATTCTCACTAGTTGAGTAAATATATCTAAAACCAGTTTTAAAAAAGTTTAAAATTCGTAGGTACTCAAGTCATAATGAAAAGCTTACTCCTACTTTTTCTTGCGTTCACTAAAAACATACCCAAAAAAAGATATAAAAGCTTGCAGAAATTAAGGATTAAAAGTTTTTCAAGTATTTATTAAAATATAAACAAAGTAGAGATTAAAAAAAAAAATGGAAAAAATCATCACAGGTCACACAAATCTAGTTTGACACTCGTCTGTACCACACTCCCTAACCTCGGCACGGATATTATAAGGAGAGTTAATTATTAATATTATTGTAATATACTAAATACTTAGGATTTCACTTAATCACAATATAATTTTCAACTTATTCATTGAAATTTCAATAAAGATAGAGAATCTGAGTGGAAAAAAATATGATAATTTTACCAATAAAGTGGTAAAAATGGTAAAATAGAATCAATAAATAATTAATAAATTAATAAATAATAAAACAAAATTTATAGAGTCATCGTTTTTATTAGCAAATACGATTGTTATTTCGTTTGTTCTAATTGTTCAAATTTAATACTTTCTAATAATAACAATAAATAACTAAAAATGGATCTATTGTTCTGTATCTGTACCTATTATGAATATTTTAATAATTTATCGGTAGGTTACAATTAATAAATAATTAAAATTATATTTTAAAAATTAACGCAGCATTTCCTTTATTTTTTGTACGTTTTAAAGTTAAAACATTTATATTTATTTAACTATTACTCATATACAGTGTCGAGAAAATAGAAAATATGATTATTACAATAATTATAATATTGGTATCAGTTAATTATCAGTCGATTAAAAAGATATTGTTTTTCGTCTTTATTGCATATAATAATGATTAGTGGGAGCTAAATTTTTTTTTTTTTTGATAATAAAGCAATTTAACTGTAAGAAAAAATTGATAAAATTTACGGCACTAATATCTCAAAAAATGTGTAATCATTAAATAAACTGTTTGTACCTAATGTGCTGTTATGGTATTATTTATAAAATTTTTTTAATCAAATTCAACTAAAATAAATAAAATTTAAAATATCCGTTCACAAACGCGTTGATTACGATTTACGAGACTTTTTTTTTTCTAATACCATACGAGCATATCGTAGTAAGTTATTTGTACAACGTAAGACCTAACCACGGTTCATATTAAATTTCCCGGTATTAAAGTTACAAACCGCGTAGTTCACTCTGCCCTATCATAGTTGTTGTAGGTTTCCAGTTTGTTTTGTCGCATCGAGTAGGTCACTGCAGCTGCAATGGATGTGTTAAGTTTGAATAAAATAATAAATCATTGACGACGAAAAACGATTCTTGGCGGCAACTCCGTGTTAGCTTCTTATTTTTAATTATAATATTTTATGATATTAGGTTTTCATTAGATTCTGAGCGATTCTGTGATTAGATTTCTCATCCACATTTCGGCTGATAAAAATGCTCCGATTTTCGACATCAGCGTCTTTTCTAATGAAAAAGTGAATCCAGTTGGTGCATTCGGGAAGTCGTATTCGAATATTCCCAGTTGTTTTCAAAATGCGTCGGGGGAAAAAAATGAAGAAAAAATATGAATTTTATATTTTTGATGTTACCTAATCAAAATTCATAACTGTCGATGATTGAAATTATTACTAAATATTTATATTATCATTTTCCAAGTATGTTAATATTTATTGCAAGGTTCCTCACGAGTTTCATCTTATTTTTTATATACATTCAAAGTTCAAATTTTGACAAAATTCATCAAAATCCCGGAAAAAAATGTTTCATTTCATACGCATGCACATACGCACACACGTTTTTTTAATATAAATATTATTTTTTTGTGCTGGGTACGCAGATATTTTATTTTTCTAACCAATTTTGCAAGATAGACATTTTCGTTTTCATTGTTTCTTATTAATAAAACCATATTAATTATTATTCATAGATTTTCCCTGCAGAGAAAAAAAAATCGAGTAGTGTGCTGTGGTTTTCTTTTACTGTTTTTATTACTATTAGCACTTTCAGGGTTTTCCATGAGTAAAACATTAACAAAATATATTCGTAGTTCAACTGATTTTTGTCGAAAACATCTATTTTACTATTATTGTGTTATCATAATATAGAATTATTATAATATTGGCGTACTAGCTGTTGGTAGGTATGCGTATTACTGTTATTAACTTGGGTATCGGTCAATGGTTTAATAGGGTTTCGTGGTATACTTAATATAACTTAAAATTGGTTGAAATATTTTGAAATTTAGTTTAATAATATTATTATTATTATTATACCTTAACTATGTCTAAGTATGTTTCAAGTCTCTACGATTATTCCTTTTTTGAATTACAAAATATATAATATAATATTCCGTCAAAAACTAGTGTTCCGTATAAATATTTCCGTTTTTCCGCTGTTTATAAGTTATAGTTTTTCTCAATACTACGCTAAGAAATGTACTGGAAATACTTTTGTGCCACTTTTTACGAATGAAGTACAAGAACAATTGAAATTTTCTACCACCCTTAACGTTTAGGGTAATTTTCCAACCAAAAACAAATGGCATTCGACACAAAAAATAATGACACTTGCCGTTGTAAAACTAATATTGTTCCGCTCAGAATCTAAA
Source organism: Nasonovia ribisnigri (assembly GCA_027563435.1). Taxonomy (NCBI): domain Eukaryota; kingdom Metazoa; phylum Arthropoda; class Insecta; order Hemiptera; family Aphididae; genus Nasonovia; species Nasonovia ribisnigri. Next base: position 449,479 of record JANEHU010004904.1, on the reverse strand, counting down.
CAGAGGTACTCTTTGTATTGTTCTCGGTTAAGGCTATTGCGATGCATTACGTTAAAGTTTAATATGTCCGAGAAAACTTAGTAACTAATGTCAGCCTCCGTTTTGCGAAAACTTGTTGGAACAAGTCTAGAAATTTATTTATGGCCTTAACATGGGACATCTAATTGCATGGAACACGAAATAGTTAAAAAGTTCTATTCGCTAATATCAGAAACATGCAATGTCATAGCTTCTTTTTTTTTCTCATAATTATTATAAACTATAATAATTTATTGTTATAATATTGTTACATATTACATTTTTACGGTAAATCATAATAATTATAATTAATTCAGAATTACATACAAATATTATGTAGGTATAAGTTCTTTGTATAAATGCGTAAAATACGTATAAAAATTCGAGAATAAAAATTTATAAATCAGTTCATATATAGGTTAAAAAAAACCTTGTAAACGTTTTAATTGTTGCGCATATATGGTTAAGCTATAAAAATTAATCGAAAAAACAAGGGTGTACACAATATATTTTTAAATTCATTAAACGTGAAAATTATTTGATGAAAGCTATTATACGCGTTATGTGTACCTATTGTGTATACATAATAGATCAATCTATTAAATATAGGATTCATGATTGCTTCAAAAGCTGAAAAACTTTTGCTATTTTTTTGTATTTATTATTATTATTTATAAAACCATAAATCATACTTATTTGGAATGCAATTGATTGGTTTATTGTTGTCGGGACGGAAAAAAATAAAATAAATATTCACGTTTTTTTTTACGTTCAGAAGAATCGCTTTCAGTTAGTCACGGTTTAACAAATACATATTGGAATCTGAATAATCGTGGTTCACCGATGTAAAAATCTTACGAAATTCAGAATAAAATCGCAATAATAACAACAGCGGACGGAGCAAAAGTTATACGTTCCCGTATAGATGCGCAACACCTAACACGAAAATGTATTACGTCAACGTTCCAAAAGTTCTTTGGTCGTGCCAGCGAAGGGCCGTGGGAGGGGTTTAGGTTAGGTGGGTTTGGTGGATAGCCCTCCCCTCACATTTTCTTACGAGACGTATTTTTTTTTTTTTTTGTCAATACAGTAACGGAAAACTAAAATAATAAATTAACTTTTTAGTATAACCTATTAAATTAAATTCGTAAAAATGTAAAGTTAATATTTGAAATCGAAAAAAAAAGAAAAACGACTTTAAAAATATAATTATAAATGAAAATATGCAATTAAATCGATATTGTGCAACAATGTAGGTAATATAAAATATTTTTAAATATTATAAAAGCAATACGTCATTATTATTTTTAATTTAAATCGGAAAAAACGAATATCGATGCCTAAGTGAATTTGAAATCAAAATCAACATTTTTCATATCAAGCCTAGATGTAAAGCCTAGAGCCTTGGGCTCATCACCCTTTACCTATATACATCAAATAAAAAACATGAAAACGACCGAGAAATTTTCAACGGATCTGTATACGTCATCCTTCTGGCCGGTCGCGATACAACAGGAGGTTAGATTATAATTGTATTTTACGTTGCTCTCTTAGTGAGTTACGTACACCTATAATTTCAAGTGATTTGATATGAAAAAATGAATAAAATAATAAAGAATTACCCGCAACGTACGCGGTATTGCAGAAATAAATCGTATTATATATATTATTGTTGCGCAGAATATGCGATAAAATTTTCATTTTTCGTTTGTCCTCGGATGATAATGATAATAATACGATAATATCGTTGTTCACCCCGGGCTAATAGTAGGCTAAATAATTTGTTTTTTCATTTCGTCTGAGCCTGCGAACGTCGTCACGTCCACTGCGTGGAATTGACGGAAGAACCTTGCAGCCTGTTGATTCGACCACATCATGGGTAATATTATTATCGTAGAACACCGGACCCTCTGTGTCTATTCGAGTATACTATTAAAATATTACCTATGCAAAAAGCAGCCACCGTATTAAATGATTCGCCATGTGGCGTATGCGGTCAGGGAATAAAATATATAACAAGAAAAATAAATAATAATGGGCACTTAAACAAATAAGGAAAAAAAACCGACTCGTTGACGAGTGGGCGAAATACCTGCCAACGAGACGGCGGGCGGTCGTGGAGTTACAACAATACAACAACCACTGCGTAGTATATTATGATAAACGATTGTTATCATTTTTTTTAATGATTGCGCTCAGATGTATATCTCGGTTTGAAACCCACGTACGTTTGACGTTGAAAACAATATTATGTCATTCGTAGGTTACCTACCTAATGTATTATTTTGCCTGAACAATATAATACACCTATGCTGATGTCGCAGCTGTTGCGATATTAATGTTGCCAAAGTCTTAAGTTTACACATCGCAAGCCCGGCCCCGTGCATTCCATCGCGAACGATCCGTCGCAATTCGAAATATAATATAATCGATAGTATTATTATTGTCGCGAGAGCTTCGTAAAATATCTCGAACCGTTCACTGCCTCGTGATTTCCGTAAAATGTACTAAGCGTAGTGATGAATTTGATGACGTTTGTAATAAAAATGCAGTTGAATAAAATATAAAAATAGCTAGGTATACCTAATATTCTTATTTTTATATTTAAAATACATATTTTCGGTATAAATGCATGTTTGGTGAAGTTTTAGGGTTACAAGTCATGGCATAATACATATGTACAAACACTGTTGTATTACTGTATGTACTTCGAGTTAATAATAAGTGTCAAGTGATAACGTTAATGATTTGGCGTAGGAAACTGCTAAATGCTCGAACGTAACTTTAAACCGTGGTTTATATACCAACTTATATACCGTGTTTCTATCATCTATCATAGATTATACTAATAAATCCTAAGGAAAAAACAATTGACGAATTTGTTGGAAACGTTTTGATTATTTTTTACAATTAGGTATGGCATACATATGTATATGTTGTGACTTGTGACTGAAGTAGAGATACTAAAACCTCGTGTAGTATTTCAGCTATTGATTTGGGAAAGTTGGATCTTGTCCTTTTGTGAAGATATAATATTCGGCATTCAGTAAATATGTGTTTGACGGTGACTTGGACTCCACAGACCTAACCTTAGATATTTTGATAGGGAACGTCCAATATCGTCGCGATGACGTGCTTAATACGATTTAATTTCGTGAAGCGGGAAGTCCATATTTCTGTTGCCATCTTATTACTTATTTATTATTAGCATTTCTGTGTCTCCTAAAGTCCTAAAGAGGTTATTGGTGTAGACGTTGAAAGTGACGATTGTTGTGGCCAAGTTAATTTTCTTTTATGTCAGAGCGTCCGGGAACAGAACAAGTTTGATTTTGTAACCTTAAAATCTATAATATTATTACCACTTGGTCTTCGTATATCTCGGAATCAATAACTGTCTAAAAATTTCTGTAAAATGTACACCCAAAACGAAACTATATAAATGAATATAGTTCAATTGAAATTTGCGCAGACTTTTCGTCAAAAGTACATTCTCACTCCATCACTATGACAACATATTATGTTATTGTTCGTCGTGTTTCTGTGATAATATTAGAATCGGAGCTGGTTTGAAATGTAAATGATTTTTTTTTTGATACGTCAGCCAAACAAAACGCGACATCATAGAATAATGTTTTATTCTTCTATTGTATTCTACTATATTTGTTTAAAAAACTTTTTGTTGACTGTTACAATGGCGCGTCAATATTATGAACACCCAACAATAGGATATCAAAGATTAAAAAACTAAAAAAGTATAAATAAAAAAAAATATAAAAACACCAAATTTACAAATAAATTAATTTATTATTTCTAGTTTATAAACAATGTTGATAACATTAAGTTATTCGTGAACTCTGTATGTTGACGTATACTGTATTTCAAAATATTTTTTTCTTATAAATTGTTTGAATTTAATGTAATTAAATCTTATTTTATGTTGAAATAAATAAATTGAAATTGAAATAAAATTATCATGACACCATTAATATATTTAGAAATAGGTACCTGTATCGTTTATATTTCAAGTTTTAAAATGTCATTTGTGTAATAAAAATTAGTCATTTTACCTCTAGCACAGTATTATTTTATGTACAGAGTCATATCGGCCGTGACAAAACTAATTTATTATCGAATTATTTTGTAGAAAAAGGTTAAAGTTCGGTAAAATTTGCATTTTTGCAAATGTATCATTAATATTATGATTATCATATTTATTCAATTATTCGCAGTCGTGAGTAAAATAAAAAGGTCTTGTGTAACTAAATGTCGTTTATCAAAAAAAAATAAAATATTTCTACTCTTTGAAACGGTTTTTGTATTAAAATGTGACACAGCGCCGCAGTAGTGTGTTAAAACAATATTCGTTTTAAAAGTGTTATACCGTCTCGACGACAAATGCGAATGTCTCCGACGACCATTTTAGGTTCGAAAATTGAAAATCACGATCGAAAACGCCACCGCCGAAGAACATTGAACTACATGGCCGCCGGGGCCATAATCGTAAATATAGATTTACAAAGAGACATTAAAGACGTTAGTGTATTGTGTCGCAACGCGTGTCAATACACATTCTATGTAAATATGTATAAACATTTATTAGAATCTATAGGCTTTCATTTGCATTTATGACTTTCCAGTCATTGATGTTTAGCGGTCCGCCCGCAATATTGCGTTTTAAGATGGTAAATCTAATAAAAAAAAAAAAAAATACAAATACATAATATAAACATTGCGCCACAGATTCTGTTGGTGAGGTCGTATAACGACGATGGACGACTACCCGAAAACGCATTTAAACGTCGACAAAAATGTCCAAACTCGTATTGTACTGCAGCAGGAGCAGTTGTGGTTCGAGTATAATAATATTATTATTATGGTCGAACTGCTGTTGTGTCACGCGAAATGGATAGGCACATTATGTTATTTTAATATCCCGACAAGTCATTGTGCAGACCCGTTATGTCCAATGTAGAATCTTCTTCAAAACTATTCCGAGACCGCAACGGCTACCATAAAAATGTGGTCGAAAAATGATTAACTTGCGAAAACCGTAACTGCTGTTATAGTAGTAAATAGTAATAATAATATTACGATGTGTATAAATATATTTTTTTAAACTATTAAAATCAGCTGTTTATTAAAATTCTACTTTTTGTGTTTCGGTACATTGTTTTCTGTTTTTTGTTCTCCCTAATACGGCGTAGACATTTTATACTGGTCTTATTGTTAATCAATCAATTCGATTAGGTAGGAAAAAAAGTCACAGTCGTTTTACTTTTTGTTCGATAATAGCATATTAAAACACCAGTCGTATAACCTGCGCAATAACTATCGAGATAATCGGTAACTTCAGTCAAATATTAGAATAAATAAGGTTTTTTTATAAGTAAGCATTTAAAGAATAGACGAGTTGAGTAAAATTTCGAGCAGCTGTCCTAACAAAGGTACCTACTAATATTTATAAAATAAAAAAGTTTGGTAACCACTTTAATATTATGCATGTACAGAGTTCACCAGAAAATCGTAGGTAATCGAGAAAACCGATAACGTGAATTAAATATCAGAACGAATAAGGATTTTTTTTTATAAGTACCTAGGCATTTAAAGTTTAGACAAACGTAGTAAAAGGGTAAAGAGTACCTACCCAGATGTAACGATCATGATCCGCTGGTGTAAAGCAAAGATGGTTTTTACTTATTTTATAAAAACCACTACCTACATGTTGTACAGAGTTCACTAGAAAATCGTTTGTAATCGAGACAACTAATAAATACTACATAACCAGACAGTGGCATGGTATGGTATAAATCTTATATATCAGAGGTATTCAAACTTTTTCATACCGCTGCTCCTTTGTGTATTCACAATAATTTTACGGCTCCCGAATTTTCATGAAATAATTGAAACAATACGGATACAATATATTATAGCCTGAACGGGTGAAAATAACAGTGACTTTAGTACTAGATATAAAACTTCATATAGTCGGTAATGTGTTTCACTATCGTTTCCATAATCGCTTTAATGATTATAAATAATATTTATATTAATTATAGGTACTTGACCTACATTAATTTTGGTTTCCAGTGTTTTGACGCGGCTCATTTCCTCACGCCCCTAGGAGCCGCGACGAACAGTTTGTCCGCCTTATATTATAAAATGCCAAATACAAATCATGACATTTCTGAAAACAGTTTCGGAGAAACATTTTGTGTATTATCAATTATTTGTAGAAGTTATTACGTTTACAGGATGAAGTAATAACGACTTAAAGGTACCAAAAATATTAAATCAAATATTTGAATAGTTAAGTTTTTTTTTATAATTAGTCATAATTTGAAATTTAGACGAGCGGAGTAAAAAGGCAAGGAGTACCCAGCAGCTGTGGTCGTATCAAATATGGTTAATTATATAAAAAAAAGCCACTATACTGTACAGAGTTCACCGTAAAATAATAGGTAATTGAGATAACCGATAACGCCAATCAAAATATATTAGAATAAATAGATTTTATCATAAGTCAGCGTTTAAAATGTAGACGAGTCGAGTAAAGTGGTGAGTAGTACCCACCTGCAACAATTATGATCCTCTGGTACAAAAGTATAAATCAGAGATGGTTATTTATATAGAAAAAACAACCAAGTAGGTAATCACTATAATATTATGCTGTACATAGTTCACCAGAAAATCGTAGGTAACCTAACCTATAAGGAGGTACTACAACTACATAATAACATATTTGAATAAATAGATTTTTTCATAAGTAATTATTTCAAATTTAGACGAGTCAAGGAAAGTGGCAGGGAGTACCCACCTGCAACGATTATGATCCTCTGGTACAAAAGTATAAATCAGAGATGGTTATTTATATAGAAAAAACCGTCAAGTATAGGTAACCGCTTTGCAGTGCAGTAGGTATATCGAGTGAACCTCGTCATTAAATAGGTCACTGTAATGGATGTGTTAAATTATTGTAATTCAATGATAGATCATTGTATACGATACAAAATGAGCGGAAAAAATATACCCTTTATGGTTACCAGATAATTATTTGCATGATAATATTAAAATAGGGTTTTAAAATCGTAATTAAATAATTATTGTATTAGTACTTTGTTTATGTTTTTCTCGAATGTTTTAAAAAAATACTTAGACATTTCTACTTCTGACCCACCAAAATAGATTCAATTGACTCCCTCAAATTTAACGATCAGATAATTTTTACTACTAGAAAAAGAGTTCAGACCCAAAAAAGATGAAAAATTAAAAACACATATCATTGTAAAATCAATATAAGTATCGCTCCGCTCAGAATCAAAAAAAAAAATATAGATAATATTATATGATTTTTTTATATTGTAGTTGTTTCTGAGTACCTCAATTTTATTCTCCATAGTAATTTATATTAATATTTAAATTTGAAATTTAAAACTTATAAATTAGTAATTATATAAACCGTATATCTAGCCGATAATATAAACATATTTTATCTTATATCGTATAGGGTCGATTTTCCAACCGGCCATATTTAACAAGATTATTATTTTATCATTAAATAAAATACCATTTCGGTCCATTTCAAATCAGTCCCAACTAAATAAAAAAAAATTAAAAGCCGGCAAAAGAGTTGCAAACGTATACTTTTACAACATATATATATTTATTTATTTAAAAATTCATCCTAAAAAAATACATTAATATTGTGTGTTCTTAAAATGAAGTAGATACCTGTTCAGTTTTTATATTAATAATATGTTATGCCAAAAGATAACTGTTTGTATTTTTTTAGTACTTCATAAATTGAGTTGAAAGGTTTATTTACATTTTATTTAATACTAAAAAAAAATGGAATATTGAATATCAGAATATTACTTTATCCAAGTTAAATTAAAATTAAAATTAAAAATAAATATTATATTAATTTTTTATATCTGCTTGATTATACATATATTTTTTTTTTCAATCGCTTTGAAAAGGGCATATGCCAAATATAGGTACTGCCTGTATCATTCCCGAGTGGTAAAAAATGATCTTTTCTATCATTTAAATTACTCCAAATACCATTATTTGTATATCTAGGTTTAACACACGATTTGTTTCAATAATAATATTATGTCAATATTTTCACACTCTTTAAAATATGTTAATTTTATGTGCATAAAAATGTTTACTTTTTAAAATCAATATTCGAATATAATACACATTATTATTATAAAACAACCGATTGACGACTAGATGGGTTCTAACACAGTGACAGGATGAATTTTAAATGTTCAAGTACGAACACCCTATTTTTAAGTTAAAATTATGCATGTATTCATATTTTGATTTTTGGAATTTTTAAATACGCATGAATACCATATTTTCGAATCCTTGAGATTTTTTCTACCACTTAAAGATGACAATGTGATAATACAAACTTCTGTTTTTGAAACAGTAACCACCCTATTTTATTTTTACTATTAAACAGATATTTTTTTGAGAATATCGACGTGGACGCGGCTTGATTTTGTAACTATGTACAGGTACCTAGCTAAAGGATGGACCGATACAACGGAGAGATAGGCGTAAACGTAAATTGGGGGCTTAGCCTCCCTAAAAACTCCCAAAGACCTTCCAAAGTATTTTCCAACTTGACCTTGTAAGTATAATATACATTATGTGTATACGTTTTAATTGAAATTCTAGACCCATCCAACCAAATTTACGCCTGTAAGGATAAAGAGTTCCTATACCAAACCTATGGTTAGAAATCTAAAAACAAACGATTTATTGGATATTTGATTCATTAACATTAAAAGGAGTAAAAGTAAAATAATTAGTGAATTAAAAAATATATATTATACTATCATTCAAAAAGTATACTAAGTAGTTGGCATTACGGTTTGTTTTGTTTAGACTAAACAGTGTAATAATAAAATTAATATGTTGTTAATCAGGTAAAAAAACAAAAATAATAGTTATCATTACATGCGAAAATACTATCGTGCCAGCTACATATTTTATATTATATTTATTAATTATATAATTTTCATTGTTTATATCACGATTAATAACTATTGATTATTGATAAGTAAATTTTTGTTTTTGTACTTTAGAAACCTAATAACAAACATTTTATTGAAAATGTATTTGGTTCATTGAATATTATTAGTAAATAGAAAAATATTTATTTTGCCATTCAAAAGTATAAAAAGTAGTTGATATTATGTTTTATTTTGTTAAGACGAAACAGTGTAATAAATACACTGTTAACCAGGTAAAAAACACGACAATTACGGTCATCATCAAACACGTAGGTATAGGTCTACCTACTTACCTCTCGAGCCAGCGCCTGACAATGCAGTTTTTATTATATTTATTATTTATAATATTATTATTATTTATTAACCGATTAAAAATAATATTTATCTAGCGATTGACGGCTAGCTGTGTTCTGCCTTAATGTCTCGTAATATTATACAGGATGAATTTTTAAGTACGATCATCTTATTTTTAAGCTTAAATTATGCATATATTCAAATTCGGTTTTTGGAATTTTTAAATACACTTGAAGACCATATTTTTGAATCCTCGAGATTTTTCTTACCGTTTAAGGATGACCATGTGATAATACAAACTTTAGTTTTTAAAATAGAACCCCTCCCAACCCTTTTACATTTCTAACTGTTAAGCTGCAGATATTTTTTGTTGACAATTTTGACGTGGACGCGGTCTCATTTTGAATCATAACTACGAAGCACCAGCAAAGTATTTTCAAACTTAACCTCGTAACTATAATATAAGTACATGATGTGAATACGCGTTGATTGATACTTCTAGCCCCTCAAATGTAGGCCTATGTGGGTATAGGATGTTCTAAACTAATGTTTAGAAACCTATTACAAACAAATTATTAAATATTTGATTCATTAACATTATTAGTGAATTAAAAATCATATATTTTTTTGCCATTAAAAACGTTTCAGTTTGTCGAGACGAAACAGTGTAATAAATATAATCAGGTAAAAAACACAAAAATAGTGGTCATCATTTGATACGAAATTAATCGCGCTAGCTACATACCTATTTATTAATTATATTATTATTATATTATATTACTGTAAAAACATAGTTATTGATATGAACATTTTTGTTTTTTAAAAGCTTATGTTTAGAAACATACAAACAACAAATATATTGAATAGGTATTTGATAAGCATAAATTGGGGAGGGAGGGCTTAGGTTGTCTTGTCGAGGCGAAACAGTGTAATAAATATAATCAGTTAAAATACACAAAAATGATGGTCATCATTACGCGCTTAGTTACTTCTCGCGCCTGCCACTGCAGCTTTTATTATAATATTTACTATCAATATAATTTTTTACAACGATGTTGTGTTCTTCTCAGTACTGTGTAATAATAATTATTATTAATTTTAAAGTTTCCAATCCGCATAAAAAATATTATAATAACATTATTACTATCATGACTCACACTCCATCACGAGCTTAAACCTATACTAACAATAATTATAATATTATATACTACACTTTAATTCCCATGTCGTGACTTAAGAAACACAAAGGCCAAACGTACGTTATACAACGGATTCACTGACGGCACGTAAAATGTATACTTTCGTTAATCTATATAGGCAAACATTATTGCCGTATTTGTAAACACCTTTTAACTACCATAAACGACGGACGTTAATGGGTAGAAAAGTTTACTGGCATGTTGAACTACGGCAAATTCTTCGGTTGACATATTATATAAACGTTTTATGGTAATATTTCCAAACTCGTCAGGTCAACCCGTCCGACGGTTTTTTTTTCCTAAACTCTTAAGTCACTATTATTGCTTCAAACCAGAAACACGAGAATTGTCGTTTGGCGTTATATATTACTCCTCAAAACGCTTTAAGTTATTAAAAATATACATAATTTTTTTCCATGAAATTATTTCACTCAACCGCCGCTTTCATTAGTGTCGGTAAATGATAAATTTTGTTTTTTTTTTTTTTTGCCACGGCAGTTGATGCTTAAAAATATACGAAATATTTATTTTGACACTTACGGACTTACGAACGTACTGCGTCTCTGGCGGAATCGTAATACAGTCACGAATGCTTATATTTTGTAATTAACGAAATGGAATTTTTTTTAGAGTAGATGATAATATACAGAGTGATTGTTTAAGCCTGTGATCATCCTATTCGTATGCTTAAATTATGCATTTATTCAAATCCTGATTTTTGGCATTTTAAAATACCATTTCGAATCCTTGAGATTTTTGTGGCACTTAAGGATGATCCTGAGACGATACATATAACTTCTGTTTTCCAAATATGAACCCTTTTTTAATTTTTAATTATTAAGCAGATACTTTTGTTGAGAATTTTGACGTATCTAAATAAAAATATTCAAGCGATTAGTTTTTGAGTTATTTAACTTTGTGTAAGTACTATGGAAAATATTATGTCTATATACATGGTAATGGCTTAAGTGGATAAGTGGCCTTAGACGATTTGAAAAAGTTATTAATTACTACTGATTTATAAAATATGAACCAAGTTTAATGGATTAGGATTTAAGACGAGATATTGGGGCTTAGACGCTTTGAAAAAGATAATTTGTAAAAATTATCCAAGTGTAATAAATACTACACCTGATATTACGCATAGATTATATTCATTTATAAAACCATTTTTAAGGATAATTATCCTTAATATAAGCATTTTAATAACATAGAAACTACTGCTCATTAGACTTGGTTTGATTTAGAGGCTTAGAGGATTTAGATACATCAGAGTTTTCAAAAAAATCATCCACTATAAATAGCTTGTTGCAAAGACCGAAGGTTACATTTTAAAAACAGAAATTTATATTGGCACAAGATAGTTAGGTTAGGTTACCCTAAGCCTCAAAAGGGTATTTTAAAATGTTGAAATGTTAGTAAAATGACATAACAAGTTTTAGAATGTAACGTAACTCGTACGATGTTCCTTAAACCTTTGTTGACAATTTTTTTTTCAACAATCTAATTATTATATGTATAATTGATTGGTGATATTTTGAAGTGTCTAATATAACTTTAAGTCCATGATAATTGATTTAACCTTAAACTTCGAATCGGAATAAGAAGCCAAAAAAAAGTAAATCTACTATAATTAATATAAAATATTATCTGAACTTAAGTATAGTGTTAACAACATAATATTATTATGTTGTGATTATAACTTATAACTATTTCATAATCATATTATAATAATTGTAAGTTGATGTATCGTTATCATTATAATTTATAATTTATACCAGATGGAAAAATGTCTGATATTAGGGAGATTGTATACATATACTATTTTGAAAATCAATGTAAAAATAAGCTTATTTCACGTATCTCCAATAATAATTTTCATGTCACATACACTATTTTTGCTAATCAATAGGATTTACCTATTGTGAAAATGCTTCATGAAAAAAAAGTTAAAATACGAAATTTAGGCTTCTGAAATTTATAAAATATCACTATACAAACTCATTTAACCAATAACATAAATTTAACCAAAATTGGAGACACTTTTCTTTGGCTTAGCACGGCAAATTTACAGGACGTTACACGCGTATTTGTTGTACAGGTGAGTAACTTGGATCCACGACAATTGAGCGCAGATAATTGAGCGCGTGACAATTGAGCGAAGACTATTGAGCGCACGACAATTAAGCGCTGCGACAATTAAGCGCTGAGACAGTTGAGCGCAATATTATAAAAAAATAATAAATAAATAAAAAATGTATTATAATAATTTTGAAAAATAAAAATTAAGTCATAGTATGGTTAATAATACAATATCTTAATACAAATCAGTCAAAACAAAATATTTAATAAAAAATTCATAATAATAATAATTTTCAAAAAAAAAAATAGTATGGTTAATGGTTATAATAATAATTTAAAATAATAGTTAAAATATTAAATATTTTGAGCAATGCCTTTTAAAAACTGTTCAGTTGATCGGAAATGGAATTGTTCACAAATATTTTTTATTCTCAATCCTAAATCTTTGTATTTTTTTTTAGGTTTTTTTGGTTCATTACCTGCAAAAAATTGGTGAATTCTCACGCGATTCAACTTTTCCTCTTTTTTTAGAGCGTCGATAAATTTCCAAATTGATGGATGAACTGCATTTAAAATTGATTTAAATGAATTATGCCATCCTTCAATAGCATTGTTGGTCCTTGGTATATCATTTTTAATCAACCCATAACAGTTCCATAATTTTATAGGAAACTTTGGAGACCTTCGTTGCCTGTTACGACCTATACGACCTATCCAAGTGTCTTCAAAATAATCTAAGAGAGGTGTCAATATTGTTTCATGTTCTACATAAAAATCAGTTTGTAATAGGTCTTCGAATGCACTAATAACAGACTCTGGGGGAACATATGCTAATGCATTTAACATTTTAATATTTAATGCAAACTCGGAATTTTCACGGTATTTTATGGCAAGTCCCGTGTTTTGAATATGTCTCCATATAGATTGACAAAAATGGAAAAAACAGCCATTTATTTCTGTTTGAGGAAATACTTTTTTCACTGCATTTATTGTAGCTTGTTCGTAATCTAGCATTATAGAAATTGGCTTCAATTCTGGTCTTAACTCTAGGATTTTTTTAAATAAACGGATGTATATTTCTTCAGTTTTATTTGGAAGGAGTGCAAAAACGGATGGCAAAACATTACTAAATTGTACACCGTGAATTGTATATAGCTGGTAGAAAATACTAGGTGACGATGAAAAAGTACCATCAACATACAAATGTTCACAATCAACCATCATATCAAGATTTTCCGTAGTTGAAAATATTAATATGCGTGGAATTTCTTGATTTTGCGAGTAACTATCATATAATAAAAATGATTTACCATCTAATGTTGTTGTAAAATCTGGTGGAATGATCAACTCCTTCAATGAAGCTGGAATTGCAGGTGCCATTAATTCTTTTTGGCGAATTCGTTGAACGGTTTTTTTCATTGAATCAACTGCTGGTAATTGACCAGGGTTATAAAGGTATTCGTAGACAGTGCGATAGTGCGAACAAATTTATTTCCAATTTCGTCATTTCGTGTACAGCAGTTAGTAAAATATAATAGCGCTCAACTGTCTCAGCGCTTAATTGTCCCAGCGCTCAATTTTCGCTGCGCTCAATTGTCTTCGCCCAATTGTCTGCGCTCAATTGTCGCACGCTCAATTGTCGGGACACCGAGTAACTTATGTATAGCAGTGGTGACCAATCATTTTTTTTTACCGAGGGCCTTGTTATTGGGGGGGCCAAGAATTAAATTTTTTTCTTTTAAGTTAATAGAACATTACATTTATGGAAGTTACATGTTAATCTAGACACTGTGATAAATTTATTTAGTTATTATGTATTGGTAATTAGAAATGCGAGAAAAAAATATTTTTTTAGCAAATTAAATTGTTATTAATATTTAGACAATCTATAAGGGCGCGCGACACATGGTCATGTCCGATTAACAACGTAATATTTGACGATAAGAAATGGAAAATATTTATTTGTATTGCATTTTACAGGCGTTACATTTTTAGTAATTATCAATTCAATTTTATTGAAATTTTTTAAATTTAAAGTATCTCTTTTTTTTGAAATTTTGATTTAATACATTGACGGGCAGTATAGTTGGTAACTACTGATATAGAAAATTACTCTCATCAGTTCACATATTTTAGCTCCTTAAATTGAAAAATCAGAGCGAATTGACAAATATTATATGAAACTTAATGGTAAGAACGTGATATTAGCTATGTGTCTGTTTGTGGGTCGTTTTTACGACAGTAATAATTTCTAAATAATGAACATTTTTAATTCGCACCGTACACGCAGAACTTGAGCTGAAAAATTGGAGTATCGTAAAAAACTAGCAGACAAACACAAATAATGTTCTTAAAATTAGGTTCCACGATAGGTTGATTCACTCTAGTTTTTTAACCAACGAAGCTAAACGTGATCCGCTGAGCGTAAATTTCCTATGTAGCATAGCATAGTGCGTAGCGCACTTGTAAGACGGAGACAAAAAATACGAGTGATACGTCCTTTTATGTATAGATAGCTTGGTACTTACAAGACTCATGTGCCAAATAATAATTATCAGTTATGACTATAGGGATTTTTATGCAAATGCATATTATTCGTTTCGTAATGTTTAGAGTCCATTGTAATTTTTTAAATTGCGTATTTCTTTATGATTGCGTATTTCATACAAAAGTAAACCAAACATTTAAAAAAAAAAGATATTTTGAGCACTTATTTCCGGAAGTTTTCATTTCGAAAATCTTAAATCACATTTTATAATTTCAAGTTTGTACTTATTCGTTTCAAAATACATATTACGTTTCCTGTCGTTAATAATTTACAATACAATGTATATAAATATAATAGTTAAACGTAGGTAGTTTGTATTATTTTAATTACATTTTATTTGTTTAAATGTTTATTTTTCATTATACATTTGCCGGGACACAATCGTTTTTAAAATATTTATTGTCTTTAATGAGCAATAAAGAGTTTATTTTGTATATTTTTTAATTTTTCATGCATATTTAACAATATTTGTTGCACAAAATCCGGGCCCTAGACTTATGACATGTAAAGATATATTATTATCCAAGTATTATGTACAATCTTAAACCAAATGTTATTAATTGTTGTCGCGATTCATGAGTAGGTACAATGTGTAGTGCTAATCTTGATTGTCTTACGAAATAAATTAATATAATAAATTATGTACAAATTACAAGGAAAAGTAGATGAGGCCGTTGAGATTTCGCCATACATAAGTTCACTGGATATTCGAATTTCACATCTAATACACGATGTGTATTATACAACGACTGGTGGTATCATTTTCAGTATATTTTAGAATACCGTGATTAGATACCGTTGTTACCGAAAATACCCGATACTGGTATACAAATTTGAAATTCCGCCAGCCTATATGATATATAAATATCGCATTTATAAAATTAATACTGAGTTATGTCTTATATGAGTTCCAATGAGGAACTGCAATCTATGATCGCCTGGTTTGATTCTTCATTCCTACTCACTCCAAGTCCGACCATCGCTCGATTAATAATTTTAACAATTTTGCCCTGCACTCAATTTTTCACACTTATGTTTGTCGGCGCACAACTTTTTATTTATAAAAAACAATTTTTACTAACCTCAATGGCATAACCTGAAGCAGACTATTCCACTACTCAATCAGTTTAAAATTGTTAGTAAAAAAAAAACTATTCTTTCAATATTTGAAAAAACCGCCTGCCAAAATAGAAACAATTCATGTTGATTATGATTTCACCAACAAAAATTTGTCAATATATACAACTTTAGGATTTTGTACATATAAAATGTAATATATATAATCTATAAAAATGATACTTTGATAAAAAAAAAATACACTTTAAAAACATTAAATACCTAATTTTTTATAACCTAGTCTTTGAAATATCTACTTGACGACTTTGATTGGCATCGTGTACATACCTACTATAGGTTTAGATATATTTTGCTGAGTATTGTACGTTTTTATGTGATATTATTTATTATTATTTTGTTGCACAATATTTTATAATTTCTTGGGAGAAAAAAAAAGTTTCAAAATTTCAATTGATTATATGAATATAAGGAAAATATTGTATGCGCAGTCTTAAAAAAAAAATCAATAAATAATTTTTCAAATGACTGTGTTCCGTATTGGATAATACGTTTCACCTTGTGGTTACAAAGTAATTTTAAAACCCTGTCCGTGCATTATATTATTTTTGTAAACTGATATTTTTATCAATTTTTATTTTTATGCATTGTCGAGAGTGATAAGTAGGTATAATAATTGGAATACTAGAAACAGATTTCTCATCATATGTTTCGTATTAACCACAGTAAAAGTTAACTTCAAAAACCAAACGTTCATCACTCGATTTGTTTTTTAGTCGATAGCACTCAAAATATTACATGATATTATAGAGTTTATTGTAATGAGTTTGAATCGAGTGTGGCGAATAGAATAAATAATAATAATATTTTAAAGATTTGATGATTATTCTAAGCAATTATATTTAAAAATACATTAAAATAGTCAAATTCGGATAAATATTTTAACTGAATAATTTATATTAAATAGTTGATTTTAATAATAAAAAAATATTGTTAAGAAGAATCTACAATAAATGATAACCAAGTGCGAAGAGTACGGTAGGTAATATTAAATAAATATCTTACAACTAATTAGAAAATATAAAAATGATAATGATATGTATAAAGTAGTAATGTAAAAATGAATCTTAAAATTATTAAATTGATTACATTATAATATATAAGTATTTGATATTAATATAAAATATAAAATTATTAGGTAATATTTAGAAGTTTTTTGAACTTGCACGGTGAATACAAAAAATAGTGGAAGTTATTAATGGAATTGCAATTTAATAAAATTCGATTTAGATGGGCATAATGACTACCTATATAGTTTTCAAGGTTATACACAATAAATCATATATTTTTAGGGCGAAGGGTGTGGATTTGTACTATATTTAAAGGGATTTTCGCTAAGAGCTCGCTACAATCAATATTAAATTGTTTAATAATTTACATAAGAAAAAAATATCACTGTTAAGCTTCTCGTCTATTTTGTACAAATTATTAAATAAAAATAAAAATAGTAGCCAAGTAGGTGTACATATATTATATTATAACATCGCGATTTATTATTTAAGGAATATATTATTATTAAATGTCATGTTCGAAGTACCTACCGATGTTATTATTATAATGATATATAGGTAGTATTCATACATTAAGGTATGATATCGAGTTTTGACAAATGATTACTGGAATAAAATATGTTTCAAACAGGATATTAAAACGGTGCGAGTTACATAATAGTTATTTGTCGAAAAATATTGTGTTTTACTGCAATACATTTAAGGCATATTGTTGTTTATTGTAAGGTCATGAATCATATTGGCGTGATGGTTCGGTAAACGTATTTTTCTTATTTTTTTCACCATTTTTATATTGTGTAGGTAAACTGTTTACACAGAAATTGGCAATCGTTCAGTAAAAAAAAAAAAAAAAATGAAAATCATCATTTAAATTAATTTACCAAATGCCCACACAATTTATCACGTAGAGTAACGATAGTATGTGATATTTCAAGTGATTTAACTCGCCACAGAAGACTTTTCGTTTACGGACAATAACGATGGAGTATTCGTAATATTATGTTTTGCAGTTATTAATTGAGTCGCAGAAATGAAAGTAAACATGATAACCGTTACATCATTAATAATTATTGTACGACACATGCTAATAAGCATTGTATCTGCTTATAAAACACAATAAACCTACCAAAATAAACTAATTAACTATCCATAACCGATGGTGGAAAATTAATTTTTGTATTTATTAGTACTCTACTACTCTAAAATATAACGATTCGAATTTCTAAAATATGTCTAAAAAATCAGCCGATTCCAATAATTTGTTTTCAAAATGACATTTCTCAAGAAATATCGAAAATAAAATAAATGCTGTAATGTGGACTTAAGGTTAGGTAAAAGATTAATTATAATTGGTGGTAGAAAATTAATTAAAATTTGTATTTTTTAGTACTTTACTATTACCACTGACAAAAATTATATGATTACCATAATAATGATTATAATTATTAAAATGTGTCGGACGTACCAAACTTCGATTCCAATTCATTTTTGAAAATGCAATTATTCACGGAATAATGAAACAAGTTCCTTATAAGTCAGTGTATGCACAACAAGCTTATTAGTCTGTTAAGTTATAAGTATAGTGTTACAGCAAACATGGACTTAAGGTTAGGTAATAGATTGAAATAAACTAATTAATTATCCATAACATATTTTAATAAATTAATTCAAAAATTAATTTTTTAGTAGGTACTGTGCAACAACCAGATTATTCAACGGTTTTTATGCACTAAAAACTAAAAAGTGTTAACATTTTTTATGAATTATTATAACTTATAGATAATATAATTACTGATATAATTTGCAGTCAAAATCGTTAAAATATGCAACAAATATGCAAGAAACAAAAACTATAAATTGTGTAATATGGTAATATGTAGCTTATACATTTATGACACAAAAATAATTAAAACAATTTAAATACCTTATAATTATAATTATTGTCATCTACTTAACAGACGATAAATTTTATAATTTGTAATTTGATGTTATTAAGATTAACAATCACTTGGTGCCTACAAAATATATTATTTAATGTTTTGCTTGACAAAATATTTTTTTATAGTTTTTTTTTTAAATTTTCAATATATTTTGAATTTTGTCAAAATACGCAGAAATATGCGAAAAAAAATCGATATTACCTTCAAACTTTTAGAGCTCGTATAGATTACAGATGACAAAAATTCCAAAAATATAAAATAATATGGAATTGCATAAAAATTCGGCTTCTAGTTAGTAGAACCAATAGTTGTCATTACAGTAAATATGGACTTAAGGTAAGGTAAAATATCAAAAGTAACTAATTAATTAGCTATCCATAACTGAATGGTAGAAAATTAATTTAAATTTGTATTTATCTTAGTTGTAGGTACTTCATTACTACGGCTGACAAATATAACATAATAAAATGATTATAACTATTAAAATGTGTCTGCAAAATCAGACGATTCAAATAATTTGTTTTCGAAATGCAATTTTTTAATATTGAAAAAAATTCCCTACAAGTCGGTGCGTGGAACAACCGTCTGATTAGTCCGTTAATCGTTATAACTTATAAGTATAGTTTCTACAGTAAATATAGACTTTTCTGGTGTTTTTTTTTTCGTCGAGTATTCATATATTATAAATGATACGACTTGATTTAAGTTAAATATAGTTTTGTTTCATTTAAAATAGTATAGCTAGCCATTCACTTTTTCATAGAAAGTAAACTTTTAGAACTCGTAAAGTCTACAGATGACATGAATCCCAAAAATGTAAAAAGGAAAAAAATATGCAATCGCACAAAAATCCGGGTTCTAGTTAGAAGTGATAATTTTAAGCGAAACTATGATATTTTATTCCCTTTGTATTTATATTCCCTCTATTTATTATAAATAATTTCTAACCGTTCCAAAATACTAATGATACACCACATTTTAATATTGACGAACCAAAAATGTATATACATGTTCAGTATCTTTAATAAAATTCGAAATTGCGAATGAATATAATATGTAATAAAAAAAAAAAATAAATAAATTTTAAACGCGTGTTTTGATAACGTTGAAAAGTTTTTGTAAATCAACTAGTCGCGTTTTTGCAGCGAGCCCTTCAATTAGTGTCCTAATTATATAACATTTAGATATAATTATAGTGACCGTTTTAAACAAAATTATGGTTGTTATTTATATATGGATCAATATAATACCATAGTTTTATACCCTATATTATATTTATATACTCTTTAGATTATAAATAATTTATAACTGTTCCAGAATGATATTAATATAGAAAATTGGCCAACTAACAATATTGTGCACGGTCAGTAGTGTATTTGATAAAATTGAAAATTGTAAGTTATAGCGCACACATAAAATAATTAAAAAAATAGATATTTAATAGGTATTAGGTACTAGATATGTTGTTAGGAGTTGAATTAATTATTTTTTTGCTTTTTATGACCTATTTAAGATTTCCTTTTCTTTAACAATAAACAAATCATTACGAAAATCATCCTTGCGAAAATCGGTTGAAAAGAAAAGTTTTGACCAGCCCAAAATCATATTTATGAAAAACAAAAAATATATCAAACATTAAAATTAATTTTTTTAAATTGTAAGAAAGTGCTATTATAATATTAAACAAACGAAAAAAAACTAAACCCTTAGAAACGTTTTTTGATAAAGCTTAAAAGTCTTAAAAAGTGGACTAGTCGGGTTTTTGCAACGAACCCTTCAATGGCATAGTAATTATACCTATCATTTAGATACAATAATATTAATGCGATCGTTTTAAGTGAAACTATGATTATTATTTATATATTGGTCGATATTTTATTCACTGTCTTATATATTTTATACCCACTTTAGATTATAATTAATTTGTAACCGTCTCAAAATGCTAATAATATATGCTTGGGAAATATGCGTATAGTCCACGAAATTATAGTATAATATTATACTATATCAGACCATAATTCAAGGGTAAAAAGTATATTATTTAGCAAATAATTTATAACTGACCTCAAGGCTTGTACAAGAAAAATATGCTGATTTGAGTTCTATACATTTTGAAACTTTCAATAAACTTTGAAACAGTAGCCTTCTGGCTTGTTTCGTGGGAAGTGAAATAATAACACTAAAGTTATCGGTATCACTTCTTCTGTTTATTTCTATGCAAATATATATGTACAGTTAATATGGTAGTGGGGGGAGGTCGGTTCGCTAATACGACAGCCGGGCTGAATAGCGAGCTGCCGGTAGGGCGTTTCGTCACGACGGGCAATAAGCTCCGTCCTATTTACAATATGGGCTGTAGGAATGGTTGTATGGCATATAGCGAGGGATGGGAGGTCGACCACGGGTAGTGTCTAGCTATGAAGCGACTGCTACGGTGAATCAGACCCGGGTAGGCAGGCTCTCAAAAGCGGCCGAGGGAGGTCGGGGACGTAACTACGTGTTCCGTTGCCGGCTCGTCCGGTGTCTTGGTCTGGTTCGCTAGCAGCGGTATTGGTCCGCGTCGTCGTCCTGGTCTGGCTCCGGTCGTCGGTGCTGCCGTTAGACTACGGATGCTCGTCGCTCTCCGTCGCTGCTCCTTCTGGCAGTTACTGACTGCGGTTTCGTTCCGTACGGTGAGAATGTGGCGGTGCCCGTACGGGGTGCGCACAGTCCGTACGAGGAATGATCGTTCGGCGTCTCCGTCGATGTGGCTTCCAGCCGCCGGTTGCAGCTAATCGTCTTTCGCTTCGGTGGTCTTCTTGTCTTCTTTTCTTCGTACTGAGATACTGGTGTGTTCTGGTAGAAGAGGTAATGTTGATTGAAGACTGAAGATGATTGTGGTCGGAAAACGACCGGTATATAACCCGTGCGCCGTACCGACTAGTAAACCAGCGTGTGTGCCGCCGTAATGCTTGTGTTTTCTGTCGGTACGGATTTGTGATTTATTCATTGGGTTTTTTGGTTACAGCCATGGGGAGGGTTTCATTAGATGTGTCCTAATCCCCCCTATCCATGGCTGTATTTTGTTAAGTCGTTAACCACTTTGAAATCACTCATATTTAGTAGTAAAGCTCTGGTTATCGTGATTTCTAATATGGCGTGCTGTGATTGGTTGTTATTGTGTAGTCCTGAAAAGGACTGTTTTAGTTGGTGGTGTACCGTTACAACTCCCCCCCCCGGATTAGTGACCGGGTGAGAATGTTGCACCTGGGATCTCAATCCGTAGAAATCCCCCATGCCTGGCAGCTGCCCTCTTTAGTGCTCGCCGGGCTGTGTTTTTGTGTTTGAACATCATGTGAGTTTTTTGCATCTGGTTGTCTTGGGTTGTTTACTTCTCCTAACTTTTCCCAAATTGACAAGAACCTTTTTTCTGTTGTTTGTAGTAATGCCTGTATGGATATAGGGAAATGTTTTACGATTAAGTTGATGGCTTGTTCTTCCGTGATTTTTGGCGAATCTAAGTATTTAAGCTCGTCCATCCATCTGTGAAAGTGTTCTTGGTAATTTTCTTTTGTCGGTGTTTTCCCAGCTTCAGTGCATTTCATGAAGATTCCCCATTGTTTGGTTTCCGAGAAAAAATATTTCAGGAATAGCTGTTTAAAGTTATTTGTGTTTAATGATGCATCTTTTATCATAGTGTACCATTTTGCTGCGTTGCCTTTTAAGCAACTTTCAATTAAGAGCATTTTTTCTTCTTCGACTACTCTCTTATGGCTTAAGTATGTGTCGATTGCCTTTAAAAATTTTTTCGGGTGGTCATTTTCGTTTGTTCCTTCGAAGGTGGGTAGTGGTAGATCGACTGAGTTAGGTTTTATTGGTGAGTTTTCTGTTGAAACTTTATTCCTTACTTTTTCGTTAATCTGTTCAACGTCTTGTTTGATTTTTGTCGCTGTAACAAATGATTTGGTATCATTTTCGTTTACGAGTTGATGTAATAACTCGATGCGATTATTAAAATCATCTTGCATTGTTTGTATTTTCTTCGATAATTGGTCAATAGTTGCTTCAAGTCGTGCAATTCTTTCGGCTGAGGTTTCAATGACCGGACTGTTCTCGACGTTGCGTGAAGTGTTTTTGTTAGTTCTTCTGTTGGTCATTTCTGTTGAATCCGTTACTAGACTTCCAAGAAAATTGTTCTGCGGTATTACCGCGTCGACTAGTAACGTTCTTATCGGTTTGTTGGCGGGTATACTATTTCGCCGTGCCGACTAGTAAACGTCGTACTTGTATATTGTGTTGATTTCGTGGTCGATGTAGTTTCCGAGGCACGGGTTGGTTATTCAGACTTCCAAAAATCGATTGCGGTGTTACTGTATCGACTAATAGACGTTCTTATCGGTTTGTTGGCGGGTATACTATTTCGCCGTACCGACTAGTAAACGTCGTACTTGTATATTGTGTTGATTTCGTGGTCGATGTAGTTTCCGAGGCACGGGTTGGTTATTCAAACTTCCAAAATATCGATTGCGGTGTTACTGTATTGACTAATAGACGTTCTTATCGGTTTGTTGGCGGGTATACTATTTCGCCGTACCGACTAGTAAACGTCGTACTTGTATATTGTGTTGATTTTGTGGTCGATGTATTTTCCGAGTCACGGGTTGGGCGCCAGCTGAAACAGTAGCCTTCTGGCTTGTTTCGTGGGAAGTGAAATAATAACACTAAAGTTATCGGTATCACTTCTTCTGTTTATTTCTATGCAAATATATATGTACAGTTAATATGGTAGTGGGGGGAGGTCGGTTCGCTAATACGACAGCCGGGCTGAATAGCGAGCTGCCGGTAGGGCGTTTCGTCACGACGGGCAATAAGCTCCGTCCTATTTACAATATGGGCTGTAGGAATGGTTGTATGGCATATAGCGAGGGATGGGAGGTCGACCACGGGTAGTGTCTAGCTATGAAGCGACTGCTACGGTGAATCAGACCCGGGTAGGCAGGCTCTCAAAAGCGGCCGAGGGAGGTCGGGGACGTAACTACGTGTTCCGTTGCCGGCTCGTCCGGTGTCTTGGTCTGGTTCGCTAGCAGCGGTATTGGTCCGCGTCGTCGTCCTGGTCTGGCTCCGGTCGTCGGTGCTGCCGTTAGACTACGGATGCTCGTCGCTCTCCGTCGCTGCTCCTTCTGGCAGTTACTGACTGCGGTTTCGTTCCGTACGGTGAGAATGTGGCGGTGCCCGTACGGGGTGCGCACAGTCCGTACGAGGAATGATCGTTCGGCGTCTCCGTCGATGTGGCTTCCAGCCGCCGGTTGCAGCTAATCGTCTTTCGCTTCGGTGGTCTTCTTGTCTTCTTTTCTTCGTACTGAGATACTGGTGTGTTCTGGTAGAAGAGGTAATGTTGATTGAAGACTGAAGATGATTGTGGTCGGAAAACGACCGGTATATAACCCGTGCGCCGTACCGACTAGTAAACCAGCGTGTGTGCCGCCGTAATGCTTGTGTTTTCTGTCGGTACGGATTTGTGATTTATTCATTGGGTTTTTTGGTTACAGCCATGGGGAGGGTTTCATTAGATGTGTCCTAATCCCCCCTATCCATGGCTGTATTTTGTTAAGTCGTTAACCACTTTGAAATCACTCATATTTAGTAGTAAAGCTCTGGTTATCGTGATTTCTAATATGGCGTGCTGTGATTGGTTGTTATTGTGTAGTCCTGAAAAGGACTGTTTTAGTTGGTGGTGTACCGTTACAACTTTATGTATGGAAACCTACTCATTAAAAAGTTTTTGTATTAATGAGAATACCAAAATTAACAAAAATATGCGATAATAATTTCAAAGTTGTTAAAACATAATACTAAGGAGTTATTTCAAAAACATATTGTTTAAATTTATTTAGTCAACGTGTAATACTATTGTGGACTTTACGTTGGTCAAGGATATGGTTTTTATTCACTCGATAATAGTAAAGTTGTACGTTATCAACATTTTTACGATAACAGTATTGTAGTTGAGAGGTACGTAAATAATAAACAATATAAAATTGCTTTAATTTAATTTAACAAACCGTAAAACGGAAATCCTAAAAAAAAAAAAAACAAAACAGAATCGCAACATATTTTTTAAGAGCCTTATAAAGTATCCAATAAGTAATAACTATATAGCTATATAAACTATATAGCTTATAGTCGATACAAATATAATATAATGGTATTTGATCATGTTATTAGATTTTATATAAAAATTATCTAAGTATATAACGTGTCATTTGTTTGAACAAATAATTTATCAATGCACATTATTATGTTATCGTCTGAAGAATAAAGTAACAATTTATTATTCTATGTTACGCGCATACCAACATATAAAAGTTGTGGGTTTGGAGCGTGTTTGGGGTTCAACCTCTCCTCGACATTTTTTTTTCAAAATATACCTATGGTCACGTAAAACTAAATTGTTAGTTAAACTGAAGGTGATCTCACCTCCACAAAAATTTTGTTTTTGATTATTTGACTAAAAGTATAAGGTACCTGTATAATGAATTTTACGTGAAAATGCAAAACAAATAACCATTTAATAATGTTTATTTTAAAATTGAAATTCATTACTGTCATAAATTTGAAACTCATTATTTTATTTAACATAAAGTTTAATGTTGTGCCTAAAAAATATTCAAGTTTCACTTAAAAATATATGTAAAATACATTTTTGAACCCGACTTTTATAATATTACACACTAGAAAACAGTAGAAATACATACCTATTTTAAAAACAATAACGTGTTTGTAATTATAAATTAAAAATATATAGAATCTTTTTTTTAATTTATACATAATATATTGGGTTGGGTTGAGACGATGCGATGTCCGTTGAGTGATTGTATAGATATTTTTGTGATATGTTCTATGTACAGGCACTCATGTAAAGGGAACAAATTATTTAATGATATTTATTTCAAACGTTTGTATAATAATATAGTCTTAATCTGAAACTTATTATTTTATTCATTCTTAACCCTAATAATGATGTGCATTGTAATGAAAAATTAACAATTTATGAAATTTTTTTTTTAATTTACACATAACATTGGGTTGGGTTGAGACGATGTCCGGTGAGTGATCGTACAGATATTTCTGTGATATTATGTTCCGTGTAGGTACATTGTACAGTCACTCGTAATGCGACGCCTACGACAGTGATCTATGCAACAATGTTTTATGGCATTGACTTGGGTGCGTGTACACAATATAATAATAATAATATTCTAATGAATCCGTCAACGGTATAATGAGCATCTCGGGGCACTCAGGATTTCCGTTTATTTCTGCGATCAACAAGCGGACAGGCGTTTTTTTTTTTTTTAAAGCGAGCTAGTGTGGGCGGCGAGTTACACGAAAAAAAAATTTAAGAATATTTCAACGGTAAACACCTGCAACCGTAGTTGCACACGACAAAACGCTAATAAATGTATTTAATTTCGCTGTAAGCATGCGTATGGAATGATATCACGTTTGTATTTTTCAATCATTACGAGTAAAAAATCAAAGAGGGTGATTTGTAAGACATACTTAGGTAGTTGGTAGATATAGGTAGGTAGGTATTTAATTCTCCAAAAACGTAATATTTTCAAAGATAATCGAGCTAAAATGGACTTATAGGTGCAGCAATGTTCATCACAAAATATCGTGAACACATATAATATTGCCATCGGTGTTTAAAAAAAAAATAATATTATACCGTTCGACGAGTTTGGTAGTAATAAGTGATAACAATAAATAGAAAAAATAATAATCATGAAGAATTCAAAATAAGGGTTTGCCCAGCTCACCAACACTCGGTTTTTTCATCAAAAATCCAGTTTTTAATAGTTTTTAAAATAAAAGCACAATATTCGCCGACAACAAGTGACATTGACGACATACTACGGTGGCGCTGCAACAATATACTATCATAATCTGTAAATTAATTTTATCGCGTAATAGTATATTATAGGTACCTATCACATAATAATAATTGATATCCATCAATATATATTAAATTTATATAATATATATAAGTCCACTGCGGTTTTCAAATAATGATTATGATTTTAGTTTGTAGTTATATTTCATAGCAATTAAGCAATGCAACAAAATGTATTCCGACGTATTTTATTTTTTCCACCGTTATGGAATGGTTTAAAGTTAAGTCGGAAAAAAATCAGAAGTTGTAGTGGACACTTATATTCACAGAATAGACGCAGCTTTAAATCGAGCAATTAACCGTCACGGGCCCCATATTTGTATAAGTCTTATCAATGAGATTAAAAACAAACAGCAGAGCTTTGAATTGGATATTTCATGGCAAAGTAGGGGAAATCCAAAACTCAAACCAAGTTTAAAATATCGTAAGCTCGAGGATCAGTTGTAAAATATTAAAGAGAGATACGCAAAATAAAAATTTTTTTCTATCTTATACACTCACTGCATAATATGGAACATACTATTATTACTTTTTATAATAATGTGTGTATCATGTTAAATGGATCGCTCAGTATAGCACATTTATATATGTATATATATTTTAAATAATTCAATTTTACTATTTCAAATTAAGTTAGAACGAAATTACTCTACTTGAGTATATTGATACCATAAAATATCATATTCGCATATAAGTTTTTTTTTTTATTTATATCATGATAATGACTGTAATATGTAATATTACCATTTTATATTTTTAAATTACATTTCATATATTTTTTATGACTAAACAGGGGTTTGGCAAATATGAT
This sequence comes from Nasonovia ribisnigri, assembly GCA_027563435.1. Classification (NCBI taxonomy): domain Eukaryota; kingdom Metazoa; phylum Arthropoda; class Insecta; order Hemiptera; family Aphididae; genus Nasonovia; species Nasonovia ribisnigri. The sequence continues at coordinate 421,481 of JANEHU010004904.1, read as the reverse complement.
AACTGTGTAGTATATTTACTATTTTATATTTTTTATTACATTTTATTTATATATTTTTATAACTGAACCGTACGTCGTCAAATTAGATGCAAATTGGATGTTGTCAAATTGGGTGTCGGCGACCTGGGAATACACCAAAATAAGAACTACTGCAGCTAATAAATGCTTTTATGGGTCGACGAGCATCCTTAAATCAAAACAGGTATCGATCAAATCAAAAATTACACTATACAAGGTAGTCATCAGACCAGTTAATTTGTATGCGTGTGAAAATGGTCGACAACCACATGAGATGAAGGTAAAATAGCAATCTTTGAAAGAAGAAATATGGGCCAAAAAGAAATATTATAACACAACAACAATATGGAATAAGAAGCCATATAGAACTAAAGCAGATATATTAGCAGTATTACAATATAGAAGACTCGGACAATGTCTAATATGGAGGTCAGGTGGTCTAACGAAAGCTGTTTTAAAATGGAAACCCCTCGGGAAAAGACCACCATGGAAGCCAATGCAAAAGCGGACGGATAAAGTGAAAAAGATTTTAGCAGAAATTGGAATACGAGATGGAGAAATTTCAGAAGCACGGGATGGATGGAAACAGGTGGAAGCAGATTTGTGTCGCGGTAATGAGCCTCGATGGCTTTTAAAAAAAACCGAAGAAGAAGAAGAAAAAGGCGTGATAACAGTAACGATTAATATTCGAGATAAATTTTTTGTTCAAACGTTTTAAATCCAAAAGACTATATTGTTTTCGTTTATTTTCTCATGTACCTATTATTTTGTTCGTTATACGCCATTGCAGGATAACGGCAGTGGTAATGATAATAATATGTATTTGCATTCAAAAGTTTTCCAAATCAGTATATTATTATATCGATGCGTATAATAAAGCTATCTAAAAGATAACTTTCGTTACCCCGATAATATTTTGATTTTTAAACAAAAGTCCCCAAGTTTTTTTTTTTACTTCTCAGCTGCAGATGTAGCACTAACGCGCGGCGTGGATATTGGTTTTTGTTTTTATCTGAAATTATTTTACTTTATATTATTATCTTTACGAACAGTCGTAAATCTTATACGTTTACGTTTAAAAGTTTATTTATTTTAACATAAAAAAAAAAAAAAAACACAATATTAGAATTACCGGAAATATTAAGTACCTACCAAGTGTGGTCAAGTTATAATTTAGTTAGATAATATATTATTTTATCATAGGTATATAAATTGTAGAATTTCAGAATATTTTACCAACAAAAATTAAACGATATTATTATATTCCTTGAATTTTACTCGAGTGGTTATGAACAGTTTGCATATTATCGGTTAAAACAGCAATAATTAATATTACAGTTCGTATGATTTCATAACATTGTTATATTTAAAAAAATGATTGACGGTTACCGCGAATATATCCGATACCTACACATTGCAGGTAGACAGCTGGAATTTGTGTTATTTTTATCTGATGTTTTTCGATGTACAATATTTGCAAAAAAAAACCCTTCCCCGTGCCCCATCGCGTTTGAATAACATTCATGAAATCATTGTTTAATTAAAAACAAAAAAAAAGACGGAAATACTCGTAGGTACTCGGTTTTTAAAAATGTTTTCAATATGAAATGTGTATTATGATATACATATAACGGCATCACGTCGGCGTTTATTTTTGTTCGCTCGGTTTTCATTCCCGGAGAATAATTATCACTATATTTTTAATGAAATTTCGCCGAGCAAAAAACCATTTGTCAATAACAAATAATACAAATTCATATTGTTTGACGTGGTAAAAACATTAAAAAAATCGGATTTCTGGACATCATGGGTACCTATGTCGTGCAACACACCTCCTCGTTGGTTCAAACCGAGTTGCCGTCGATATATTTTATACCTAATTCCATCCAGTGTTAAGGAGCAGTCGGTTAGCTATTCGCACTACACGAACCGGTCTTGACAACCGGGCTAATGAATCGATATAAATAAAGTTTTCTAAGTCAAGTGTGTTTTACAGGTCCTAGAAACTTATGACCTGTTGCGTTCATAAATAACACAATCACCGCGATATACAAGGTTTATTGAATGATTGAAATAGTGATAATATCATAGAATACACAACCACCTGTAGAATAACCCTGTGCTTGAGGGTGGTACATTGAACATCACCGGAGGAGTGGAGTACGAGATGAGACAATACTGAATTATTTTGATTTGTCTATTAGGTACATTATTATACCTAAAGTAGATCATCAAATTAATTGCGTTACTTAAAAATGTAGACATGACTGCAGCAGTCCGATATAGCCTCTACTTCACGATTTACACTCGACTGCTGGCTATGATATATTATCTAATATCTATACCTAATATAACGGTGATTATTTTCGTTCGCCCAGTTTTTATTCCCGAATAATTATCATTATATTTTTAGTGAAATTATTTCGCCGAGGAAAAAACCGTTTGTTGATAATAAATAATACGAATTCATTGTTCGACGTGATAAAAAAAAAAAACAAAAACAAAAAATCGGATGTCTGTAGGACACAGTAAGCAGGTCGTATAATTTATATGCGAATGGCGCCAGAGGGTGAAATTGTTGAACTATATTATACGCGCCGCCGATATTTCGTAGGACGGGATATTTTATATTATTATGAAATGCTGCTGTAGAACACGACACGAACAGACATAGCAGTGGGTGGGACCTTTGAGAACAGAACGCAGTTGTGAAGAACGGTTTGCCAAACCAATATACACCAATGAGTTAATTACGAGCAGGGCTCGGATTCAAATGTCCTAAAAATATTGAAAAAAAAGCATTTAACATGTCAAAAATAGTGTAAGTACGTTTATAGAATATGTAAAAAATTAAATTTGTATTATATTAAACTGTACCACTGTAATACTCCGATAAAAATGCAAATTCGTTGAAATACGAGCCCTAATAGTAAGTAATTTCGCTGCGTTCAAGTCGCGGTGGGTTTCGACTAAAAGCCGTAAAATATATTATTATTGTGTCCTGACGAATACCTGAGTGTCCTGAAATTGGTCATCTCGCGATAAAAATATAGAATGATATTGTGTATTTTACGGTCGTTGTTCTTGAATAGTAAGTATATTTAATTCGTATTTTTCCATTACCGCTCAAACATGACCCAATACCGTACAAAATTCAAAACCCCATACTGCACGCAAAAATAGCGACACAGATTTTATCAAATACAATGCAAATCGAAATATATTAAGAATATTACATAGAATTAAATTTAAATTCTATAAAATCAAAATACACAGTCCAAATTAAGACATCAAAAAATTGTGCGTTACATCACAATAATTAAAACAGCATCAAAAGCTGATGCAAACCTGGACATAAATGAGTTATAAAAGTTAAATTTAAGTTAATTTTACATTTTTGACTTGACTTTTTTAAATTTAATTATCATCAATTTAATTTTTAACGTAATTGATTTTTATTAAAATAAACATAATGAAGTTTACGAGTTATTTTTAATCAAATCCAAGTCACATTAATTCATAAATAATTTAATAACAAATATAATACAATTAATATTGATGGTGCATGTTTTTTCATAAACATTTAAATGTTATCAAGTTAATAATATTCAACTGTAAGTTTCCATATAATTTTTTACTTAACCGAGGTAAAAAAAAAAAAAGATAACTAATAACTTTAAGCTTTTTAAAATGTTTTTAATCAACTTAACTCAATTAAAAATTATCATTAACTTTCCCAGGCTTTTTAATTATAATAGAATGACCATTTACGTCCCGTTTTTCATACCTTTGTAAGGTTGTCCCCTAAGGACAATCTTCGGAACACTAAAATGTCTCGTTTTCAAAAGTTAGACCAAAAATTCACGAAAGTCAAAAAAAAAATTGTAAGGCGGCCGGTACTAATAACTGGGTTACAGTAAAACTAGATGGCGTGCACTGATACCTGCAGCTACAGATAGTTTTGTAGTTATGTGACGTACCACTGAAAGATTGTTTCTTAAGAATAAAAAAGTGTCCAACAGTTTTAAACAATTTATTCTAGTGTCCAAGTTATGGGTTTTTGTGTCATGTAACAAACATACTACTAAATTGGAGAGGTAATGGGATATGCATTTTTTTTTAAATCTGTGTGTGGTTTAATAGAGTTCTATGCGTATTTCGAACTCTTTAGTGCGACGCCCGTTAAATTCACTGTTTTAAAAGAATACAATTTTATCTGGACTTAGAAGACTCAGTTTAATATGAAAAAACCAAATTACGTATTATTATTATTATTATTTTTTTACGATTTTTCGTGTTCGATAACAATAAAATACCTATTGGTTCAAAATTAATTAAATTACTAATTTCAATCATAAAAAATTATGGAATAAAAATGATTTTAAACACATAATAATAATAATATGCTGAATAATTCAGTTAGGTAATAATAATATTTATTATATACTTAAAATTGAAATTTAGTACGTATAGTGTCACCGATTCTGAATGTTGAAACGGCAGTTTGGGAAAAACAATATTATTATGTTATATTATATTTAAAAGCCAAAATATAATATAAGGATCGGTATAGGCCTCCCTCCTCCCTCCCAAATCGTGGTTGTTCCTCGTGAAATTATTTTGATTGGACGAAACTTTTATTTAAATAGAGGATGTATATAAATTGATATGGATTGTCATCAGTAACTACTGGAGCGTACAATTTATAGCGAAGTTTTGTTGGTAAGAGGATTGAAAAGTATTATAATACAATTTACGACCGTCTTATAGGCTTGGAAATCAACCCGAATTTGATTTACTGTTTTTTTCCGCATCGATGTTTTTTGAAATGGATATCATAGCATTTCTTACTACAGTTAGATATGTATAATATACACACGTTTGACCAGAGATTCGGGTAAAATTTGTGGGAAAAAACTTATTTGGCTATCGAAAAAAAGTATTATAGAAGTAAATAATGACATACATTTGCATATTATTATATATTATATTATATTGGTACCTACCTCCTGCCCGGCTCCTACGCAGTAATATAAATTCGAATAAAAAAAGGAGTACTTCATAATTTATATGTTCTCCTTAAATAATAATATACCACGATAGCTGATTATTGATTTATATTATTATACTTCTCGGATGGTTTATTATTATTTTTGTTTAGTGTGAAATATTTTGACGCTATAATTTTGTTTTATTTTTAATACTTCGAGTATAAGACGTAGGTACCTACATATACAACTGTTTTCGAGTAAAATAATATAATATTTACGGACCGCTGCTGTAACTACGACAAAAAAAAATGTTTAATTCATAAAAACGATGACGTAGAACGAAAATAATTTTTGGAATTAAAATATCAACCTAAAGTGGTTAAAACATATATTAGAATTCTTTAAAAATATTTTCAAAATTGATAAAATATATTATTGATATCGGTTTATCGCTTATCGGTAAAACATTTTTCGTCGTTGGATAATTAAAATAAATTCACCATTATTGGATATATTACCATGATAATATTATGTTTATGGTGTCTAATATTTTAGATTCAGAGGTAAAGCGATGGTTTGAACATATTTTTTTGTATATTTGACGTCGTCTTTAGGAGCAGTAAAAATGTTACGAATCATAGAGGTGCTTTTTGATGAGAAATTGGGTAGAATGGTTAGTATGTACATATTAGAGGTGTGAAATTCCGAATACTTTTAAAAACAATCGGGAAGTTAAAAATGAATAAAACTATTATAGAAAAACAGAAACGTTTACGCAAACCCTGTTTTTGACAAAATCTACTAAGTTTTAAAGTTGTTGCAGAGTTTTGATTCAAATCAAAAATTAATTGGAAATTTTCACTACATACTCAGACATTTTGAAAATCATATGTTGGCTATTCTTATGCTATTTATAGAAAATGTTGCAAATACCAGGCAGTCGGGTGTATACAGGAATTTTCATTGGGAAGGGGGGGGGAGTAAATATTCATTATTTCTAAGATAAATGGCAAGGTAGTGCCCCCTGTACCAATATTATTTATATAATTTGATATAAACAAAAAGGTCATGAGGGGGGGATCCATTCCCCGTACACCCCACAACGAGAAAAAAAATTGATCGTACGCTATCCGCCTGAGTACAGGTCGAAACAATACTATTATCACGATGTTTTAAATTTTGACCGAGAGGATGGCAGTGTTGAGGGGTACCAACTCGAGGCTGCAAACGACCCTTGAACCGGTGTATTACCGTGGTCGTGGTCCACCCAGTGACGATCGGATTTGGCTCGAACGTCGACAATTTGTGACGATGCGGTCATAGGTCCTTTACATAAATCGTATAGTAAATAACTATTTACGAGTATATTATGTTATAATTCGTTACGTTCACAGATCGGTATCTGCGGCGACGGTCTGCAGAACGAAATAAAAAATTGTCCGACTAATATACAATAATAATAATAATAATAATATGTCCTTCGCGGATACCACGCATTCGCACGATATACCTGTACCTAGGTACAGGTCGTACGCTGCAGCTGCAGACACGCGTATTATATTACTATCGTTTCTGGAGCTTTGCTCGATTGCTTGCCTACACGTATACCTCTATTGGTAACCTACGTGTACCACGATAGCCGTTTCGATGCTATGCGGGTGTCGAGTGGTCCGCCGCGGCTGCAGAATGCGTGTGCGTGCCAATTGAACGAGGAAAAATAAATAGCAATATCGCAACTATTATTATTTTCTCGTCGTATAAATTACTATTACATTCGGTTCTGCGTGAAATTAATTATTCTTCGTGACCATAAAAAGACCGACGAGAAAATATGTAATATTATTTCAACGCGCGTCCGTATTATGGGTTCGATATCTGACGGCGAATTGTCATAAGTACCTATTATATTATGCTGCATGCGATAATCGCGTGTATTAAACGTAATAATGATTAGTAATAATATGATAAATATTATATTTTGCAGCAAAACAGCACAATACCGATACTCGGAGTACTAGAGTAAAAGAATTCAAACATACTCTTCAATCGGTCAAATGCGTATTTCGAGAAAAAGGATACTTGAACAGTGTATTTTAAATGCATTGTCGAAGTGTATTTAAAATAAAATACTAATTTTCAAATAATTATTCTTTTTGGTTTTTTCACTGTGAATTTTACTCAACCGAAAATTTAAATACTTTGACAGAAAAAACTGATGAGGATTTTCGAGGTTCCCCAAATGTATGGTGGGAAATGCTCTATAAAGTTAACGTAAAACCTGAAAATCGGATCGATTGAATTACGAGGTAAAAATGAAAAATGCCTTATTTAAGTGTGTATTTTAACTCAAATTCATTTTTCACGAAGCATTCAAATACGTGTTTTTAATACTTTTCAAAATAAGTACCTACCTATCTGCATTTGAGAATTTTTAAAAATATCTTTTACTAGACAGGCGTATTATAGGTAGAGATTTAACATTACATACATATTATATTGTATTGTCATATACAAAACATGCGATGTGTATCGAGTGATTCGTTTAACGAGTATTCATTATTCAAAAAGTATTGACGTTTTAGAAATTATTATATTTTTTATCCTTATAATGGTTTCAAGTTTTAATTTCATTTTTGAAAATATTTTTCTTAGTATTTCGATACATAAAATTTGAATTTAAGAAGATTTGTTTATGTACTACATTAGAGGTGACTGTTCGATCTTAAGAAGAATATAATAAGTCAAACTCAATAAAATTTAATTATACCTGTTGATCACGTGCGTAGTCTTAAAGTTTAAAACTTAAACACTCTTTTTACGGTTTATACCATAGGTACAAAGTAAAGTATTTATTAGCGAAAACAAATATACATATTTCTGAACTCCGGTTGAGAACTTTTAAAATAAGAATATTATTATACAATTTATTATCCTGCTGCATGTAATAATATATAAACGATATTAATATACTTAAACAAATAGTAGTCGATCTCTAGATATTTTAAATGTTTAATGTGGCTCACTTTTTAGAAGGTGACCTCTGAGTTTATATAACTCAAAATATTGATGAGAGGGCCAACATTTTGCGCTCCAATCTAGGTACTTGTCCAAACTTTAAGTACATATCATAACTCATAAACTTATTATCTTAAAGTCGATATTTATGTATTGAAATACTTAGAGAAATATTCTGATTTGGTAGGTCATAGGTGTATGAAATACTTAAAATGTATGTTTTCATTAAAAAAAAAAAAAGTGAAAAACTTAAACAATGTTGTGCATAAAAAATTTATATTTTTTAAAAGTGTTGTTTTTTTAACGAGTAGACACAATGTAAAATGTTTGTTTTCAAAAACATTAATACTTTTTGAAACATCGAGCGTTCAGTGGTAAAAGGATTATCTGGTATAATATTTGAACACGATTATACAAGTTAAATAATGATAATATAGTACTTAGTATTTATATATTTAAATTTTTAAACGCCGAACGCGACTCTGTGTGCGCGAGATTCGACGATAATATACTATCGGAATAGCCGCAGGGCTATAATATTATTATATCTGCGACCTATGTGTGGCTACGTAATTCCATTAAAACTAATACAAGAAAGAATGAAAAAAAAACAATACATCTACAAATGTAATACACTTGAGCAATTACAGAGGCACACGATCGTTCGGCATCATTCTATAATTCAGAAGTATCATATTATTCTGCAGTGAGTAATAGTATAGTATAATGTTAAAACAGAGGTACGATAATAAATAGTTTTCGAAACTTTTATTTCATCGTTTAATACCTACTCGAAAGTGTGCTGGACCGCAGCAAGCTGACATACGTGAATTGACATATTTTTTCGATATCCTCGAACGTATAAGGGTCGTCGATGCTTTAACTAGGATCGCCGAAAGATTAATATTGAACCGAACGTCCTTTACCATCCAAATAACGGGTCGGTTTAATAAAGTTGATCCAATAAAGTTGAAGCGTGAGAAATGTAGGTGTAATCCTAATATTATTATCAGTATAGTTAATTTTAAAAAATAAAATATAAAACAACCTAAAATGTAAAATAATGTTTGAACACCATTACAAGTTAAATAATATAGTTAATACTTAGCTTACCTACGTATATTAAAATTTTTAAACACTAAACGTAACGAAATGTGTAAGATTCGACGATACACATATATATTCTTTGGATATTATGTATATTATCAATAACCTATGGAATTGCATTAAAACTAATACAAGAAAGAATAAAAAAAAACAATACATTTACTAAAGTAATACATTTTAAGCAATTATTTATAGAAGCATATGATCGTTTGACATTATTTTTGTTCAGTGAATAATAATAAATATAATATTTCAAGCTAAATAGTTTTCTAGTCTCAAAACTTTTATTTCATCGTTTAATGCTTGAAAGTGTGCTGAACTGACGTTAACTGACATTTTGTATGTATTCTTGAAAGAACCATAAGGGTCTCTGATGTTCTGTACCATACAGGTAACTGGTCGGTTTAAAGTTGGAAAATACAGTTGGAGTTTGAGAAATTTCAGTTTAATCCTCATTATCACTATAGAATTAACTAAAAAAAATAAACATAACGTCTCTTTGATTGGCTACCATTTTTTGAGTAAATGTAAAATTAATATAATTTGACTACCTGCACAGTATAATATAAAACAATATTGTGTATAATAATAAGATACGATACTAAATAATCAATCTCGAAGTCTGCCCCCATCCATTCATTTCAACCTTCCTTTTAATTTATTTAAATTATTTTCGTACTAATTACATGAAATGAAAATGTTTATTCTTATAGGATGCTAAGGTAATTAATCACGATCTTATAAAGTGTACAATACCTATATATAAATATACTCTAAAAGTATGCAAATAACACCGGACAAAATGTTTATACTTTGCAATAAATATTTAATGCATGTTATTGTCTTGTTCGACGATAAGTATCGATATTATATTATAATTAAATTGTTTTTAGTTAAAAACAAAGTGTTTATTATTTAGTTGTAGCATTGATTATAGTTAATATTATAATAATATTATATTTATAATCAGTGGTTGTAGTTAGTGCGATACAAGTAATATTTACATTGGCTATTGGTATTGGAAATATTGTTTGGAATATTGTGCTTCATTAGTAAAAACAAAAAAGGCTCCTAAAATTACTTACCTAGGTATATTATACTAATATGCTAAAATAATAATAAAACTGAATATTTTAATACTACTTTGTCGTAGTGTAAATTTAAGCTATGATTAATCATCAACAGTTAAAAACGCATAAATAAACACAATTGTATTTATATAGTATGCACTTAGGTACCTATATCTTAAAATTATTTGCTGAATAAAATGTTGGTCGATTGACCGCAAAATATTATTTTAACTACACTCACTTGTGTTCATCGTTTGTTTCAGTTTAAAATTGTGTTTAATACAAACATTGATTGATTATAATTATTGACAAAGCATTATTAGATAAGGTATTACTGTATTAGTTCTATATAATATTGTTAGTCATATTCATAAAGTCTAGGTAATCAGCTATTATCGACCTCCCATTTTTATATGCAAAATAGCATGGAAATTCCAAAAACCAAACAAAAAGTTTATACATTTTTCAATAAATATTTAATGAATGAACTCTGTTCGACAATTATTATAATCATCGATGTTATTATATAATTTACTTATAATTGGTTAAAAACGAAAAGTTTATTAGTCAGTGCGATACAATAAATATTTGCGTTGACTGACTATTTCAGGTATTATTCGTTCAATGAGCTACACAAGTAAAAACTCCCCATAAAAAGAATATAGTACAAATACTAAAAAAAAAAAAATCAAAATACTTAATAATATTATATGACACTACTTTGGTATTAGACAATTTCAATTAGGTCATCAACAGTTAAAAACGTATAAACAAACGCGATTTCTCATTAATAGAGTGCACTCAGAATTGACCAAAGAATTATTTTAACTACCACTTACTCTCACTCGCGTCTATTCTCATCTCTTGTTTCCGTTAAAAATGTGTCGAACACAAAAATTGATTATAGTTAATTATCGATAATTTGGTCAAAACATAATACTATAATAGTAATAGGTACTGTATTAGTTGCGCATACCGTCAGTCATGTTTATCAAGTCTACAGTTAATTACTTAGGTAGCTGATTATCAAACTCCCATCTTTTTTTTTTTTTTTTAATAGAATCACAATATTATGCACAATAGCGCGTCTTGTGTAATCTACCGACTGAAAGTACTTAATTTAAAAACTTATATAATTTAGATGTAGATAATAATCGTTGGGTAATGTACGTTTTAATGAAAACAACTAGGCAACAAGGAAAAATCTAGGATATTATAGGTACCTACTGATACGTGGTGTTTGGTGTGAAGATCTCGTCTCGCTTTAATTCTCTTCAGCGTCCATGTTTTTGATTAGGTCACATTATTATCATAATATTGTTATCACAGATGTTGATTTCCATATATTACATAAAAAAATATATTTCATTGGTCAGGTACATTCGAGTTGAATAATGAACATTTCTTTTTACACGTACAAGTTAATACCTATATATGTTATTAAATTTCAGGTAATTAAATATAGTATAGTTATAGGTTATATATATATATATATAATTATAGCTTTCCATCTAAAATTCAATTGACGATAATTAAATTAATTAATATCGTTCACTACAGATACTTCTACGAATTTGTTTAAAAAAAAAAAACACACCCATCGATACTAATTAAAGTTCTGACAACAAAACTAGTTTTCGTTAAATCGTATTGAAAATTGAAATTTTATTGCGCATTTTAAACACAATATTGCTATAGTAAATCTTTGTTTTAATTTTAACGATCGACATTTAATGGTAAATAATATTACCACCTAACCAAAGTAGGAATATATAAATTATATTTATTGCAATAAATAGTTATAATTATTATTATAATGATATAGTATAATAGTTAACTGTAGTCAATGAAACGCGTCAAAAAATACACTTATGGAGCATATAATTTATTATGTAATTGAGTCATATATTTTTATATTATAATAATTCTCAATTAATTTTTACAAATCAAAACGATAAAATAACGAAAGTGGCGACGTTGACCTTGTGATTTTAAGATTTCGATATTTCAATAATTTATGATTTGGACCTAAAGTCATTCGGTAATACAGGTTTATGATATCATAATGGTGCATATACATACCTAATACTATAACAACTCGAATTATTTTGACTATAATTTATTGGACTATGTTAAGCAATTGATTATATGAATTCCAATCTATACAATACCTACTAATGTATTATGATAGCATAGTATAGTTAACGTTAGTTTTTTTCGATAGTTGCATTGTTTTTTTTTTTTACAATTAATTCATATTATCGTTAAACGCGGTATATAATTATTAAAAAAATTAAAAGAACGAGTATGCTCGACCCACTCTTAAGTTTAAATATTATATTCAAATTTTAGATTTTTGACATTTTTAAGTGTGATTTATTATTGAAGACGATATTTTGAAATACTCAGATTTTCCACAACGTTTATGGAGTACCTATACCTTGTAGCGATATCAACATTGGTTTTTAAAACGAGAACTTACATGTTTGAAATGAAAATAATATTTAGGTATCAAACAATTATTGTGAATCAGATGATTTTCCTCAAGATTTTAATGTCGATATATTATTGCATTTGAGGGAAAACATTTTTTTTTAACAATATGCCACTATACTTAGTCGAGACGTATACTCGGACAGTAGTTACAAAATGCATATGGGATTAATATTGATAGGTTTTGAAACAAAAGTAAATTACGACCATTTTAATAGATAATATTATTATAATTAATATTTAAAATAGATTAACTTAACAAATTTTCGTTCAAATTTCGATTACAGTAGTTAAAATGTTCAGAAAAATCATGGCATGATTCACAATTTGCATTGGAACTGTATAGGTTCTCGTCTGAAAAATCAAAGTTGGTTTCGCCACTGATTGTAATCCTTAAATGTTGTCTGTAAATCTAAGTATTCGAAAATAATAACGCTTTTAACTACGCTTACGATAATTAAAAAAAATCAGAAATTTGAATACGCGCATAATTCAAACATAAAAACGGCGGAGGGGATGCTTAAAAATCACATATTGTATAGAACAGCTTGTAAATAATAAATTATTTAGTATATTATATTATAGCATCGTATGGGGAATAGAGTCGAGAGAGAAAAGAAGTTCCAGTGTCATGGCCGCTTCAAAGGTTCGAACACGTGGCGTCGGTGGCGGTAGGGTAGAGGGTGGTTTTTTACTGTAATTTCAATTATAAACGGTAAGGAGATCGCGTGGCCAATTTTTTTATAAGAGGATGAGGAGGATTGTCTGGTATAATAATGTAATAGAAGCAAGAACGGAAATAAGAGGATTTGAGTGATGTAAGACGTTTTCGCGGGAATATTATTAATTTTGTTCGCCCTTAAACACATTAAACATGATTTTAAATTGTTTCCGGTCTAATTCGTGTTTCGCGAGTTCACCAGACGAGTAGGATTATTTATATTTTTACCTCCAGTGACATTATAGTATAATTTACGCAGCCGTTCTATATTTTATGTTTTTTTTTTTTTTTTTTTTTTATCTTATATTATGTACCCCTTCCTAGCATAATAAAATTATACCAACGAGGAAAATAAATTATAAACACGTCGCCACGACCTCGCTGTACACACAGTGTATATTGAAAACATTTATCTAAGAAATTAGATACTTATACGACGAGAACGCATTTCTTAATTATCCGGAAACTGGTAGAGTAATAGTAGAACGCTTGACACACCGCAACGAAACGTTAAGCGACGACGACGACGTCTAATTAGGTTTAAATAATAATAATTAATATGATACTCGGCGAGTATAATGTTCGCAAGACGTGCCTACCTATATACTGTGATAAGAATATTATTATTATTATAAATAGCATTTTAAGAGAGTACAGGTCGATTCACCTGCAGGCACGCTCGACCCCATTTTCATCCAATGCAGCGTTATTCGATGTGTGACGTTTGAAATTTTTAAAACATAGTAAGGCCATATTGTTACTCTCGAATATGGTTGAGATCTTATTTGTATCGTTTCTAGGTGAAGGCGTGTCCTTTTTTCCTATTTTTCACAATATGACAATCATAATCCGTCTGCACCCCTTTTTTACTGGAGACTAGCGGACAATTTTATTGAAAAAAATGTATTAATCTAAAATGTCAAAATTACACAGTAGTTCCCACTTTGTTAAACTCTATCTGCCAAGAGGATGGTACTAGTGATTGAATAACAATCTCATCAGCGATACCAGTCCATGGACTACGGTTATCCATGAAATTAAAATAGATGTAAATTTAAAACTCTGTATACGACGATGAACATTATATTGTCCTAACATAGAGATTGTTTTTTTTTTTTATTAAATTCAACACAATTACATGCGTGAGTGAGTCTGGTGATGTCAATTTTCATGAACATTTTCAAAAGGTTGAAAATTATGAAGACTTTATATAATTTCTCATATAAATTTCTCGTCAAATAAATCCTTTGATGTTATATAGTTATATTAAATATATACATAATTATATTTAAAGCTGTGTATGTGTGTTACCATTTACCCATTTTAATAGCATTTTCAAATTATTGTATTTAACATAATACAGGAAATTCAAAATACAAATAAATTTATCTCGGTAGTAAAATAGGATTTTTATCTATTATAAAAAAAAATTGTATTTTTACTTTAGAATAATGTCACGAGTAAAAACGTTTTCCTATATTTATTGATTTTTTCCATTTTTTGTTATTTTTTGATTGAGTTATTTCCACAATTTTACACTAACTGATTTTGATGAGTACCTATAGTTATTGCAAAGTACATTGTACCTGATTTTAGCACAACGCCATAAGTCAGAACTATTTATAATTCATAAATATATATGTTACATATCATTTATAAGCTACATATTTTAATTTTAGTTCAGATTCCTAATCAAATAATAAATATTAGTGATGGGCAACGGTATAATTTTCTGTATCGATATCGTTCAGATTTTTCCGATATTGTATCACGATATCGTTATTTCTACGATATCGATATCGTATCATAAATATAATTTTATGTTTACCTAAACAATTAAAAAAACTTTTCGTATTCATTTAACGTTAGACTTAGTTATATATTTATTAAATATATAACTAAGTCTAACGTTCCAACCGTACAAACTCAAAAATTAATCATGTTAAAGAAACAACATTAAATTACAAATGTTCAAAGAAAGTTGAAAATTGTCAAGCTTACACCTCCATGCACGACTTAATATAATATTATCAAATTTATTTTCTCTTAATATGTTTTCAATGATTTAAATTGACCATTTTACAAGAGCGAAACAAACTAATATATGTACCTATAGAATTCCTATGTGTAGAACTGAATTGGGCGGCTTTCATTTGGGCGAATAACCCAAAATAACATATCAATTGGGCGAATTTATACATATCATTTGGGCGAAATTTACACGGACCTTTAATTTATTTAATACATCGTTTGGGCGAACTATAAATATATATTTATAAAAATGTATGTAGACTAATACGTTTCCCTTCCCATTTTTAGAGACTTAGGACTCTCAGTTAACTCTAACTGGTATGGTTAAAAATGTATTGTCATATCGTCATATGCTTTATTACCTATATAATATTTATTATCTTAACTATTTTTTTTTTATTAGCATGGTATCTCATATGCCCATTTGTTTAATAAAGTGTCAAAATTATCATAATTAGATTAGATGTAGGCAAAACATGAAAACCCACATGTTTTGTCTCTGCCTTAGTACAATCTAACAAATTATCGTTCACTATCTATATTTGTAAATTGGTCTCAACAATCAGCCGAAACGATATAATAATAATATTTAGCTGTAGTAATGTATACGTAGGTATGTTACTTCCCTATTATTCAATAATTTATAAATTCGCCTAAACGATCGGTTAATTTCTCGCCCAAATGATATGTGCTTTGCTCAGGTAAATTTTGGCGTATTCGCCCAAATGAATGACGCCCACTGAATTTGGAAAAAGAAACCCCACTGATGTTGGAATTAAGATGGAAATGAAACGAAATATAGATTAAAAAAAAAAAATAATAATAATAATTTAATGTATTTCGTTTAATCGTGTTCTTATATTATCCAGACAGTTATTGCACGTTTAAAAAATATATGCTAATAGATTGTATAGCTTGCCTACACCGTAATATTTGTAAATCTATTAAAAAGCAAACATTAAACTCTCTTTCCCTCTCTTAGCTTACTATTTTTTTTTTTAAATATAAGTAAGTAAATATTTCACAATATATTATTTTGTGTCATGTGTATAAGAACATTAATTATTATTCGTATTCCTTAGTAAATAACGTTTGATAAGTCTCCCCATTCAACACAAGCATTATGATTTTGAAAGGAGAGCTGTGCAACCATATGTACCTTACTTTATTATTATGCTTATCTTTATTATATTTATGTTGAAATGGTTGACAGCAATGAATCGATATACAAATAAAATAAGTAAATAGTAATTAGGACACTCTTGAGTTTTAATTTGGATACATCAACATTTTGAAAAAAAAATACTTGTCAAATAGTTTAAAAGACATAGATACGTAGTTATCGCCATAAAACACTCCTCAAAATATGGTTTAAGAAGTCTCAAGTATTCGAAAATATGGTCTTTAAGTGCGTATGTTTAAGAATTCCGTAATACAGAATTTAGATAACTGCCTTATTAATAGGAAGTAAAAAGGGTGAGCATGCTTTGTGAATCACTCTGTATACCGTATATTAGTAAATCTGTATAATTAGAGTTTTTCGCCAAGTAAGCTCACCCCTATTTCTTACTAATGAAACTATTCAAATTATGATATAATTTTTAGAATTATGAAACGTACTCAAAGTCCGTTTAATAAGTTTCTTTAATTTTTTTATACCGTTTAGAGAGACTAATAAGACCTGTATCGATACAAATCTCTATTTTTCAAATGAGGATCCTCAGGTCTTAAATTATTAAGTGGATATGGTTTTGATATTTTTGATGTAAATAACTCTGTAGTTCAAAATTTGAACCAATAGTTTCTCAATTATTGAAATATTTATTCTAAGGATATATAGTAGTCCTAATTTAAAAACTTCAATCATCAGAATTTGATTAATTCTATTATTTAAGAGGAAATAAAGATGTGAGCATTCTTGGTGAATCTCTCAGTATATTAAAATGATTAAAAATTGTACTATAGGTAATTTAGATTTTCGAATAAACTATGTTATAACACATACATAAAATGTTGAGTTGTATAAATATTATATTATATTGAATATTCTGAGCTTGAGGATAATGAAGAGGTTGTAGTTGTGAGATATATTATTCCCACTTTATTATAATATAATAGTATTAAATCATAATTATATATTTTGTTATTGAACCCAAAAATGTCGCGCAAACTCCAAAATATATAAAATTAATGAAATTTATTATAAATTGGTAAGCTTTTTAAAATATTATATAATTTCACGTAATATTTAGATTTGTTTGACTTTTTCATCGAACAATTAGGTTCAATAACGAAGGTAATATTTAGCGTATATAATGTTATTGTTTTGTTTTAATTTTTAGTTACAATTTCTATTTTTTTTAAACGTGTTACTATATAATATTGGCAGAATTTGTTTGAATAAATAATGTAACCTACCTATACTCTTAAAAGCTGTACAAATTAAAATTACTAAGAATTTTGTTGTTTTATACCAGAAAGTTTCTTAAAAAAAAAAAAGAGTTTGCGTAGGCTTATTATATTGTGGTACAATATTTTAAAAATATTATTACTTATTGTTAATTAATTCTGTTTGGAGTCCTAGGATTCCGTGAAAGTGCTCTGGTAAATTGTTTTATTTTCTTTCGCTTTGACATTCTGTTAAATTGTGTTTTACGGTGATTTGAGTTTCGCGTGTGGCCCACATATTGTGAAGGGCCTTTTTTGGCCATTAAGAAACCGTGGGTTGACTTTATATGGTGAATTTCTTAGTCTGTTTATGAGGATTCGTAGAGATGTAAGCTTGAACATTTTTTTTTCATTGAAAATTTTAGTTTTAATGTGTTTTTCTTAACTTAATTAATTGTTGAGGTTGTATGGATGGTATCACTGTACCATAGGTGTTTATTTTGTTGATTATCATCTAATATAATATTGAAAAAAGTATCTACTTTGTAATATATATATTTTTTAAGTTTAATAAATTAATTTGTAACTTATAACATAATCGTTTAATTTGTACTTAAATAGTAACAAGTTGCTACTACTTACTACCAAGTACCAACTAACAAAATACTGTTAGATTTAAAATTGATACTATATTATGAAAATTTTTATTATTTTCAAGTTTAAATATAATCAAATACTTTATAAAATTTCTGTTTCACTTTTATTTACATTGTAACAGGGATAAAGTCAGAGTCAAAAACACACTTATAATAAAAAAAAAAAATATAATTTGAGTAATATAGTGAAAGTGGCTCAACACTCAAACAATAAATTACAAATAAAAGTTAATAATTGTAGTAAAACAATTGTACACTCAAAATTTATACTGAAAGTAAAATACAACATTTTTAATAAAAGAAAAAAATGCACATTTATTACCGAGTTAAATATTATATATTGATATAGGTATATATAATTTATATTTAATTATTTGTACTTTGAATTTACTATATTATGTGCAATATAACAATACCAAAATAATATTAAAACGGGTATAAATGGTGATAAAAGTACCTAGTTTAAAATATAATTATAACCATAACTTTATAATATCACAAAAATTATAAAATTTACATCACTAAGGATTCGTATATTATTTGGATTAATTCAGTTTAATATTTTCTCTTCTCGATATCGACTTTGGCGGTGTGTCAGAAATATATTGATTTGTGTACATACAATTATGTGTGTACAATTGCCGAGTTTATATGTACTCGTAAAATGTGCTCACAAACTGCAGGTAAAGACTTAGGTACATCTCGGCAATAAGTAACCAGTGACTTGGTAATAATTATTTATCATATGACATTTCTTCAAAATATCCGAAATCGCAAGAGTAGTGGTATATGAGGTCAATTCGGCCAAGACTGACAACATCAGTTGTAGCCAGTAGAACCGATTGGTTGTACCAAAACAATGATGTAAGGTTGTAATAATTAGTGACCGAGTGAATTTTGCATTTTTTTTGGAACAAAATTTAGACGATGACGCTTCCTAGCTAAAAACGTGTTTCGATAATATACGAATTTAAATGAGTTATTTTTATTTTGCATTTTTCGAGTTTTTTTCGTAGTCATTTTCTGAATTTAAATACATTTTTTAATTTTAAGGCATTAATTACTTTTTTTTTTTAACAATCGAGAGAAAAATGACGAGATAATTACTTGTCATTATTATATTATATAATCCGCAAATGGGGCGAAAACCATAATTTTATCACTTTTAATAGCACTGACCTATTAGGTACGAAAAATACTTAAGACGAAACTTGTCTTTTAATTGTTTCCTAGGTAGATTAAAACCAGTTTTTAAATTTAAATCAAAATCACATAATATTTTAATGTTTATGAATTTTAATTTTTTAACTTAAAACCAATACATAACTCTTTTAACAGTTTTATGAGCGTTTTCGAAGTATTTAGGCCATTAAGATTTAACTTTACTGAGGATTTTTTTTATATAATTAATGCATTTTTTTCAGGGCATTCAGGTTTTTCAGGACATCGATATCCAGGACCTATTTATAATCATTATTGTCGTCTGAGGGTTTGCTCGAGACGATTATGATGAAATAATGCATTATCCACTCTGAAACCGTTACCTATGAACGATCCGACAAAACGGTCAACCAACAACACGTGGTTTGGAGCGAAAGTCGTCGGTGGGGAGGTACACCTATATATTATTATTTGAATGTAGCTGGTACCTAAATTATATTCCTACTACCGTTTTTTTTTTCATGCTTCGTCCGAGACTTTTTAATTGGCTTATTAATACCACGGGATTATGTCGATTTTGAGTGTGCCACGGAGAAAGTAACTAATTATTATTAATTTAATTATCATTCTCGCGTAAGCACCTACACGAAAATCTCGAGAAAAAAAACAATTAAAAGTAAATAACGGTTCGAATAATAATATTTTGCTGCAAGTAGGTAGGTACCAGAGGTACCTATTACCTGGCATGCGATTCCGCAAAGTTGCGATTGCATCACGATCATTATTCGATCGTTGTTGGCTGCAGTCTTGTAAAAGATACTTTTCAAAAGCCTTCAAGTACAGATACTCATTTTAAAAAGTATTAATATTTTCAACGAGTACCTATTTTAAAATTCTTTAAATATGCATTTCTTAACATAAACATGTTTTTGGGCTGAATACAGATATTTTTATTACCGTTACGATTTTGTGTAACGCTTTACTCAACACCACAGAAACGAAAAAAATGTAAAATTACCTAATTCCCACTAATTTTATAATATATGATATTTAATGGTTGCTATAATTAATACATAATATTATTTATGATTTATAAATTTTCTTCCGAGTGGAAAATAGCGATTAGCGTGCTTCGTTTGTGTCACACGGTCACCTAACAAACATAACTACCAGGACTAACTACTATTGGTCCTATGATGTCAATGTAAATCGTTCAAACGGTGTTTTTACCTTATAACTAAACCGGTGTTAATTTTATAGAACACTTTACATCGTATCATATTTTTATGTGACTATGAAATACTCATTTGATTTTTTTTTTTAGTAGTAAAAAAATATATTATTATCGATTTACGATTTTTAATTTTTTTTACTTGATCGAAATTATAATTAAAATAGAAAATATATAAACTTAAAGGGAACAAGCATTCGGAAGCTAGTATTTGATTTAAAATACATCGTATTTGTTAGGTAGGTAATTGAAAAGTATTTAAATACTTTAACTCAAGTAGATACTTTACAAGACTGCAGGATGTTTGATACTTATTGTTGACAGTGTTTGGAGGAATAATAATAATAATATTACGTTCACCAGTTAGAAGTTTAGTGTTACGACTAGAACGTATATTATGTATTATCGATAATAGTAATTATTATTATAATTATAATTATAATTGCAGTGGGCGCAAGTACAAACGTACTAAGCATAATAATGATAGGTGATAGTGGGTGGCGTTGGCGTGACCAAAACGGTCGTGACAGTGCTTTTAAGTCCAAATTTTTTTTCATTTTTTTTTATCTTTTTCCTGAGGACAAAATATGATATTATTAATAATATTTTAATATTTTTTATTGTTATCGATTGTTTTAAGTCTTTTAATCTTTTGAATGATAACATACATTTTTAATTTCATCTTCCTAAGCAGAATTTTATTTGGAGCGTTTTGATTTATACCAAAATCAAATTTCGTACAACTGCCTACCTAGTTTATTAGTTATAAGTAAGTACCTATTTAAAGTTTAGACAAGCAGTAGTTGACAAACATTTTGCGGGGTAGGTACTACTTTACTCAGCTCATCTATACTTTACATACTTATAACTCATAAACTGCTCGTCTAAGATTCGATTTGTATAGGTACTTCGAAGGACTATAGCAAAAATTCGTTTAAGAATCTTAAAAAATTAAAAAATGATAACGATGAAAAGAGTTGTATATTTTAAGAAAAAATGTTTATCGACTTAAAATTGTGTGGAGAAAATGATTTTTTCAAAGATTTCACAATATAAAAGATACAATTTGGATTCGTTTGACCGTCTTCCTAACCTAATAAGACAGATTTCAAATTAAAATACTCTATCATCGTCAGTCTATTACTTTGTTCAACACTGTGGCAAAATTGAATTATTTTTCGTTGATTTTTTTTTGGATTTTGGAAAAAAACGAAGCTTACAACACTTATATGATGACTAGACGACGATTCATTGGACTTTTGTTGACACGACAATCCCATTTAAGCATGATGTATGAGTTAATTGAATTCGGAAATCATCATAGCTTTAGTCCCTGCATTGGGGGTGATTATGTCTATTATATAGACGAATATAATACATATTATAACAACTGTTGGCGGTAGAATGCATTTGGTTAAAGCGCCGTTTGCAGTACCTATTATTGATTTTAATTGTAAATATATAGGTGACCGTGGTCGCACTTGTTTATCGTTGAAATACCGGGCATCCGATTAAGGGGTTTTAGGATTTTTGCCAAAAATCTGGACGGTTTCAAGGGGTGTGATAGGGCCTACTAAGACATAATATTTAAAACTGAAATGGACACCATTATCATCGTCAGATTATGGGTAACCGTAGTCGCCTCGTTTGTCTTTGAAATACCGGGCGTACGGTCAAGGTTTTTTTGGCTTTTTGACCAAATCTTTGGACTGATCGGGAAGGTGTGATACGGGCGAGGGACGCCTCCGGTGCAGATGATCATCGTCTCATTTTCACTCTCTGACGGACACGAATCGCGTGCGTGTTGTACTAGTCGTACTACCTAAGAATAATAATATTATAATATGAGCGGTGATAGAATATTATTATAATTTATTACATAAACGTATTATTGTATAGGCACCTACCTACTGCAGTGCTTATATATATTAATTACACTCGATATGTATACAATTAATGGGGAAGAACAAACCAGTTTTTTATTAGCTCGGCCGCCGATCGAAGAAAGTAAATAATAATATGTTGATTATTTAAAAAAAAAAAAATAATAATAATATTAATAATAAAAGGGAAAACACTCGACACACACACAAAACCAATAATAATAATACATAGTAGTTACGGATGTAATCGCAGAGTATACCTACTATAGTATACAGAGTGTGGTATAGGAGAACCTGACAAATGAAAGATGAATAATTGATTCAAGTAAACGTATTAAAAAAATTATGAAATTTATTTGGATGATAATAATTAATATGGTTTAAGATTTACCACCAGAATTCTCAAAACTAATTATGGTTCCTATTTGAAAAACAAAAGTCTGTATCGTCACGGGATCGTCCTTAATAAAAGGTATACCTACACAATTTCTTAAGAATTCGAAAATATTATTCATGAGTGTATTTAAAAACTCCGAAATCAGAATTTGAATGTCATATTATGCATAATTCAAACGTAAAAATATGGCTAGCATGCTTAAAAAACCACTCTGTATAAATAAAATAATATTATGTGCTTCGCAGTTATAATTGTCTGCTGCGTGTACACGGGTTTAAGTCGCCATGTGATTTGAGCTCGAAATGGCTTTGAACAGCAGTGATGGTGACATCGATTACCGTTAAGACAATCCACATAATATCATATACAAATCAATTTTTTTTTCCCCTTGAGATTTTCGCAGAGTGGAAAAATATGTAAAAATAAAACATGCAATATAAAGCTTAGCCATATATTTATTTTGTGACTATATGTGACGGATTAAATACAAAATATTTAAAAAAAAAATCCCCAAGCGTATATACTCGTACGGGGATTTGTCGTCTGTTGATTTAGTCTCCATTCAATTTAAAAGATATTTAATATTTACTGGGAAAAAACTTACCTAGAACCATATTATACATTTTATTTTTGATCCAAAGAGTATAATATAGTATTTTTATTTAGATAAATAAAGTAAGTTTTTTTTTAATATTTTTTATATTTCGTGTTGAAACACTTCGGGAAAATATTATATTTAAATACTTTTTTAATATGGATATACTTTTTAATATACTATCTATAATTTTCAACACCACAATTCAAAACGACTTACCACACCTACCTAGGTATGCCTATTTTATTCAGAACCATACATATCTAACACGTTACCTTATTTCAATGTCGGTGAAATATCATACTTTTTTTTATACATTTTTGCAATAAATGTTTGTCCATTAAATATAGATTTACAAATTGGATATTTTGAATGTTTTATTTTCGGAGGGAACTTATGAAAAAAAAATGTTAAATATTGAATATAGAACAAAAATTATTTCATATTGAGGTCTTTCTGTTTGACCCCCTTTTTTTAACATATTTTTTACACGCTTGTCGGGAAAAATATTATATCTAAATACTTTTTAATATGAATATACTTTTTAATGTACTAACTTTAGTTTTATATACCACAGTTCAAAATGATTTACCAAAGCCTACCTATGTATGTCTATTTTATTCGGAACCACGTATCTAACATGTCGTATTGTGTCGAAGTCGGTGAAATATCATATTATATACATTTTTACCAAAAATATTTGTCCATTAAATATAGATTTACAAATTGGATAATTTGAATGTTTTATTTTCGGTGGAAATCAATGAAATATTTATGAATATGTTTTTTAATATACTAGTTTGAAATACAGCAGTTCAAAATGATTTACCAAAACCTACCTATGTGCATGTCTCTTTTATTTAGAACCACGTATCTAACACGTCGCCTTGTGTCAAAGTCGGTGAAATATCATATTATTGTATATACATTATTTAAGTCAAGTAGTTAATTTCTTACAGTTTCATACAATTATTTTTATGATGTAGTTACTCGCTATAATTTTATCCGAAATCAATTCGGAAGCGCGTATTTAACACTTCTCCATAGTAGATTTACATGCTACAAATCCAAGTCCTGACCAAAATAATAATATAATATTTAATGCCTACGATTCGCCAAGGGCCGGAAAATGTATGTCAAACGTGTATACATAAATACGGAGTGTGTAATAGACGAAAGATCTGACAAAAGAAATAACTTTTGTTCTAATCATAATTTTTCTTTTTTTTTTTTTCATACCGATTGCCTGTAATTTGTGAATCTAATTTTTAGACTAATTAAAAGCGTTTATCCAAGTCGAGTACAGTTTTTTTTTTAAAAAATACCATTATTTTTATGGTTTAGGTATAATTGCTTGTTTTATTCGCAATCTATTCGGAACCCCGTATTTACACGTCTCCATAATATTATTATGGATTTGCATGCTACAAATCCGATCCCCGACAAACATCATAACAACACTTACTGCCTACGATTTTCCAAGGTCCGGAAAATGTGTGTCGAACGTGTACTAATAATATCATATTATGTATATAATGCGCCTATATATTATGATTCTGTAATTATACGTGATAGGTATAATAATATTATCATTATAATATAGAGAGAGGCCAACGCGTCGACGGATTTCTCGCGCTTTTGTGCCATTATAATATTATTACTATTATTATTATTTTTTGCTCTAATAACGTCGAGAGTATATTATTATTACAACTCTCGGCGCTCAGATTTAATCGAAGACGTGTACATTATTCCGCCGACCGGAGCTTACAGTGATAATATTATATTATCGTAACGCATCTGCACAACACTCGACGTATACATAATATATATCCACGATAGGTTTTCGTGTAATTTTCCTTCTCTATTCGATTTTTTTTTTTTGCTCCCATTTATCTCCAGTCGGACGGAACGTGCGTTGGCGGCGATGCGCCAGCGCCGTTTAATTAGACGGCGGTCGACCTTCCACGGAAACGGCGGCGACGATGCTGTCATTGTGCGAGTCCTAACCTAATATAATAACGACCTAAACGCACGTCATACGCGAGTAATAGTGATAATAATAATAATAATAATATTATCATCACCCAACGATTTCCGTCCAAGGTTCCGTCGACGTCGTCGTAATGACCCGACCGACCGGAGTCCGATCATCGTCTCCTCCGCCGCCGACCTATATAATGACCTCACGCGGACGCGTCTCCTGCGATGGATGGAGGGGGGGGAGGGAGGGAGGAGGAGGAGATGATCAATGAGCCTAAAAATGGTGGTTTTCCACCGACGGCGTCGTTTCACGGACGCATTAAGGATTTATCGCGTTTTATTATTTTGTTAAAATGTCAACTTTCCATTTTATTTCCCCAGCCTAGTAAACCCGGTCTTGGCGCGCGAAGAAAACACGTAACTGTAACGGAGTCACCTGACACCTCTGACTATTATACATCTACACAAGGTGAGACGACAGCGACCAAGTCATCGTTTCCGCTGCGCAAACGGAATGGGAAAAAAAAAAAACGTATATCGAAACGCGTTTTCAAGGAAACCTCCGATCTCGGAAATGGCTGCAGCAGGTGGTTATAACCGTATCATTAGAATAACGTTATCTGCGAGCACCTATATGTATAGGCACAAACGAACGATTAAATTCGTCGTCACAGGTGCTTAAGATGTATATCAAAACCAATAATGAGAGATTGAGTGGTTGTATTAAGCTGAGGATGTCACAACACCCATGCGCGTTTGTTGTCTCTGCCTTATACAATAATGTAAGATATGGCAAATTTTCGTTCACTATAGTTTCAACAGTGTGCTGTTAGTTTTGATGTTAGAGTCAATTGATCTATCGTCAAACTTTTAGGTGAGCACATTATCAGCTGTGCTCAAGCGACGGCGAATTTTTCGATATTTTAATTTTAAAGCAATAAATATTGCGAATTGAAAACACTCATATCGAAAATTTAAAATATCGGACAAAAGCCGACGTTCAAGCACAGATAATGTTCTTACCTAAAAGTTGTATAATTCACTCAAATGTAAAAACTAACATCTCACTATATTGAAACAACAAACCCATGGATAGCGTCCTCTTCATAAAAAAATATTAATATAATACTTATTATATAGACAAGTAGATGGTAAACATCGTTCAAATAATCAGACGAATCGAGAAAGCTTTGTTCCCGCCTTCAAAAAGACGTTTAGTCCTCCGTTATTTTAAATAGTCAGTCGAATTTAAATCGATATTTTATTTTTTGATAACTCTTTTCAAAAAATGTAAAACATCAGTACAATTACTATTAAATTTAAATTCATTACAATATAATTTTCATCAGCCAAATTTAAATCATTCAAGTAAATTATTTATCCCAATAAAAACATTCCACCAAACGTAAAAAACCACTAAGTCTAAAGGAAAAACCCAGCTCTAAAAGTTGTGGTATCGTTTTATAGCTAAGTCTTTGAACTATATTTATTCAAGTAAATTATATAAAAATAAATGTTACCTGTAGGTCAGGGATGGCAAATCCGTGATACGGGTGCCCGAGGTGCCACGCGAAAAGATTTTGAGGGCACGCAAAAAATTTAAATATTTTTACTATATAAATAAATAATATATATATATATTTTTTTTTTATTATTAATTTTAAACTAAATATCAACGAATTGGCATCAAGTATTCAAAAAAAAAAAAATCACATTAAGAAAATAAATTACTAACAAAATTATGTTATTATATTTAATATTATGTACTTACTTACCGATACCTAAACTAACCTTTTTTATATTAATACATTAATTATATACAATACAATTACGATAATTTTTTTTCTTATAATATTGAATATATTATATACATATCTATATACATATCTATTATATAATATCTTCTATGGCACGCTTGAAAAAAAAAAGTAATTTTTGGCACGTAGCGTTAAAATAATTTGTCGCCCCTGCTATAGGTACCTGCCTATATTTTATAAATATTTTTTTAAACTATAAGTGATTTAATGTAAATAACTTAGATATTATGGTATTTACGTAATAAATTTAAAAGAAATAGTTACAGAGTTGAAATGTCAAAACACAAATAATATTATCCAAATGTATTTGTGTTGTAAATGTATTATATTTTTATATAGGTCACATTTATTATTTAAATTTTAATGATGAAAATTATCATATTGTGTGATGGATAGTAATTTAACGATTATACTGACATTTTAAATAGAAAAAAAAATAGTCATTTAAATCTGACCGACATAAAATTACCGGGGGAACATATATAACGTCTTTTAAGTCTCTGGGACGAAAGTATGCCCTACCTTAATAAATAATAATTGACTGGAACGAAACATTCCTATAGAACGCAAATCCGTTGATATCATCACCGTCGTCTCTGCAAATATGAAAGATTGGTAATGATTCATTACTAATGAACTATTACATCATATTATTATGTTTGTTGTTGTGGTTTTTTCGTTTGCTTTTGATTTATGTAGATATATCCGTGGTAGGTACCCATGTGACGTACGATACACCTTCTTTTTTACAGATGAACGAATAAAATAAGAAAAAAAAACAACCACTGATCTGACGGATAATGAAATGTAAATTTTATTTCCGTGTGATCGGTTCGATATATTATTATAATATGAATTCGTATTGTCGAAATTATTATAATAATTGTATAACTCGATTTTGAAATCGGATGAGTGAAAACAATAAATATTGTAAACGCGTACAACTTAATTACTCTGTTGCGTAGGTGGGTATACTTCTATAACATATTACAGTAAAACATCGTTGTTTTAAAGTATAATAATAATATTATTATCTAACACGAGATCACCGAAGACAATAATCGTTACACAACGATTAACTGGTAAAAAGCGTTACAGAAGACGAAACACCATAGCGATTAGGTACATGTTAACAATGAATGTTGTATTATTGACTTGCAACGAACATCTAGAGTAAATCTGACCAGAATTGATTTAGGTACGATTGAAATCGGAAATTCAATTGTTGTGTGTCAATTGAATTCAATCGTTACCGTTACCCGGGTACATGATGATAAAACTGACCGTTATCTTAAATGCATATACCCATGTAATAATAATATATAGGTAAGTACTTACGGTTTAATGATCTTTGAAATCTGATACGAATCCAGACGTATACTACTCTATAATATTATACAGGGTGATCTACCGAGCACGTTCTACCCAATTTTTTCTTCGACAATGCAGTTGTTCAAAATCTGATTTTTAAATATATACTTAAGACCATATTATTATTGTACTAAAATTCTTAAGATTTTTTTTGCTACTTAAGGGATGTCCCGTGAAATTGAAAGCTTCTGTTTTTTTTCAAATCAGAACCCGGGAGGGGGTTAGGTTAGGGGCCCCCGACTCTTTTTTACATGCAAAAAATTGGATCATTTTTTTAAACATTTTGACGTATCAGAATTAAAAATTCGTACGAGTAGTTTTTGAGTTATTTGACTTTGTGTTCAAAGGAAAAATGGGTTTTTAAGATATGGGGGCTATGCTGATTGGACAATTATTTCAATCATTAATATTAATCTGTCAATATCAATAATTTGTAAAAATGGTACAACAGTATAATTAATGTTATATCCAATTTTAAGTCTGTTTTATATTTTTGTAAAACCATTTTTAAAGACTCCTATTCTTTAATACACATATTTTAATAAGTAAGGAACTAGTCGTTCTAATTTTGATTTAAGTACATAAACATTTTCAAAAAATATATCCACTTTATTCATTATAGTAAAAAAAAGGGGAGGGTTCTCATTTGAAAAACAGAAGTTTGTATCGCCACAGGACATTACTTAAATGTTATAAAAAAATGCATTATTTAAGGAAACGTGGGGATGATAATGTTGGTGAATCACCCTGTATACGTATATTCATTCTGGTTAGCGAATCTCATTTCAACACGTTCCGTTGAACAGAATACAGTTTGTTTGTTTTGTAAGCGTAATAATAATACATAAATAATATTATGTTATATTTGCGACGTATAGAAATATTATTATTTTCAATTTGAAATATTTTTAAAGTACTTCACATAGGTACTTAGGTACTATTTACATAAAAAATACTATATAATAATAAGTAATAACCAATTCGAGTGTGCCTATAACAAGATATAGTCGTGATAATAATATGTTATAAACTTGATAACTTTCATATCTGCTTCATTAAATTAATATACCTACCTATACCTTACATAAATAATAACAAGATAATAATAATCTAACAGAGGAATTCAAATCACATTTACATTTTACATAATAAATACCTATATACAATGTATGCACTGTACACATTTGGTAAACAACATTTAAGTGATTTGTCCTGCTTATATAATATCATGAAGAACCTATAACTGAAGGTAGGTGCTCGATGACTGAACAAAATATTATTTGATTTATTGAAAAAAAATACCTATTAATTGTCCAGAGTATTTTTGTTAGTGTTTTTAATACGAAGGCAAAAATAATATTAATTAAGGACAGTTACTGTGTACAAATTGTTTAGCTAGAACAAAATATTTATCATTTTAATTTTTATGAAATTTTAATATTCCTGATGAATGTATTTTTTTAACGTTTTGAGTAAAAACAAAATACTGATAGCTCCATGGCCAAAAAAAATATTAAACAAATCAAAAATTGAGAATTGTTTTAGTACATTGTAAATAATTCCGAATTAAATGTATAGAACTCGTCTAAGTTTTGTAGATGCGTTGCTGATAAACGCTGAACAAATCAGAGATAATAATTATTAGAATAATTCAGTACAAAAATGTCTGATACATTTGGATTTCTCGTCAACTGCTAAGTAGTCCAGTGGTTGCGTTAAGGTATTAAAAATAATTAAATTATATGTTACTTCGTAATATTAAAACTATACAAACTTTGTAATGCTGTGTAATTATTTCTAATACTATTTTTAAACACTACGAGTAAGAGTATTAAATATATTAAATTGGATTGATAATTATTATATTACTAGAATATAATAATAATATAATATTGTGATGTATATAGCCTCAATAATTTTGATTTGATGTTTTACATATTATGTAACTATATTGTTTGTAATTACAAGTAATGCTAGTAGGTATTATTATTATTGTTAAGATGCACTAGGTACTTACACAATTTATATTATATTATCATCATTATATATTCTTATTTTGAAAAGATGATCCTTTTCGAAGATAATTTTAATTCTCAATACATTTTTATATCCCTAATAAACATATTTTTCTTGACGTTTTAAGTAAAAACAAAATATTGATAGCTCCTTGGCCAAAAAAAAAATATCAAACAAATCATTGAGAGTTTTGATATTGCGTTGTAAATAATACCAATATAAATATTGTATAGAACTCGTTTAAGTTTTGTAGAAGTTGCTAATAAACTCTGAACAAAGCAGAGATAATAGTTGGAACATTTTGTACAAAAAAATTGTGATAAATTTGAACCTAACGTCAACAGTTAAGTAGTCCAGTGGCTGTAAACGTATCCAAAAAAATTTAAAATATTATATTTAATATCATAATTAGTGTGAAAACTTTTTAATGGTGTCTAATTATTCCTAATATTATATTTTTTAAACACTACCAACTATGAGTTTGAGTACTATAAAAAATAATATGTGAAGTTGGTTTAATAATAATTTATTATATTATAATTATATATTAGATACTTTAGTGTAATTTATATTCTCAATAATTTTGATTTAATGTTTTACCTATCCACCTATATTTTTTGTAATAATTACAGGTAATATTCATATTATTATTATTATTAAGGTGCAGTATTTATACAATTTCTATAAAATACGTATCATTATTATTTCTTCTTCATTTGAAAAGATAATTTTAATTTTTAATACATTTTTATCTCCCTAATAAACATATTTTTCTTGTTAATTTAAAAAAAAAATGTTTACACATCTGAAAACTAGTGACACCGGGTAATGCTTGACTTCAGAACACGTTTGTGACTAAAGCAAACTACCACACCACACCAGGCCACAAGATAATTTTTATTTTTATTAAACTTTAATATTCGTAACAAACATTATTTTTTTATTAAATAGTCTTTTAATGAAAAAATAAAAAACTGAGAATTTCAATATCATATTATTATGGTACCTAAATAAATGTATAAATAAAAGTATAAAACTCGTCTAAGTTGTGTAGATGTTGATTTTAATATTAATAACGCTGAACAAACTATAGATAATAGAATAATTTAGAACAATAATGTCTGAAAAATTCGGATTCCACATCAACAATAAAATTAAGTAGTCCAGTGGCTGTTAACGTAATATCCAAAAGAATCAAATTATATTTTATACCATGATTACCTATAAAAACCTTTTAATCCTGTGCAATTATTTTTTATATTATTTTTAAACACTACGAATAAGATTATTAAATATTATACTAAATTGTTTTTATAATATTATATTACTAGAACATAATTATATTGGGAGTGTAATGTATGGCCTCAATAATTTCGATTATTGTTTTGGTGTGATTTTTTATCTATCTACCTATAAAATTGTTTGTAATTACAGCTGGCAATATGATTATATTATTGTAGTGGTACAATTTATATAAAATACGTGTCATCATTATTTTTACTTCGTTTGGAAAGATTAACGTTTTCAAAGATAATTTTCTTAAACGTTGAAAAAAAAATTATCATGCAAATTCGCACTTTCGTATAATTATCTTGTAATTTATTACCTGTGCTACAAATCATTTATTGATATTAAATTTAATGATTTATGCGACGAGTGTTATTTATTAAGTAGATTATATTAGATAAATTCAACGACATAATACTTTCATAAGTCGTATAAATTAAAGGACGCGTGCAACTGCATACTATTTGTTCATCAAACTTTCAGTGGTTGGAAGAAATTTGTTTTACGACTTATAAAAAATATGCACATTATGCCAACGTATAATAACAAACTATTTGTACACTATAACGTAATAGGTATTTTAATTAAGAAAATAAACATTCTTTCGGTGCGTAAACAGCTAATGATATTATATGTATGCGAAGAAACGCATTTCTCTGTCGATTCTACATGAGAATATTATAATAATTATTTGACGCTGAGAACGATTGTACGATCGATATTAATTGTCCGACCGACATTGTATTTTTTAAGGTAGATAAAACAAAAATCAAAAAGCATAAGTTATACGAAACTCGAAAAAAAACCAATAAAATAAGTTTTACCAAAATAGTTTTAAGTGAAACATAATTAAGTCACTCTAATCGCTTACGTTTGTTTAGGTATAATCACAAGTGTACTTAAACTCAATTCTCAGTGTTAGAAAACGCATCTTTGGAAGTCGAGGATAGATTCGTTAAATTCCATTGTATAAGATTTTTTGAATTTTACTTTGATCTCTGAATTCTAAGCAAGTCGTGCATATCCTTATAATAATTATACATCACGACGACCATTGTCAAAATATACAGAATACATCGTTGGCAATTTTTTGGGTCACAAGTTTGGATTTGCATTTCACCTCGTCAACGACGAAATTATTCTGAAGCTTCTACTATGGTATAAAGCTTAAAAACCTAAACTAAAAGCTAACCCTCGGTATATACTTACAGCCGGCAACTTCTTACTTCTAACTTCTTACAATAGTGTTTTAATTTCGAATTTTACTAAAATAAAGTTTCATTTCGCAAAAAAATTTTTTTGAACGAATAGTTTTGTTTTGGTAATTGAATGAAAATAGCATATTCAATACTAACTTGACGTTTAACACACAGGTTTTTGGCTGTATACAGAGTGATTCACCAAGCATGTTCACCCCCCCCCCCTTTTCCTCCAATAGTGCAGTTATTCAAAATCTGGTTTTCAGAATTTTTAAATATGACATACTTAAAGAGCATATTTTAAAATTATTGAGATTTTTTGTATTACTTAAGTCTTTTTGTACTACCTAATTTCTTTGGAAATGCAGACTTTGTTTTTCAAATGAGAACCCTCCTTATGGACTGTAAGTTATTTAGTGGATATTTTTTGATTTATTTAGCTTTGTGTACTAAGGATAATAGGTCCATCGTCCGTTACAATGGCATCGGAAGACAATCGGGACATGATGATTTAAACATTTTGGTAATTAATATTAAACTGTTAACCTAAATAATATTTGTAAAAATGGCCCAAGTGTTATGAATACTAGATCAAATGTTGCATAACATTTTCTTGTAAAACCATTTAAGGACTATTATCCTTAATATAAATATTTTAACAACTGAAAAACCACTCTTTCAAGTATGTAATCAGGTACCTATATCAGCATCTACATCAACATTTATTAAAAAATATCTTTTTATAAATAATTTACAGTAAAATGGGAAGGGTGAAGTTCTCGTTTGGAAAACCGAAGTTTGCATCATCACTGCAGTACACTCCTTAAATATGGTATTTCAAGAATTTAAAAATATGGCCCTTCTCATAAGTTAAACAGGGTTGAGCATGTTTGGTCAATCACCCTGTATACTAGTGTTGTAAAGCGTATAAGCTAATAATTGATTATTTATCATATTGTGTTAAGGCCCAAATGTTTCGAATAGGTGACCAGTTACGCGTTTAGGTATTGTATATTACTCATATCGGTAATATACCTCATACCACACCTACCTCGATGTTTACCCGACTAAAATATTATGTTTGTTTTAGTGTTTACACAAAACCGCAATATAAATCGGGGTTAGAGTTCACGCGGTCTCCGCAATCGAAACGAAACGAGTCGAACGTATGACGTAAAAACATCATGTTGGGCACTGCAGCTGCAATATCGGGGGAACTCCTGTTGCCCGTCGAAAGTGATTTGTACAAAAATCGTTATTATCGTTACATTTTATTATTCATACGCGCATAAGCGCACGCTTATAATAATAATATTATGTGTGCACGTCCAAGGCCGCAGCCCGAGGGCAATAATAATAGGTATCATGACGTGTCACGTTAAATTAAAATATCTGACGAGAATAAAACGTATGATGCGGCTGCAAACCCGTAAGACTGACGCGAAACCATTGTGGGAAATCTTGAGGAAATCTGGTCGGCGATATGCTACAGACCGTAGTAGGTACCCACATCACTCGGTCTATAATACTATACGCGTAGGTACGATATATTTCCCAAGGTCTTAAAAGGCGGATTTATTATTTATTTTTTAATTTATTTTATGCGAATTCGAATACGGTTTTACGATTATTCATAATCGCGTGTTGAATTCAAAAATGTAATATTTTATTCTCTCACGTATTGTTTTCGCGGTGTTGAAAACAATAGATTTCAAGGTATCATCGTCGTAATTATATTATCGTTTTACAGGTGAATCGGTGTCGTGGTCGTCGACGGTAGTCATCGTGACCTTTTCAGTCAGATTCGCTCATCGTCTCTACAGTCGCGTCGGCGAGAAAATATGAAAATTTCAATATCGATAGGTATTGGCACAAAAAATAAAAAACTGTACGTACGACCACTACTAAACGTAACGCTTTATATTTTATATAGGTCGATTGGAAAACTTGTCAAATCCGTTCCCGCCGTCACACGTTCTCCACGAGCGCGTTTAATTGGAACAACTTCACTTAAACAAAAAAAAACTCAAGGCCGAGAGATTTCACAAAAGTTAACAGACTAAACACACGAAATTCCGTCGCTTTTCACGCATTCGATAAATCAACACGGTCGCATTAATTATGTGAGTTTATTGATATTATATATTATATTAATATCCCTCGTCGGATTAACGTCGATAATAATAATAATAATAGTATCAATTTTTTTCCGCTCCGGGTTGATTATGTTCTCTCCGTGTCTTGTAAAAAATAAGTTATGATATTAGGTAATACAATTTTTCATAGAACTAAGTGGGTAATACTTTTATAAGGGCGTAGGCGTCGACTCGTGAAATATGTTTTAAATGCCAACTAAAAATAATTTTTAATTGTTTAATTTTTACATCCTGCTCACAATACACATACTACAACACGTGTAGTTACTATTCGATACTATTAATATGTTTTAATTCTAATGTTACATTCGTCGACTTACCATAATTATATACCAAATAGAGAGTGTATCACTTTTAATTACCTTTTAATGGAGTCTGAATCGCTGTTAGCCACTGACTATTACGGAGTAGTTATATTTAACTTAAAAATTATATTCAATTATATTCTTATATACTTAATTAGAATACATTTAGATGTGGAAAATATTATAAATAAACCTTTCAGTACCCTCGATATCAATTCGATTATGAACGATTTTAAAAAATATACATTTTTATTAACCCTTCGACATACAACTATATCATAAATAACTAAATTAAATAAAATGATAGTAAATGTCTAACAATACTTAAAATACTTATCGTAAGAGATATTTATTAATATTCAATGTGATATTAATACACATTTAAAATATTGAAATCGAGTGAATTATGAAAGCGTATGTATATTTAAGTTATAACTACTATATCTCATATATATATATATATATATCGATAATATCTGGAATATTTTAAAAATAACTATTGTTAGTAGAAATGAAGATGTATATACTTTCCATAACCAATCACATCACACCTTATTGTAAGTGAATGTTTTACCTAATATTATATTAACACCTTAAAATATAAACCCATACGAGCCTATGCCATCCCCCACCACCTATCCTTACCATACCACATCACACCACTCCCAGCCTTTCCCTACTCCTCAATACCTAACCACATATAACCCACTTTTAACGCCATTAAAAATTATAGTCAAGTGAGTAAGTCACTATGATTCACATAACTAACCCTCCCAAGTTCACTTGATCTATATACAGCCTCCATTTACCCACAAACTTAAGAATCCTAACTAATCTAACTTCATTCCAACCCTTTATCCATGGTATACATATATCAGCGTCATTCATTTGGGCGAATACGCCAAAATTTACCTGAGCAAAGCACATATCATTTGGGCGAGAAATTAACCGATCGTTTAGGCGAATTTATAAATTATTGAATAATAGGGAAGTAACATACCTACGTATACATTACTACAGCTAAATATTATTATTATATCGTTTCGGCTGATTGTTGAGACCAATTTACAAATATAGATAGTGAACGATAATTTGTTAGATTGTACTAAGGCAGAGACAAAACATGTGGGTTTTCATGTTTTGCCTACATCTAATCTAATTATGATAATTTTGACACTTTATTAAACAAATGGGCATATGAGATACCATGCTAATAAAAAAAAATAGTTAAGATAATAAATACTATATAATAAAGCATATGACGATATGACAATACATTTTTAACCATACCAGTTAGAGTTAACTGAGAGTCCTAAGTCTCTAAAAATGGGAAGGGAAACGTATTAGTCTACATACATTTTTATAAATATATATTTATAGTTCGCCCAAACGATGTATTAAATAAATTAAAGGTCCGTGTAAATTTCGCCCAAATGATATGTATAAATTCGCCCAAATGATATGTTATTTTGGGTCATTCGCCCAAATGAAAGCCGCCATATATCAGCGTCATGTCTATCCTTCTAGTTAACTCGGGTGGAATTAGATCAACCTTAATCCTCCTCCATGAGTGGTAGTACCATTCCGTTAGTGTTAACACCATACCATAATGATTTGGTGTACCATTTCGTAAGTAGCTATATACTATAAACAATGAGTAATCGTATCATATCATGATCCGTTTCAGACCCAAAGTACACTGTAGTGTACCGTAACTATTAATAATTACGACACTTGATTAAATTAAGATATATTGGCTGTCATTGTCTTATTATCAAGTAGAACTTGTGCAGATATCGAAAAATATAATCATATGTATAATTCATTTTCAGGACATCTATCATGGAAGGGTTTAAGAAGCAACTGATTGCGCAATCAAGCTTACGTTTCATGTCGGTGGGTGATTTAACCGTTTGTCGGACGTACCCGATAACGAGGATGTGTAATCAAGAAACGCAGTATGGGAGGACTGCGAAGTGCACCCTCGACGACGGTCATTGAAGTCTTCCTCCCACGAACAATAGTTGTAAGCGACGAACAAGAGGCGTTGTATAACGTAGATGGGAACCAGACGTTAAGTCTGGTGTTCAACGGGCGACAGGGCAGATCGTTTAACGTAACCTTTAAGTGATATGTATGTATATAAAAATAATTTATAATATCTAGTCTATCATATTGTATTTTTACTATAATAAATCATTGAGTCTTATAATTTAATCCGAATTGTTTTATAATTATTTATTAAAAATCTGAGTGAAATGAACGTATCCTATTATTCGCAACTGGACTCCTTCTGTTGAGCAATAATCAGTGCGTGTTCTTTATTTCGAGTCGTATAATTTTAAATATTATTTTGTGTCACCTAAAACTGCTACAGCATAGCCCAGGGACGGGTTAAGGAAAGTTAGTAAGGTATTATAGACTGACC
This sequence comes from Nasonovia ribisnigri, assembly GCA_027563435.1. Lineage (NCBI taxonomy): Eukaryota > Metazoa > Arthropoda > Insecta > Hemiptera > Aphididae > Nasonovia > Nasonovia ribisnigri. Next base: position 383,162 of record JANEHU010004904.1, on the reverse strand, counting down.
GTCTTCGCTCAGAATCGTTTTTCTTATACAATGATATTACATCATTGAATTCAAATTTAACACAATCCATTAGAGTGACTCACTTGTAACCTACTGTACAGCAGAGCGACACCCACTAACCCACCTTTTTCCTGTATTCTTTTATCAATATTATTGTTTACTGTGCACGATGCGCAAAGTTGGGCAAGAACTAGTTAATAAGTTAAAACTTAAAAGTTAATTAATAGTTACTTTTTTTGATAATTTTTAACTTAACTACCTAGTTAAAAAAAATATAATATCAGAAAACATCATATCATATTTTATCATTCATTTTTTACAGGTATACAATACAATTTATTATTTATTATTTAAAGTTGTACAATACAATTTTTTATTTATTATTTAAAGGTATACAATACAATTTATAATTTTTTCATTTATAGGTATACAATAAAATCTATTATTGTATACCTATATTTTCGAATAATATAACGTCCCACAACGTTAATTTAAATGCAGCGTCGGTCTTGAAGGTGGATACCCTTATGTTGTATCCGCTTTGGAGAAATTTTTTGATGAGGGATTGCCACCGCCTAACTCGATACAAGTTAGCAATTCGTCTAATTCGAATATAAACCAAAAATATTGGAATAATAACACAATTCATGTGATAAAAAAACAGCAATTAATTGCAATTTAACAGAAATTTTCACTGCAATTGCACAAAACACTTGTAACGGTGAATCGGTGTATTACACAAATATATAGGTATAGGTATTTTTAGAAAATATGATGTGATAAATACCTATACCTATATATTTGTATAATACACCGATTCACCATTACAAGTGTTTTGTGCAATTGCAGTGAAAATTAATCGTGCTGTTATTTATCACATAAATTGTGTTATTATTCCAATAGTTTTGGTTTATATTCGAATTAGACGAATTGCTAACTTGTATCGAGTTAGGCGGTGGCAATCCCTTATCAAAAAATTTCTCCAAAGCGGATACAACATAAGAGTATCCACTCTTCAAGACCGACGCTGCATTTAAATTAACGTTGTGGGACGTTATATTATTCGAAAATATTAAATTTTCGAAGCTTTCGAGTTGATTTTTAATTTGCATGACATCTTCTTTTATTTCTTCTAAACTGGGTTCCTATGATAAAAAAAAAAAAAAAAAATTATAATTTATAATAATTTTTATGTGTGTAAAGTAACTTGATGTTTATTGTTATTATTAAGTATTTTTCCCCTATAAATACCAAATTATTATAAAATCATGTAAGTTTCATTAATCAGTTGTTGAACTAATAATTGCAGTGGCGTATTTAGGTTTTTGTTGTCGTGGTGGGATATGATTTTATACAGTAGCTAGAGGTCTTCAAAATATTCCAAAAAATGTTGTAATTTAAATGATGTTAAAATTGTAATAGTAAAAATAAAAAGCATTTTTAAAAAACAATTTTAAAATTTACTAGGGTCTTTAAAACAATTTCATGGTCTATCAGTTGAAGAATAAATACATCAAAACTAGGTATAATTTATACCTACATTCTTAACAATGTATAAACTTAGTATACTTACTAAAGTTGGTTTTGCACTGGTTGGTTTGGTCCATTTATAACTTTTCCTGCACATAACACAATATAATAATCCAGTTATTATAAAGATGAAAAGAATAATTTTCATTTTAATATTGCTGTGATATGCCAAGTGTCGTTTTTTGATTGGTTGTATTATATTTTCATATTCAATCTAAAAAAAAAAATACGTAACCAGTTATAAATTACTTAAAAAACAAAATACATTTTACTTACGTTAATAATACAACAAAATTCTTTGTTCCTCATTTAATTAGAATACAATACGTAAAAAACTCAATGTGTTCTATATTCAATGGCAAACTATCAGACGAAAATGATTGTTATTATAAATATTTGCAAGCCGAGAAGGTGTGGTTACTATGTTGAAATATTTTTTTTTGTTAGCCAGTAATCAATAATTGGTATACAATAGCGGGTTACACTTATTAGAAAATAATAATAAAATGGAAGACATTTTTAAGTACTAATATTAAATTTATTTCATTCACATACATACACACACACACACACACACACACACACACACACCCACACACACATATCGATAAAATGATTGAGTATATATTTAAATATTATACGAATGTAATATTAAAAGCCCTCCCCCGTCTACCCTTATACACGAGTTTCAAATTTTTATCAACTCTACCGTTGAATTCTAATATTTCTTCATCCTCGAGATGTATGGACTTCGGGAGATATACCTCAAGGCGATTCCTCGCATCACCTTCGAGCGTGCTGATGACGGTCTGTCCGTACTGTGTGTCCTGGTTAGGTTAGAGTCCATACTGCAAGTTAATTTATTATATGATTATTATATGTAAAATGTATGATAACTATAGCTAAATACCAACACATCACATAAAAGCTGTGTATTAAAATATATATGTAAATATTTAAAGAATATAACACTCACTTAAAATATGAAGGTTGGTGAATTTGTTGAATGTATTGAATAATCCTCTCGAAGTCCACTTGAAATATTCCTCGTCAGAGTGTCGGTGAAGCGAACAGTGGACGAGCGATATCGAATGCTTCACTTCTACCTGTATTTAAACATTGAAAATTTCCTTCCTCAGAAATACCTCACCCCCTCATATGATACCCGTGAGACACTTTTAACAATTAACCCTAAGAAATACCTCACTCATGATATGATACGATTACTCATTGTTTATAGTATATAGCTACTTACGAAATGGTACACCAAATCATTATGGTATGGTGTTAACACTAACGGAATCGTACTACCACTCATGGAGGAGGATTAAGGTTGATCTAATTCCACCCGAGTTAACTAGAAGGATAGACATGACGCTGATATATGTATACCATGGATAAAGGGTTGGAATGAAGTTAGATTAGTTAGGATTCTTAAGTTTGTAGGTAAATGGAGGCTGTATACAGATCAAGTGAACTTGGGAGTTGGGAGGGTTAGTTATGTGAATCATAGTGGTGGGTGAGAGCACTCACTTGACTATAATTTTTAATGGCGTTAAAAGTGGGTTATAATATGTGGTTAGTTATTGAGGAGTAGGGAAAGGCTGGGAGTGGTGTGATGTGGTTTGGTAGGGATAGGTGGTGGGGGATGGCATAGGCTCGTATGGGTTTATATTTTAAGGTGTTAATATAATATTAGGTAAAACATTCACTTACAATAAGGTGTGATGTGATTGGTTATGGAAAGTATATACATCTTCATTTCTACTAACAATAGTTATTTTTAAAATATTCCAGATATTATCGATATATATATATATATTATGAGATATAGTAGTTATAACTTAAATATACATACGCTTTCATAATTCACTCGATTTCAATATTTTAAGTATATTAATATCACATTGAATATTAATAAATATCTCTTACGATAAGTATTTTAAGTATTGTTAGACATTTACTATCATTTTATTTAATTTAGTTATTTATGATATAGTTGTATGTCGAAGGGTTAATAAAAATGTATATTTTTTAAAATCGTTCATAATCGAATTGATATCGAGGGTACTGAAAGGTTTATTTATAATATTTTCCACATCTAAATGTATTCTAATTAAGTATATAAGAATATAATTGAATATAATTTTTAAGTTAAATATAACTACTCCGTAATAGTCAGTGGCTAACAGCGATTCAGACTCCATTAAAAGGTAATTAAAAGTGATACACTCTCTATTTGGTATATAATTATGGTAAGTCGACGAATGTAACATTAGAATTAAAACATATTAATAGTATCGAATAGTAACTACACGTGTTGTAGTATGTGTATTGTGAGCAGGATGTAAAAATTAAACAATTAAAAATTATTTTTAGTTGGCATTTAAAACATATTTCACGAGTCGACGCCTACGCCCTTATAAAAGTATTACCCACTTAGTTCTATGAAAAATTGTATTACCTAATATCATAACTTATTTTTTACAAGACACGGAGAGAACATAATCAACCCGGAGCGGAAAAAAATTGATACTATTATTATTATTATTATCGACGTTAATCCGACGAGGGATATTAATATAATATATAATATCAATAAACTCACATAATTAATGCGACCGTGTTGATTTATCGAATGCGTGAAAAGCGACGGAATTTCGTGTGTTTAGTCTGTTAACTTTTGTGAAATCTCTCGGTTATGATCGTTCACTATTTATGTACAATTATATAGAGTATACCTACGCGTATATTATATATACGTGCAATACACCCGTTTGTGGAAGAAGAGTAGGAAATGTTGCAAGTATGAAAGAATATAATATAAAAGTGCGATGAGATGAAAAATACAAAGCATTTAAGGGATATATAATAGGCAATTCATGCTAACACATTCCTTACATAATGTCGATATCAATATCATGCTATATGTTTTACTCGTTATATCATTATTCTGTAATGGCCGATTGTTAGGAAGGAATCTATTTTTAAACATTTCTGTAGGTTACTATTACAAAATATGGTTGAACGATAAAAAAAAATTACAAGTACAATATTTGTATGTAAGCAATTTATTATTATTAAACATAATTACCTATGTATACCTACAGTGAATAATTTGTTGAAAATTAAATTACATTTAATTACCTAATTAATACCATACACTATTAATTATAATTTATAAGCATGGAAAGAATGTAACAAAAGAAAACAATAAGTAAGAATGTAAAAAAAAAAATATACCAACATAAACTTAACATAATAATTATTATAATAACTTCTAACCTTGTTGTGCAATCGACTAAATTCCAAAATATTTGTAAATTAATTATTTCGATTCGGAAAAATATAACGATTTTATAATATTATTTTGATTCGTTTAGCATTTCAATCGATTTCGGATTTTACCTATATATAATATTTTCTGAGTTGATACGTCTTACTAAAATGGGTTTGTTTTTTTTATTTTAAACTATGAATAAAGGGTAAGTACGATGTAAGCACGAGTCCAATTTGAACACCACCCTATCATATATAAATTGTTGTGTTAACGTTTATTTTTTTTTTGAGAATGGTATATTGGAGAATATTAAACAGCGACCTTTTTAATGTATTATTTCGTTCAGGCGCAGTTAATGTAGTGTGTCGAGTATTTTAAACGGTAACCTTTAAAAAAAATATATTATTATACCACGTGGCAAGTATACAGGGCGATTCAACTGCAAGTTATGTTAATAAATTTGTATAGGTAGTTATTTACCGTCCATCAAAGCATCGGGAAAATAAGTGCTGTATAGACCGTGAGCGGAAAATCTCTCAAATCGGTAAATATTATTTGTAATTGTGCAATTTGATACGTCTTATTAATATTGATGGATTAATATTAATCTAAAATTTTCAAATCTCCATAAACCCCATATTTTCCGAACCCCTTATCAATTAGGACCGTAGGGTTATTGCTTGTACACAAAGTGAAACATCTCAAAAACTACTCGTGTGAATCTTGATTCGTCCAAATTTTCGGAAAATTTATCCGGTAAATAATTAACGGCAGGAAACAGGGGGTTCTCATTCGAAAAACATAAGTTTATCCACAGGACACTACTCGAGCGGAGTGCAACAAATCTCGAGGATTTGAACGACTGCACGGCATTGAGGAAAAATAGGGGTGGACGTGCTTGTCGAATCACCCTGTAAAATATCGTATCGTTGTCGTGAAAAACGTCAGGTTCAATTTTTACAAATATTGCTGCTATCTATGTTATATCCGGCAGTATTATATTTTTACCGTATAGATACAGTTATTAAATGTCCTTACAAGCGTCTGGACCAGCGATCGGGGAAATGAGAGCTACCGATGAGTGGAACTACTAGTGCTTGTCGTATCACCCTGTAAAATATCGTATCGTTGTCGTGAAAACCGTTTCGGGTTAAAACGTTCGGTTTATTTTTTACAAACAGTGCGCCTACCGACCTACATTATTTATCCGACGGTATTATATTTTCGTATTTTCTATTTTTACCGTATAGCTGTTTGTTATAGTCATTTACCGACCATCGGGACCACCGATCGGGAAAAATATAAGAGCTGCCTGGGACATTGACCGCCGGGAGGAAAACCCCTAAAGTCGGTAAATATTTGTAATATCGCGTCTAGCACTTATCGCGGGCACTCGTTCGTGTGACGAAAGTCTGCGCCAAAACGAGCGGGAAAACCGTTCGAGGGCTACCACGACGGCGGGAACTATGCCGTTTAAAAACGTCACTACCTATACGTACGACTGCATCGGTAGACGTCGTATTATTATTGCCTATAATAGTCGTCTCGTCCGCCGACGCGACTGTTATTATCTATTATTATTACTATTGTTGTTGTTGTTGTTCCTTTTCTGCGCTCGCCCGTACTGTACGTACATTGTCGTGTATTTTACGTATGTTGTGTGCGGTCGTAAATTTATTGGACTTGTGCAGTCGAAAAGGCTGTAAACGCGTAAAAACACACGACACACGACTCCTAAGATTCCTCCTAGACGGGGGATTAACTTTTAATAAAGTCGCAGATAATAACGTTTCCGGTTGTCATAATAATAATATATAATATAGCTTCGTCATTCACATGTAATATAACGTAATAATAATAATAATAATATCGTTAAGACCACACGTCTCGCGTGGATATAATGTAATATAATATCATGTTTTATACTATACATAGTCCTCTTCTCTCTCCCTCTCTCTTTGTGTCTCTCTTTCTTGGCTTTTCTTTGTTTCTCTTTTTTCTATTATTATTATTACTATTACTATATACCGCTGAGCTCTTCTCGCCGCCGCCTTCGTGGCGCGGCACTGCAGTCATATAATATATATATTATATAGTGTCTCGCATTAATCATGTTTTGTCTTTGAGCCGTATTATATGCGGCCCTGTGCTATTATATAGATATTAATTACTGTCCGTCTGCCTCTGATGTCTCACTCCACACGATAAATCCACCAGAACTTCGGACTCGGATAGATATTATATAATGCGGCACGTGCGCCAATATCTATGATATAAAGTCTGTGATTCACCGATCATAATAATACGATCACCCTCATCAAATTGTTAATCACGGATTTTTTCAAATGTTGAAGACTGTGTTACTTATAAGTGATTCAAACTTTTTTTTCAAACGAGAACTTCCCCGCCTCACTGTAAATATTATTATCAAACAGATTTTAAACTGAAATTGAAACGATTTCACTTACCCACGTCTCAACGGGAGGATTGCGTTTGGGTGAATTTTGAAAAATTGCAATGTGTTTGGGCGCGTGGTTTTAAAACGTTGTAACGTGTTTGGGCGACCTTTTTTCAACGTGCTATATCTTATCAAAAACATTTTCCCTCTCATTTGAACAGACTTGGGCCTGACCGTGAATTCCACGGGTATGATTAAAATTGGATTGTTTTTTTTGTGCGAGTGTATGTGATTAAAAATTGAAATTATGTGCCATATTTAAATTGATTCACTATAGATTTGATATAATATTTTTATCTTAATCTTTACAATTTTATCTTTTATCGTTTATATTGTGTCATATACTCTCTCAAACTCATCATACTCTATGGATGGGCGGCTTTCATTTGGGCGAATGACCCAAAATAACATATCAATTGGGCGAATTTATACATATCATTTGGGCGAAATTTACACGGACCTTTAATTTATTTAATACATCGTTTGGGCGAACTATAAATATATATTTATAAAAATGTATGTAGACTAATACGTTTCCCTTCCCATTTTTAGAGACTTAGGACTCTCAGTTAACTCTAACTGGTATGGTTAAAAATGTATTGTCATATCGTCATATGCTTTATTATATAATATTTATTATCTTAACTATTTTTTTTTTATTAGCATGGTATCTCATATGCCCATTTGTTTAATAAAGTGTCAAAATTATCATAATTAGATTAGATGTAGGCAAAACATGAAAACCCACATGTTTTGTCTCTGCCTTAGTACAATCTAACAAATTATCGTTCACTATCTATATTTGTAAATTGGTCTCAACAATCAGCCGAAACGATATAATAATAATATTTAGCTGTAGTAATGTATACGTAGGTATGTTACTTCCCTATTATTCAATAATTTATAAATTCGCCTAAACGATCGGTTAATTTCTCGCCCAAATGATATGTGCTTTGCTCAGGTAAATTTTGGCGTATTCGCCCAAATGAATGACGCCCTATGGATATTTATATAACCCAAACGCACGACGCTTGTCTCAACAACACCACCCGATCAAAATGATTACATTTTTATTTTAACAAACAGTTACCGTGGAATCATAGTGAATTAATCCATAAGATGTTCCGCGATCGCGTTAAACTCGATAGTGACGTCTACAACAGACAAATCATAATATATATAAAATTATTATAATTGGAATATTATAGAATTTCTTCCTAATCGCAATGTAATACACGGGTATTTCGTTACGGTAATGATTTATTAGTTCATAATACTTACATAATATCTCATCCAGTACTACCTAGGTAGTCTCTTATATTCTATCAATCATATTATATTATTTATAAAATACGTTTGGAAAACTGGTTTATATCGCAGCTATTTAGTGTCGTAGCTCTACAGTTGGTTAATAACGCGTACACGATTAAGATAGAGTTGTACGCCGTGGAATCGACGACATTGCTTCTGCAGTATATCATTATTTAAATATCTAGTTAATTATAGGTTTAACATCAAGTTAAAATACTATTTATTTTGTCCATCGCCGATATTTTAAAAAACCAACATCAAGTGCATCAAGTTCTAATCTCGTAGGTATACCAATTAAAATAGGTTTATAATATATATATGCATTATGCAGCTATAGTGGTACGACTCGCGTATATATAAGGTTTAGTCGCTTATTAGCCTCAAAATCGTCCAGACGTATCCGAATACATTATAAAAATTCTAGAAGGCTCGCCACTTCGTTTATACGACTCAAATTTCGTAAAAATGGTAGGAAATAAACATTTTTGGTTAAAATTTAGAAATAAATTGGTTTTCAAAAATTCCATATTTTTGTTGGTTGTTACTTTTTTCGTTTCGTGCTTTATATTGTGTGCGCGTGTAACTAATTTCATTACATTTTACATTTTTCGCAATTATCGTTATTATATAGTGTGAGATATAAATACACTCCCAATTACCTGACACAGCTATCGTAATCGATAAATATTGATTAATAATACATCGATATAATATGGATTTGGGTGTTTAAAAACTTCAAGTTTAAACCTTTTCTCAAACCCACCATATTGTTTGAGTTTAATTTAATACAAATTTTGGAGTTTTGCTGTACTGCAATATACTAAATTATTGAATATACGATTCACTAAAAACTAGACGGTTAGTATAATATAATATAAAATGATAAATCACTTTTATGCATATAATCTTGAAGAGTGTTATTGACCGTCCTGAGTCGTTACGAAAAATTGGCCGTACCCTATATTTAACTTTAGAATTAATCTATCTCTAAAAATAATTACTTTACAAATAGTCCAGTGTGACGCCTACCAATGTTATGTAATTAAATTAAAATATAAAATTTAATTTTTAATTTTTTTTCCATTCCTGGTCCAAGTTAAAAACTCGTATTTACAATTTTTTTTAAATATTTGATGTATTTACGTTTCTTTTCGATATTATATATTCAGTTATTCTCTTTAAATGTTAATTTAACAATTGTTGTTTTTCACTTGCTATACTTACTCATTGGGGTGTATTGCATTTATTTATTTAATAAATATCTTTTGTTATTATTATTATTATTATATTATTAAATATCCAAAGTGCCTATTTAATAAGTTGACCTTTTTTAATATGTATATTTACCTCAAATGATATCAAAAATACCTACAGTTTATGATAAAATATATTTTTAAACTAATAGAATTATCATATTACTATGCATTGGATATTTACCTATATACCTACCTAATAACGTTCAATAACCATAAACCACTCAACCAATGCGAATAGGTACCGTTATATTTTTAACAATTTTCATAATTCAAGAATTTATTTAAATATCCAAAGTCATGCTAATGATATTATATAATATAATATAGTTATTATCTATCATTCGTAATGGCTATGAGATGATGATTAATGGAAATTTTTAAAACAGTTTTATCGACAACACATAACTATCAGCCGTTTTCTAAGTAATCGAGTAATTTATGTGTCGAATATTAAACCATAATATTATATTTTTTTATATATAATATAATATATTTATAACGGAATAAAATGATAGTACCTATAAGAAATGTCGTCTTAACCGATTTTTTTTTTTAATGCATTTTTCATATAAATATACATTTTTGAAAATCGACGTTTGTGGTAATCGATTTTATTATAGGCCATTCCGCATAGAATTCACTGGTGTTTCACATTTACAATGATTTCATAAAGTTCTGTTATCGTATGCATTTTGTTGCCACTTGCGATGATAATGTTCAGCATAAAACGATTAAGTGATTCTCGTACACGAGGATTGTAGGAAGGTACTATCTCATATATTATTCCTTTCATCTTTAACGACATTTTACATTTTTCTCATTTTTTACGTTTTTTTTAATTGAACTTGACTGTTCGTCTTCTTCATTCCTTAGGATTCACTGGTGTTTCACAGTTACTATGATTTAATAACAGCGGCGGATATATCCTAGTTCTTAAGAGATGAAGGTTCTTAGGGGTGCATTTCAAATCCACAGAGGTAATGACGTTTAAACCCTCCCAATTTTATTAGAGTTTAGTTTAAAAAACGGTACTACAATCTGTAATACACGAATACAAGAGGCAAGAACTAAGTTACTATGAGTAAACAACAATAATTATGGCTATCGGACACTGCCATAGATAATACTATCTTTAATCGTTCTATCAGACCATAGATTTATATATAGAACTGAATTCTGTGCATCAGATTATGACGTGAAAATTTGATCAATTTATAAAAACAAGTGAAAAAATAGTGACGAATCGATGTGAGTACAAATAAATAATAATAATATTATATACACACGAACAATTACGCCGGCTAATAAGCAATCTCCAATCAGCAAATAACATCAATATGAATATTTATTATCATTGGTCGTAGCCAATATTGTAATAATGTACAGCGGTGGCGAAAATTCTAAGACGGGGGAGGTTCACCAATTACCCCCAGCCAACCCCCCTCATTAAATTAATTTAATTTTACCTCTTGTCCAAACCATATCCCACTGTGAAAAAATCAGTACAGGATATATCGCATGGAACGTATTTAGAGATGGGCCTTGTTCAACATGTAAACGCAGAGGAGTTAATTGGATATCTCTAGGACGTTTCCTTTTGTTTTCGAACTCTCCGGGATTACAAGTCGTGTGATCTCTGAGAGGTTTGTCCATGGCGTGCCGAGGAGGAGGAGGGAAAGTGCCCCGGGCCGTCAAAAGTTGTACCATTTCAAAGGGCGGCAAATGTTTAAATACGTATGTTTAATTGGGGTGCCAAATATTTTTACCCTGGGCGACAATGAAAGTTAGCACGGCACTGATGCATATTTTAGACATTTTATTTTAACGGCTCATCGACATCAGTTGTTGTTGTTAGCTTCTGAGGAATTACGTCATTATTCGGCTCTTATAAGAGGGATTCACTGGTGTTTCACATGTACAACGATTGAGTGAAATTCCGTTGCAGTATGAATTTTGTTGCCGCTTGCTATAATAATATAAAGCAGTGGTTCCCAACGAATAACCTTTTTAGCCGGCGGTGCCCTTTTGATGGTCCAAATTTAGTTAGATTACCTAACCAGAAATTAACTTAACATTCCGGACAATTTATACGAAACAATTGGTCCATTTTCAAACCCCCTCAACATGATTTCTTATCTTAAAAAAATTGAAATGTACAGTGTTATATTACAATGTAAAATGTACCGAATATTTATGTAATCGAATAACCTTTGTAGTTGAGGCTAAAAATAAATAAATAAATACACATCATGTATAGGTATTGTATAAAATAATAATAATGGTTCATAACTAATTGTACTAATAACATTTGTTTTATTAAAATGTAGACGATAATATTATATTGAACGACTACATGATTTTATTATGACCCACATATCGTGGTGACGCAGTTATTAACGAAATGTCGTATTCAATAATCCCAATAATTAATTTCATTTTTCAGTCATTATAATATTTTATTAAAATTCCTATTTGTATTATAATCTTTTAATTTATTATATTTATAAGAAATATTAAAACCCACAAATTCAGTGTTCACTCAATTTTTAGAACGGTAAAAAAACTTACACGATAAACTTACTAGACTCACATCACTATAATAATATTCCGCATATATCGATTATTTTATGATTCTCATACATGACGGTGGTATTATCTTATAACATTATTCTTTTTATCTTTTACGACATTTCACATTTTTCCCCTTTTTTTATGTACATTAATTTAACTTAATTTTTGGGTCGGGTCGTCGTGTCAATATTTGTCTTAATTTCCTCTTGAATTTTTCTTTTTCAGCGATCACCACTCAAGCGTTAAAAGCAGACTCCGGCGTCCCTATTTTTTTCCTGTGTATAGGATATTAATTTGTGGGTATTAAAGTCTCAAGTTAGAAAGCTCAAGTTTTCAGAAGAAGCTAATTATGTATATATAAACTTTAAAACAGTACCCTAAATGGTAATTAAGTTAAATTAGCATCCAAAGGGTTTAATTGAAGTATATTGGCTTATATTATAAGTTCGCTTGAATGATAACTTCTCCGTTATTTGATAATATACTGTTTTCGTCTTTTGGGACCAGTCATTGATGTAACTACAACAACTAGAACAACTGTAAATGAATGACATTTTACGCATTGTAAAATTAAAATAATTTGCCACGTCAATCAACAAGCATTAATTAAATTATCTTATTATGTTTACTGTCAAGAGATGTTGAAATAAGGTATTTTATTTTTATAATGTACTTCATTGTACCGGTATTATACCAGTTTAGTTATAACGCATGGGACCTTGTAGTACTGTAAATTATCGTAAATTGAACAGAGGTTATAAAACTATTGTATAATAACATTATGAACGGTTTTAAAATGGCTTAATGACTTCAGAAAACATTTTAAATGCCACAATAATAAAATAATAATTATTTTAGAGTAAATTAACATATTTTAAAGCCGTGCCAATACAGGTACCTGAAATAGTTTACCAATATCCCAATAATATAGTCCACACTAGAAGTAATATTCTAATTTAAATTATAATTCCGTAGTTAAAATTCATAATAAATTATAATAATATCGAATTCATTTTCTAATCATTTCAACTGGGATTTTTTTTTTTTTTTATGTACTATGTGTATAATACCTAGTATAATACAGTTTTATACCACTGTATAATAGAAACTCACATCTCTATTACTGCTGTCACACTCTGGCTAGGTATATAAAATATATTTGTCTCGTTGCGCAGAGGTACACTCAGAATTTAATAATCATTTGTCGTTTCATCTTTAATTTATTATAATACATTTTTATATTAAACGCGTTTTGAAAACAAAGTGTACACTCAGGTTTTACATATTCGTTTTTATCTCGTCGTACAATAAAGCCAAACAATACAATTTTTATTTTATTTTTTATTATATTTGTTGTCTATACCTACAACTATGTCAGACTAGCAAAGCAATTATTTAGACATTTAATTACGAATGTGTAGACACTGAAATTCACCAGTCACATTATTTTGGTATTTCACAACATGTAGACAAAAGTAAAAGAAATTTATAATCGAATATTGAAAAAAAAGGACTTTAAAAAATGTGTTTGATGTCCTTTCCTCTATCTAGCTACCTTTCCGCACCCCCAACATCCCTCTCTGAAAAATAATTCGTTTTTTCTCTTTTAGATTCGAGTGGAAGATCTGCAGCAGCGGTTATTGGTTTTACAATTATATTATTATTTCTTTTCTTTTCACTGACTGCTTTAGTCAGTGAATGCACTACAAAAAAACTAGTGTAAGTATACTCTGGATGATGTATAATGCAATAAGCCGGTGGATCGGAAATCGAACACGAATTGTACTTTATAGTGCTTATTTTTATTTCACCAATATCTTTATCACGTTGTCGGGAAGAAATTATTTGGAAAAAAAACCGTTCACATTTGAGACACACCTGTTTTTGACAAAACCTTGACCGTCATTTGCCAAATTTAGCATAAAGTCCGCTCCAAAGCGTATAACGTCGGTGATTTAGATGCATCTCACACGTCAAAAATATTATATTTATCGTACCTTATAATATTCGCGTATTGGATTTAAATTTAAAATAATACGTAACTCGTTTCTGGCTCGGTACCAATAGCGATCGAAGCGAAGAAGTCTCCTCATCTCGTTTGACGCGTATACCATAGATTTAATAAATTTATTCTGTGCCTATACCAACAGAAAAGGCATTTTCGTTACTGGTACACGTGGTAAAAACGGTGGACAAAGATCCATAATTTAAGAACAGTAGTTTTCCAAACAGTCACTGCGTGTCCACACCTACCTACACATTGTTGAGCTTTCGCATGCCATTTTAACTTTTATTAAATTTTAATACTCGCAGAAAACATATTTTTCATATTAATTGGCATTTTAATTGAAAATAAAAAATACTAATAGCTAGCAAAAAAAAATATTAAACATTTCGAAAATCGAGAAATCTAATAATAGGTACCTACGTTGTAAATAATTCCGAAAAACTGCTTTGAAACAAAATAGGAACACTTCAATGATATAATAAATAATAATACTGGGAATTTTTTGCTCTTGATCCCCCCCAAAGTTCCATTTACCTAAATCTAATTTTCTATAAGAAACCACTATAGGTATTAAAGTTAAAAAGCGGGTAAAGTAAATGGAAGACACTCTGATGTACAGTAAATTACAAGTGGGTGACTGTAATGGATGTTCTTACATTTGAATTCAATGATAAAATATCATTGTATACGAAAAACGATTTTGAACGGAGATGGTTTGTCCAGTGGCGTATCAACAGCCCCCCCCCCCCCCTGAAACCTAGTTGCGCCTATGGGTTTGTCAGCCTAGGATATTCATATTCATAAATTACATGTGGTCTGAAAGCCAAATCAGGGGGGTTAGAGGCCCCCTACCAAATATACATCCACAACGCGGGTTAAATGTGTTACTTGTGATACTTTGTACAATGTTTTTTTCACAATAAACGATGAGGCATGGAAGGCAGTAATGCTCAAGCGATCCCCTCCCATGTCTATAAACTTAAAAAAAAAAAAAAGGATATTCATATTAAATATATTATTAGATAGCTACATACACTATACACATCTAACATTAAAATATTGTCTTATAAATTAAAAAATGTCTTATTTAATTTTCTTAATCGCCATTTCTAACTAGACAAATCTGAAAATATCAAACATTTTGTTTTGAATACCTACATTAAATTGTATATAATTAATAATAAGTATTAAATTTTAAATATTTATAGTAAAAAAGATTAAATATTCATTCCTTAGATCCACGCGATGTATTGTTAAAATTAAATATACATTTTATCTATACATCGCGCTAGAGCATATACAATATAAAATGTTAAGCTATATGCAATATAAATGGCTATAAATGGGTTAACGTGTTTTTGAAGCCAAGTGAATTCAACCAAAGAACTGTGTAGATTTTGACGAGTTGTACCTCTATGTTTCTTGTTGTGCCATTTACAGGATACTCACAATTCACAAGGATACATACCCACAAGCTTTCGATATTCTGTGTGTATTATATTATATTGTATTTGTGTATTTTCAGAGTTGCATTGTACAACTTTAACGAATTACATGCAGTGGCGTGGCTAGACACTTTTTTCTGGGTATGCCCGATATTTTGATGTAAGGATTACCAATGAATATTTGTATAAAATAAAAAAGTATCAGAATACCGTATGTTATACATTTATTATAGGTACATGGATTTATTTTATGTTTTAAAACTAATAGTATAAAATTAAATTCATAAAAAAGATATAGCTTTATTAAAATATTCTTAGATAGAAAATTCCAATTTTCTTTTTTTCATTGATGCAAACTCGTCAATTACAGCAGATGGAATTTCTATGAATTGTCCACTTATTTCTCTTTCAATAGACAGCAAAGTTAAATTATTTAATCTGCTACTTGTCATCGTTGACCTTAGATATGTTTTTACTCTTTTCATCGCCGAGAAACTCCTTTCTGCTGAAGCACTAGATACTGGAACTACCAAAACATTTTCAATAATTTTTGTTAATTCTTCAAATCCAACTTTGTATTTTTTTATTTCTTGATATAATTCAAAAAGATCAGATACAGATAAAAATAAGATTTTTGCCAGTTGACATTGGCATTTTAATTTGGTAATAAATTCATTTGATCGATAAAATGGAAATTTTTCAGCATAACGACAAATTATTTCAGTGTCTAAAAATGTTGATGAATTTTGGTCTAAAGCTTCTAAAGTTGCATACATATCATCATTTGTATTAAAACGTCGGTTCATTTCAAAATATATTACTATCAATTCTATCAGGTAACGGACAATACGGGCTGTCGGGCTATAATATTATATAATAATATTATACACTGGCTTTGATGCATTATAAATTTTGACGGATGCCGATTAACAGGAATTGGCCGGTTATTAAACTACAACACTCAAAATAAAAGATTAAAAACCATCGGGATTTAATTTTGTTAATTAAAACCGTATTTACAATACATTAATTCTATTATTTTAAATACTTCTTATTGCCCGGGCCTACCAGGCCTACCCGCTAGCTACGCCACTATTTATTATTAACATTATTAACATTACATGTTTAACAAACTACACTACACTACAAAAAGTATTGAAAATATAAAAAGTATGATAGTGGTGTTAGCAAGTCCGTTGGAAAATTTCGTAAAAGTATTCGCGATAACCAATAAGTACCATATTATATAATAGGTATATTATTTATGTCTATGACAATTATAGCATTGATTATGGATAGTACTTGTTGAAATATTAAATTATAATTTAGTATTGTATAAAATAAGTAGTATTGTCACACTGTAGATTAGCTATATATAGTTATACATTTATAAGGAAGAAAAAATGCTGAGATGACACATTTCATGTTCAAGTGTGGCAGTTCACATTATACCTACCTATAATATAATATTAAGGAATATAGTGCAGTCGAGATATGTGACCCGTTGTCGATATACGTGTTTGT
Organism: Nasonovia ribisnigri; assembly: GCA_027563435.1. Taxonomy (NCBI): domain Eukaryota; kingdom Metazoa; phylum Arthropoda; class Insecta; order Hemiptera; family Aphididae; genus Nasonovia; species Nasonovia ribisnigri. The sequence continues at coordinate 365,779 of JANEHU010004904.1, read as the reverse complement.
TTTAGTGCATTATATAATTATATGGTATATTATTCACTGCAGTAGAAATATGTTTGTTAACTTAACACTGTTTGGATTACTTTAGAAATCCTTTCCTTTCAACATTTACATCTATAAATGATAATGATTTATCATGGCTAATAATATTATAGTTATAATTTTAAGTATTATCAAACCATAATTATATAATATAATAAATAATTACTGATTATAATAATAACTTATAATATGGGTATTAACCTATTAGGTACTCATGCCCTATAAATTATGTCAGTCAGTTCGACTTCGGCAACACCTTTCAACCTTTGTTTCATTTGCGGTTATTAAAAAATCGACAATTAGCTTAGTAGCTTCTTTTACCTAATCTATCTATTGGACTCTCATGAGCAACAACGTTTCTTCCAAATATTTGATTAAAACGATAAAATAAAATACTACACTCGTCGTAGTAGAGTGGTAATGTATACACCTTATAATTTTTACCTAAAACTAGATACAAATATTTTTCAAATGCTATTCTCCCAATATATATGAACTATAACAATATTAACATTATGTGTTGAAACGATTAGATTTTTTAATAAATAGTGGAATCTATTGTCTGATGTCCACTACCACTATCAGTCATCACCATGTCAAGGCCCAAAGTGTTAGTTACAAAGAAAAACGTTCCGGAAATCGCAATTGATTTACTTCGTAAAAGGTTAGTAGGTACCACGTATGGCCAAAATGTATGCTTAGCAATTTGTTCTTATGTATTTATATATTTCAGATTTGATGTCGAAGTATGTGATCCCACACAAGTCACACGGGCAGAAATTATGAAATTAGTACCTGGAAAATTTGCAATATATTGTGGCTTATTGTTCAAAATCGATGAGGAATTAATCACAACTGCAGGTTAAAAAAACTCATTACAACTAGATAAAATAACAATACTATTGTAGGTACCTAACCGATGTAGTCTCTTTTTTCGTTTTATAGACCCGAGTCTAAAGGTTATTGGAATTACATCTGTGGGATATGATCACGTCGATTTGACTGCAATGAAAAAATATGGCATACGTCTGGGACATACGGCAGGTGTTATGACCGAATCAGTAGCAGAGACAGCTGTTGGATTGTTGATATCAACAACGCGACGGTTTTTTGATGCCAATAATGCAGTGAAAACGTACATGAAATAACAACGTTATAGTTGAATGTAAGTGAAAAATGATTTTTTTTAGAGGTGGATGGACAAAAGATTTTTCACTTGTTTGGATGTGTGGTAGAGTTATTAGAAACTCAACAGTTGGCATTGTCGGATGTGGCGACATTGGGACATCGATTGCGAAGAAGCTGAAAGCATTTGAAATTTCTCGATTGCTGTACACTAGTAGAACTGAAAAACCAGCTGGTAAAATAATTGTACTCAGTTAAGGGCACCCATACTATAATAATAATATTAAATAAAAGCGTTTAATGCGTGATCGATTAGTGAAAGCTCTCGGTGGACAATTCGTTACGATCGATGAGCTTGTTGAACAAAGTGACTTTATAATCCTTTCCGTTGTACTGAACGAGGACACAAAGTTTATCATCAACAAAGAACGCATTGCCAAAATGAAGTCACACGCTGTATTGGTGAACATTGGTTGTGGAGGTAAGGTATACATTTTAAACATGCACATTAATACTTTAGATGAGTATTATATTAATATTTGGGTTTTCAGGACTCATTGATCAAAACGCACTCATTGAAGCATTACAAGAAAATAGAATTGGAGGTGCTGGCCTAGACGTTATGACACCAGAACCATTACCACTTGATAGCCCTTTGATGAAAATAGACAATGTCTGTATGTAAAACAAAATATTATTTAATTACCTACATGAATGTTTACCAATATCAGTAAGTTATATTATTTTTGTACTTGTAGTGTTGTTGCCACACATTGGGGGTGATTCAATTACTTCGGAAACAGAAAAGGGTATTTTCACTGCCAAAAATATAATTGCTGTTTTAGATAATACCGAGATGCCAAAAGAAGTTCAGTTTTAGCTTAATACTGTTATATTGTGCTAATCAAAATTTGATTAAAAATAATCTGATTTATCAATCTTACCTATAAAATTGTAGTTATTATTAAACTTGTTGATTCAACATTTTTGAATATAATATTTTCTTTAATATTTTAAATGTATTTTATTTTAAGAACTAATGGAATAATTATTTCCGTTGTTTCATTACCCATATAGTACCTACCAATATTGCCATGAATATTAAAAACGTGAAGTTATTGCAATTTCTTCGTGCATAATATAATTTTATGAAACTACCATGATCAACATATTATCTTCTACTGCGGTTTGATTGCAATTAATTGGCAAATTCATATAAGTTTGAGCGGACATCATGAGGACAGTCTGAGACAGGGTAATCAAATAATATAAAATATACTTGCATTCAAATTTAAGTTTTGTTCCACTAACTTTTCTGACCGGGGTCAATACGTAACATTTTTCTAATATTTCCAATTTTACCGTCAAACACAAATAAAATGATAAACTAAAAAAATAATCTTTCATATTATTTACAAAATATTTCAATATTTAATACTAAAAAACGTAAGTTTTTTTTAAAATTAAGTCAATTTATGTAAACATATTTTTTAATAAAGTTAAGGAGAAAACAGGTTGGGGTAAAAATCGGTAAGTGGTGGAATCGCGGTGGGTGCCCATATTTTTTACACCTTCCATCGTAGTCGTTGTTTATCTAGCCTCAATGACTGTCCTGACCTTATCGACGATGACAATATTTTGCTGCGCATGGGACGCATCGGAACTGTACTGAATGGCAAAGCATTTAAGTCATGATTGGTTTTGTGTGTGAAGGGGGGGGGGGGTGGTGAAGAAAAATAATGAATTTGTCACGGTTGGTGCGTAATAATAAATAATAATTAATAATATTATAATGGGGAATTCCTACTAATATACCTACGAGGCAGCGTCATCAGTTAGCATAAAAATATTGTAATATTTTATGGTATTATCATGCTCGTTTCGCACGTACCAGCTCTATGTAAATAACATCAATTCTACGGTACAAAATGGTAATACATGGTATGTCGCGGTGATGTATAATATATAGGACCACCGACGAGTCACGGACACCCGGTGCGAGGAGACGACGACGATGACGAAGAATAAAATTCGTTTATGTTTCATCAATCTTTGCGGTGACGGAAACCAACTCGCCCGTTTTCATAATAATATAAATATTATTTTATTCATGAAATGGCCATAGACGGACGTCCAATTCACACATGCCGCTGTCTCTGAAACGCTTTTAATTTAATTTATCTGATATTACCTATATAAATCCTGGTAACGTTATTTGTGTTTATTGTAAAAATGTGTTTTTAGACATCGTACATAGATTAAAAATAATATTGTTTTATTGTTACTATCATTATCAACACTCGCGACTTAGGTAGGTATTATTACAATATTATAATATCGCGTTCGTCGATTGTCCACGAAGATACGTCGTGCTCGCCTCATGAATATCTTAAACGTGTGTCATACAATATAGTTAGGTAGTCAATATATGATCAGTCCATTTTTATTTAATTTTTCGTTTTTTCAACAGTCCATTTTTGGCTGTGCCAACATTCCGTGTTTCCGTTCTAAACGTGTGTTGTACCATATATTTGTATGATCCGTCCATTTTTATTTAATTTTTCGGTTTTTCAACAGTCTATTTTTGGATTTCCCAACATTTCGGTTGAAAACTGCAACGTCTTCAAATATTTTTTACATAATGTGAAATAAATCTTAATAGAATATTAATATTATTACGTGTGTGATAATAATTTTGAGCCGATGTGAATTAATCAAAAATTAGAAAATACCAAATTACAATGGTATCATGATGTTTGTCGACAAAACCGATGATACGTCGTGCTCGCCTCGTTAATATTCTGAACGTGTGTTGGATCACAGTAAATAGTACAAAATATATTCCTGCGACGCACTGGTAGGTAAGTGGTTCATTTTTATTTGAGATGCCAATTTTTCAGCGTTTCCGACAAATTTTGGAAAACCGCATCGCGCCTTTAGATATATTTATTTAGACGTTGCGCAATAAATCATAAATAGCATATAAATAGGTATTAATATTGTAATTGTTATTGTTTTGTTAATATAAAAATAAAAGAATGTTACCTATGTTTAAAAAGGGGGATGTCATGGGAACACTGTACATTATCAGTTATACAACAATGCATCAACCTCATGTTTGTACACATATTATTATCATGTTTGTTAGTTTTGTATTGTATTGATAACTGTATACTGAATTATTAAATAAAATGTTTAATTAAAATATAAAAAGCAGTTCTTGTCAATTATTAAACATAACATGGCGCAGTCGAAAAGGATAATATAATAGTTCAAGTTCCTCTTCACCATGAATCAATTACGGCAACCAAAGGATCTATCATCGGGAAAGGATTGGACTAGATGGAAAAGTGTGTTCAACCTCTACATGATAGGATCAGGTGCAATTAAACTAAAAGAAGAAGAAAAAATAGCAATTCTCTTACATTGTATTGGTGACGAAGGAAGAACAGTAAGCGAAACTTTTGAATTTAAAGAAAACGACAGGACATATGATATCTTAATTAAAAAATTTGATGAATACTATGTGCCAGCGCTAAATGAAAGTGTAGAGACTTTCAAATTCAACAGTCGAGTTCAAGGTGCAGATGAAACATTTGAAAAATTTGAAACAGATCTACGACAATTAAGCAACAATTGCAATTTTGGTTTACTACGTGATAGGTTAATCAGAGATCGTATTGTCGCAGGAGTAAAATGTAAAATTGTACAAGATCGACTATTAAGAACTCCAAATTTAACACTGAGTAAAGCATGTGAAATTGCTAAATCAGCGGAGCAAACAACGGAGCAAGCTGCAGCAATCAACAATGGACAATCAGGTGAGGTTCAAGCAGTCTTTCAACACCAGAAAATGAACAAAAAAGAACGAAAGCAGACTACATGTGGAAAGTGTGGAAAAATACACAACTTTAAAGAATGTCCGGCATATGGAAAGCAGTGTCACGCATGTAAAGGTAATAATCATTTTAGTAACATGTGTTTTAAAAAAACAAATAATGATAATCCAGCTTATGTAAAAAACAGATATGTGAGGAATAATAAAAATAATAGTGTAAAGAACAGTAAAAAAGTGTATGAAATGAAGGAAGATGAAGTATTATTTTTAGGCAACATAAATGTAGATTCGATAGTAGATAGAGGTTGGTTTATAAACTCTATGATTGAAAATCAAGAGATACATTTTAAAATAGATAGTGGTGCTCAGGTGAATGTATTACCAAATCATGTTTATAGGAAGTTTAATAATAAACAAATGATAGAAAAAATTAAAATAAATTTGAGCAATTACAACGGAAGTTACATAAAAGTGTTAGGAAAGTGTAAATTAAAATGTTATTTTGAGAATGGTATGGTTGAATATATAGATTTTATAGTAGTAGATGAGCAAAGTCAACCAATTATTGGGTTTGAAACAATGATAAAATTAAATTTGGTTAAAAAACTATATGAAGTAAATGCAAACATAATGGATGATCCAAAATACAAATCAATAAGTGAGGGAATAGGACTCATGAAAGTGGAAGAGTATGATTTTAAAATACAACCAGGAGCAGTAGGTAATATTACATATACAAGTAGAGTACCATTTACGGTTATAGATGAATTAAAAAGGGAGTTAGAAACAATGGTAAATAATGATATAATTATTAAAGAGGAAGAACCAACAGAATGGGTGAATCCAATAGTAGTGGTTAAAAATAAAAACAAAAAGGGAATAAGAATTTGCTTAGACCCATTTCACTTAAATAAGGTACTATTGAGAGAACATTTTAATTTACCAACATTTGAAGAAATCTCTTCTAAATTTAGTGGAGCTAAACTATTTACAGTATTAGATGCTAGTAAAGGATTTTGGCAACTACCATTAACACTAAAGAGTTCAAAATTGACAACATTTATAACTCCATTTGGTCGGTATAGGTTTAAAAGACTTCCTTTTGGAATTAAAATAGCCCCAGAAGTATTTCATAAAACATTTAGTAGAGTTTTTGCAGATATAAAAAATGTATTTGTTTATATAGATGATTTAATTATTATAGCTAAATCTAAAGAAGAACATGATGATATTTTAAGAAAAGTGTTAGATAAAGCATTGAGTGTTGGAATTAAATTTAATAGAGAAAAGAGTCAAATTGCTGTTAATGAGGTGAAATTTTTAGGACATATATTTTCAGTAAAGGGTATACAAATTGATAAAAATAAAATCAAAGCTATTGAAAATATGGTAGAACCCAAAAATAAAAAAGATCTAGAAAGATTCTTAGGTATGATGACTTATGTACAAAAATTTGTTCCTAACATGTCTCAGCTAGCAGTGCCCTTAAGAAAATTATTAAAAAAAGACTGTAATTGGTATTGGGGTGAAACTCAAATAAAAGCATTTAATGTATTAAAATGTGCTTTAACTTCTGAGCCTTTATTACAATATTTCGATTTAAATAAAAAATGTACTCTATCGGTGGATGCATCAAAAGATGGATTGGGAGCAGTATTATTACAAAATGATTATCCAATAGCATATGCTTCCAAAACTTTAAATGATACACAAAAACAGTATGCACAAATAGAAAAAGAATTGTTAGCTATTTTATATGGTTGTGAAAGGTTTAAACAATATATATATGGTAAAAATATAAATATAGAATCAGATCATAAACCTCTAGAAACAATTTTTAAAAAACCACTAGATAAAACCCCTGCGAGATTACAAAGAATGAGAATTAAATTAATGGCGTATGATCTAAATATAATATACAAGCCAGGTAAATTTTTAAAAATAGCAGATACACTGAGTCGTGCTCACATAAAAGACAATATAGATTTATGCGAATCAGAAATAGAATTGCAGGTAAATATGATTGTAAAAAAATTAAACAAATCTGAAAACAAATTGAGGCTGTTTAAAGAAGAGTCTAAAAAGGATACAGAATTACAAATGTTATTAGAATTTGTTAAACAGGGATGGCCTTCTATAAATAATATACCTGATCAAATAAAAAAATATTTGACGTTCTCAGAAGAGCTATTTGAAAAAGACGGTTTATTGTTTAAAGGACAGTGCCTAATAGTGCCTAAAACTCTAAGAAAAGAGATGTTAGATAAAATACACTATACACATATGAGCATAGAAAAATGTAAGAGTAAAGCGAGAGAATGTTTATTCTGGCCAGAAATGACTAAAGAAATAACAGATAAAATAAATAAATGTTCAATATGTCAGAGTTTTAGAAAAAATAATAGTAAGGAACCAATGACAGTTAGAGATTTTGGAGATAATCCGTGGGAAATAGTAGGTACTGACATTTTTCAATATCAAAACAGGCAATATTTGTTAATCATTGACTACTTTAGTAAATATGTGGATATAGAAATACTAGAGGATATGAGCAGTGAAACAACAATTAATAAGTTAAAACTAATATTTTCGAGATATGGAATACCATTAGTTTTATTTTCTGATAATGGACCACAATTTTCTAATAGTAATTTTAAAAATTTTTCTAAGGAATGGGATTTTGAACACAAAACCTCAAGTCCTAGGTACCCACAAAGTAATGGTATGGCAGAGAGAAATATTCAAACAGTTAAAAACACATTTAAAAAAGTTGTAGCAGACAAAAAAGATATTTATTTAGCGATGTTAGAATTGAAAAATACACCCATTCTAAATGAAAATTATACACCAAATGAAATAATGTTCAATAGGAATGTGAGAGGGATAGTTCCTAAAATTTGGACTAGAAAAATTAACTATAACTCAGTTAAAAAGGCAATAATTAGTAAACAAAAAATTGATAAAAAACAATATGATAAAAATGCTAAAAAACTAATACCAATAAAGGAAGGTGATCATGTTTTTGTTAATATGGATAATAGGAAACCATACATACATGGAAAAGTGATTTCGGTATGTAATAGACCAAATTCATTTGTCATTAAACTAAGTAATGGACAGACAGTTGAAAGAAACAGAAAACACCTAATATGGGATCCTGGATATGATTATGGTGATAGTAGTGAAACGGAAATAGGAATAAAAAAAAAAAACAGAAATAGAGGATCATGAGACAAACAAAAGTGAAAAAGAAATGGTTAAAGTAACACAAACTAAGAGTGGGAGGATAATAAAAAAACCTAAGCATTTAGAGGATTACATATAATTAAAAAAAAAAAAAAAAAAAAAAAAATATTAAGTCATAAGAATTTAAGATTGTATACTATTAAAAAAAAAAAAAAAAAAAAAAAAAAATGTTAAGTTATAAGAATTTAAGATTGTATACTATTAAAAAAAAAAAAAAAAAGAAATGTTAATATTGTAATTGTTATTGTTTTGTTAATATAAAAATAAAAGAATGTTACCTATGTTTAAAAAGGGGGATGTCATGGGAACACTGTACATTATCAGTTATACAACAATGCATCAACCTCATGTTTGTACACATATTATTATCATGTTTGTTAGTTTTGTATTGTATTGATAACTGTATACTGAATTTAAATAAAATGTTTAATTAAAATATAAAAAGCAGTTCTTGTCAATTATTAAACATAACAGCATCAACCTAATGTACCTATACGTCAAGAACACAGCATCCTCGACCTTCGCAGACAAAATTTCCTTCATCACCTTTCAATGTATCAAACGAACAATACTAATTTAATCTAACGAAAACAAATATTCTCCAACAGCTTACTATCAACTGTCACATAACAATATTATATAAAGTCTGCAGTTTTGTTCGGCGACGGGAGAGCAGCGAGGAAAAGGCGTTCAGCGGTTTTCTGCAATCCGACAGAGTTTATAGATACCAGCTACCAGCTACTTACCTATATAATATTGTTATTATATTGCGTCTAGCCATTGAAAACCGTCGGACGACCGGATGCGGATCGACAGGAGCCGATGTTGTAATAATAATTATAATGGGGACGAGTCGACGCACAATATACACCCCCCCCCCACGGGTTCTCGTCCACCGTGTCCGTCCACCGTAGCTAGAAATCGTGTGACGTTAATCGTTTCAAAACCTATGTCACTGCAACGGTTGTGCGCGAGTGTTTGCAGAAGACGTATGCTATGTATAATATTATTATCGCCGCCGTCGAGCGCAGACGTTTTTCTCGTCTGATGTGGCGGAGGCGGTGAGAAATACGTCTCATCTGGATCTGATACACTTTGGACTCGCGGAACAAAGTCGGAACGCGTATTACAATAATACACACACAATGCATATTATACGCGTTCTTTAATACATATACCTATTATATACGCGTGTGTGAGTGTATATATGTATGCAAATGGCGCACAGCGTACCTGTATATGATACGGATTAGTCATCGGGCAGCTATAATAGTACCTATACATATTATACATACCTGACGATTTTATTTATACAAATTATTATTATTATTACAATGGCACAGTGCAGACCGGCTGGTGTTTTGTATATCTACGTACACATGGGTGCACATATAATGTATAATACACGAGACTTTAACGCCTCTGGGCGGCTTCGCGTCTGTCTGTATGTCTGTACGTCCGTCGTCCGCGTACTTCCATCACTCTCTCACTCCCTTTCTACCTCTCTCTCTCTCTATCCATCACAAGCTCACACTCTTTCCATGTCCGTTCCTCCGTCTGGACCGCCGATTTCGCGTGGTTCGGCCCGTCCTGTAGCGCGTTCGCCGCGTGCCCCGCGGATGACACCTACTGAACCACCGCGGTTCATTATTCGGCCATTCACAATAATATAATATAATAATAATAATAATAATAATAGTAATAATAAATAACATTATCATAATAATATTGTGTGCGACGTGGGAATACGCGTTCCGGGCCGTACACGACATACCGATCGACCGATATACTCGGCCCCCGATCGCGCACCGGTCTGCTGGCGCTTTCGGTTCGCATTTTTGTTGACGCATTCACGTATAATAGAATATAGATATATTATTATTATTATTTTTATATTATTATGTTCTGCGTCCCGAGAGGTCTGCACCGAGCACGGGCTGAATCTGGCTGTACTGGTTTTATCCAGCCACCATAGTATAATATATATAATTATGCTTACTGCGCTGTTGTGCGCATAACATACTATTAAAACATTGGAACCGTAACCATATCATTTAAATGTTTTAAAAACCAGACCGGATATAGGAAGTTGATAGTATAAATACTACATAAACGTTTTATTAGACTTTGATTGTTTTGATTTGTTACAGTAATACATTTTGTTTTTACACTATATCGGACTTGGTTAAAATAAGTAATATGTATTAGAGCAGAAATGTATAATTTTTTTTTGTATTTCTGACTACCGAAATTTATAATAATAATATAAATACGTGGGTATAGCTACGAGGACGATTTTCTTGGGTTCAAAAGGTTTTCTTTAAATTCGATTACAAGATCGAGTTTCACACATCATATAATACTTCAACAAATATTATTATTGCTATACCACGAGGCATATTATGTATCATATTCTACTAAACGGTAAATAAACGTGTGATGGGTATATACTTATTTATACACACCTACCTCGGATTCCTGTGTTACATATTTTTTTCCTTGTTGAAGTTTGCCATTTTTTGTATACATACAGGTATTAGCATTCACAGTCGGTCTTAAAATAAATCGTGATTTTTCCGCTATACTCGAGTCATTAAATACTTCGATGTCATTCGATATACATGCACTTTTAATGTGTGTTTGAATCCAAATGACCCGGTGTCTCCACTCACAGTCATTACCTAAGTAATTCAGCAGTGTATTTATCCGCGATTCACACACATAATTTTTTATTACCTTCGCGTACCGCAGGTATTATTCACGTGCATGCAAATTCGAATTAATGACCCGACAACGTTGTTAAGTTTTATTATATTACACACTTCTATTTTTCAAACGACTTTGATATGATCAACAGTTTATAATATGTGGTGATGTCTGGACGTTGTTGTAGGACTTTTTTTTTTTAAATATTTCTTTCCTCATTTCGTCGCCTATAATAATTATAATAATTTATCAAACATGTGCGCGGCTGGTGTAGTACCTGTACAATATATCTATTATTATATACTATATAGTGTGTGTGCAATCGATTCCAATCACGATTTATACGCCGAATGTATCGATTGGTTATCGATCAATTTTTGAAATGTTTTGCTTTTATAAATTGGTATTGTATTACATTTCCAAATTAATATGTCTTATTTTTTACATAATCTAATGTATCTACCTATATAGATAGTCCGAGAATACGATACTTCGAGTGAAACTCGATACTATAAACGCTTTTAACGGACCACGGAAAATCGGTTAAAAGATTAATGTTAATTGAATTAAAATGATTTTAAATTCCTCCGAGTTACTTACGCCCGCTTGGATCTGCAATACAATTTTATTTATTCGTAATTTAATTTTCTGTACAAACTGCACAAGATTTATGCAGACAACAAAAGATATTAGTTTCATAATAAAAACGGCACAATCTCAAAATTAAAATATATTTGCCTGTTATACGCATAGTATATAGGTATACTGAGTCACGAAATAATAATAACATGTGCGAAAACGTTTAAATCTTAAAAACCGAGACATGAAATACTATCATTGTGACCGATAATCATCACTCTCAACATATTATTTCAAATGATATAAAAAAAAATACAACTCCCAAACGTATATTTTGTTTGCATTCCTGATAATTATTATAATTACATACAATAATTTTTAAATGTGTGTTATTTATATTATATAATAATATTTGTAGATTATTATTCAATAAATATTCCACATACATTTGTAATAGTGTATACATAGTGTTGTAACGGTTTTGATTTATTAAATATTTGAGGTCAATTGCCTGTAGGCGAATTTTATCGCTGCCGTTACGTTTGAAATATAGTTGAATCTGATAAATGTCCAACCAGGACAACATTATTAATTATCCAGTAAGTTCAGTAATCGTATGAATTACGAAATAACATAAAAATAACTGACTTACTAGCTTACAAATATACCTATATATATAACTATCATATAATAATACAATATAAATTATACTTATACAACTGTACGTACAGCTGGCCATTTATTATAATAGTACAAAATGATACAACTAATTCTGTAGAGAAATTAAAAATATTCGATTGTCATAATAATTCGTGATGACGTGTACCTATATAATAATAAACCGTAACGGTGTACAGCGTACCTCTACAATTAATATCATATATTTGACCGATTATTATCAACCGGTTAGAACTAAGTAAATTGTAAATAAATATAAGTTACTTAGGTACATAATATCTGTGTATAAACACGACTGTAACAATGTATCATACTAATCATAAATCCGAAAAGAAATAACGACAATTATTTGCTCGTGGACAAGGTATAATAGAGGGTGTGTGAAATCACATTATGGGCTAAGGACGACAAGCAAAGTTAATTCATTTCATTTTGTCGCCCTTATTTTTTGCACGTTTATGACTCGCAGGCAAGGCGAGGGTCCAAACACGGGAACCATAAGTAATATTGGTTTTGGGGAACTCGTGTTTTACGGTTGGTTTTTATTACGAAATATTATTACCGCCCGAAACCGGGGCACAGGGGAGAGGGGAAAGCTGTCCAAATCCGGCAGCCGCCTTTAATCAAAAGTAAAAGCAAGCGAAAATAAGAAGAAAAGTTTTGCGCGCGCGAAGATATATATCCGCGGATCACCGTTAAGTTTTATTAATAATAACGTCTTCTAGAACTCATATTTACTTATATATCACAAATGAGATGATACACGACCGGAATACGGGGCCGACGGTAATGACGAAGACAGAGAAGGTCAAAACTTTTTTCGAACCATACCCCCGCCCCCTCCCCATCTACCGAATGAAACTTTGCAGGAAAGAAAAAAAACTTATTTAATAAAAGCACTGCTAGAAAAATATGTCGTCGCGTGTGTGTGTGCGTGTGTGAAGTTTTTGGACCCCGCGAGGGTTGGAAGAATTTATGTCGCCCGTACATTGGACGGCACCGAAACATCCGGAAACGCAGACAAAACACGAAACAATATAATATTATAAATCATTCGATCGAAATGCGTTTTTAACAATTTGTGTGATTGAAAAATGAAAAAGCGAATAATATAATCCACGGTGTCCTTGCACCGCACCCTACCGCCTGTATACCACCAGAGAAAAATATTCATTATCATTAAATATATTAACATTCGCTGCTCCTCCTCTGGCTACTTGACATCTGATGTGCATTGGTTGCAGTGGTGCATCGGAAAAAATAATTTAAACGGGTTAACTGCAGCTGTTAACGCGAGCAATGATCCTCAAATCGATTGCAAAACAAAACGCACTGTGATTTATGTCTTCGTTCCGTCGTTTCTTTGCGCTCTGCACACCGAATTGTGCACATAAAACGATTCGTTTAGCAATATCGATTTCCGCGAGTGTATTATTATAATGTTTTTTTAATATATTGCCAAACGGTGCAGAACAACCAAAAGGAAAAAATAATATTTTCTTAAACTCGAACGCATTGTATTTTAGTGTACTCGAAAATATTATGTAGACGAATATTTTATTACATGCGCGTACAGTATTATTATGTGACAACAAAATATATATTATATATTCATATAATAAATAAAAAAAAAACGTTGATAAAAACCGTGTAAGCCGATAAAATATTGTTTCCATTGTATATCAGTTTTATAAGTATACACATAAATATAGTGATGTCGTGTGTCAACCCAAACATAAAACAAATTTATTTTGGTCTTTATTGTAATAATATAATATATTAATGAAAGACCGAATTTGATAGGTTTCGAACGGATATTTTAAACGTTTCTTTTTTTTTTTTGTTATTTAAAGAAATAATTTATTAATATTCACGGACGAATCACGATCCTTAATTTTTAATACTCTTTTTCCGTAATTCTTATACAGGTATACACTGTTAAATTCTTCAACGCCACTCGAACAATAAACTAATATCATGAGCACGAAATATATTCACGAGTATTACAATCGAAATGATAAAATTTAAATAAATAAATACACCAACGCTCTGCTGAGTCACAATAACAGTGTTATTATAATAATATTATATTTTTTGAATATTGCATTTTATTTTTATTTTTAAGACGCTGAGAGATTATGTGATATTATATTTTCGAAAATCTCGTGCGTTCAAACACCAATAATACACTTAAACGTCAAAATATGAACATGCAATTTAAATATTATGATGTATTTCTCTTAGACATGCATATGTGTGTGTGCGGCTTTGTAACGCATTACCCACCACGTGTTCCTGTCTCGTTTTGAATTCATAAAAGCAGCATTCTCTCGTGTTACCACTCGGCGAACCGTTTTCAATGAAGTCATACTTTCGTCGTTTTCGACCCACGAGAGTAAAATATTTCACTCGGAAACGTATTACGATACATGATGGCGACGACGATGATTAAACACTTAGAACACGTGTATTCGGCGCGGTCCTCGTATAAAGACTTATGTATAATAGGTATGAGGTATTAGATTTCAATGGCACGAGCAGCACGTAGGTATATGATCGGTGGCTGCGACTGCATCTTACCGCCGCTACAGGAAGTAGACGATACGTTAACTTGCATTACCGGTGTGTGACACATTCGCAATTTTTCGAACGGTGTTAAGGTGTATGATTTTTATGAAGAGAAAAACCGCTCGGCATTCAAACGTGCCGACTAGATGAATCGTCGCTCTGAAATCCAATACATGACATTATTTTGACACTCGGGATCGTATCCTACGCCGTTTGACTGCCGCGGTATTTAATGGACAACGTGTATTTTGTTGTATACCGCGGTACCTCTTACGATATTAATGTTGTAACGAAACGTCTGATGTGGATAGTTTTGGTGACTAAACGTTTTGGAGACTTGTTGACTATGAAATACACGATAGTTTCAAGTGCACTTGATATAATCATATACAGGTATACGCGTACTCTGCCAGCCCGTCGTATCTCGCGAAAACTAATAAAAAAATTAAACAATTAATGTGACACGCTTCGGATTCCAACAATAATACTATCATTAATAGATTAATTATGAATAAACGATGATGTATCTTTATATTTACTCCGTAACGATAATATTATTATTTTTATACGTCTGCAGCGCAATGCGATGATGCCTTATTATGAGCGTCTACTTTGCTATTTTTTTTAACAGCGTCTCGCGTGCTGTGCATCGTCTCGCAGTCATCCGTCCATATAGTTCCGCCTAAGGCCGTCCCGGGGAAAGAGAAGAAAAGTAAAATTATGCGACGAATTTCACACTCTTCTTAAAATTTATTGCTCACAGACATGCACCGCGGTGGCGGCAATAATATGATATCCCGTATAGTTGACCCACTGCAATAGGTCGGTTATGCACTTATGCGTACGTGTGCGCGTGCGCACGTGCGCACGCGCATAATATAATAAATAATAATAATACATTAATATACCTATGTGTACGTAAAATTCAACAACGGGAGGTCGGCAAAGATCGAATTACACACGCCAAAGGTCCGACCGCGAAATCCTGCAGAATATTATTCAGCTTAGGTAGGTTAGGTACCTATACCTATATTATAATATTACGTGCGCGACCGACTTTCTTCGCGGCACCTATACACACACCGTCGTCGTCTTCGCCGTCGCAGCTCGCACCAGAACCGCGGTCGCGGTCGAAACGACGATGACAATATTATTTTTTACACACATTATAACAATATGCCAACAAAAGTTTTTTCCACTCGAACCGTAGGCACGTGTCTTCGCATGTGCGCCGCGGTTCGCTCATTAAAAATAAATAATTATTATTGTTGCGACGAAGACAGCGGTCAAAACAGTAAAGTAATAATAACGGCAGTGTTATACATATCGGACGGATGTATCAAAATATTATACAGAAATTCGCGCCTACGCGAGGCTGTACACGCCCTGTATAATATTATACATATTTTATATTATACGGAACAGCGTATTACGGTTCTCGAAATTAGGCATTATTGTTTTGTAGGACGTATTTCAGCCGAATGCAATATAATATATTAATAATTTATGCATTCGTTCGTGGGCGGTAAAGAATATATTATTATTATTTTGCTCACCGAATGCCAACGCGTCTGTATGCGATTATTGCGGCCGTTTTTTTATTTCCTCGAGAGCTGCTCTCCAATCGTCCGCGTTACGATATTATAATATAGGACTATTATTATTATTATTATTATTATTATAATTGATATTATATTGTGGTTTTTGTTGTTGCTATCGTCACACGTCGAGTGAACGATTTCCAACTAGTTTTCTTAAGTTTTCAGTCGGATTTTAATTACTGCAGTTCTCAGTCACGACTTTCGTCTTTATATTATATTATAATAATTATTAAGACAGCAGGGCATCAAGTTTTGAACGATATTGCTAAATTCCAATTGTCACTTCTACTTTAAATGTTGAAAAAAACGCATTATTCACATGATGATATAATATTGTTGTCTAACACAATTTGTGTGCAATCAGTCGAGCAAAACCAAAACAATTAAAAAGTTTGTTGTTGACAAATTTTAGGTATAAGTCTAGCTACTAACCTGCACAAATAAAAATAAATAAATTCTTAGTAACTATATACCTAATACTTAATAGTTGTTAGGCTTTTGGGAATTTATCCAAAACTTTTCACGAAAATGATCAGTATTATCATTGATTACATAGATGTATTGTAATTTTTTAATTTTACATTTTATTCAATGAATACAAAGGCTTCAAACTATTTTTAATGAGCATTAAAGTATAACCTAACAATATTAATTAACAATATTAATCAACCCCAGAGAACAATAGTCATATTGTGCTTCATCACATATATTTATATTTTATAACAATATTACTATGAAATATTTGAGCTCAATAGATTCATATAATGCGTAGAATAGCCAAAGAACCCCAAAATACTAGTTATTAAATTGTTTAACATAGTAAAATACTGTATTTGTTTTTATTATAATGAAACCTAATTGTTGCACCAATGTACCACATTGTTATGTATGGTACAAAAATTAATATTTGAATAATATAATATATCTATATAATATATTCATATATACCTACAACATGTCAGACGCGTAACTAAATATTTTTTATTGTATTTTTCTCATGAATATAAATATTACAAAGTAAAAAATTTTGTTCGCAAAAGATGATTTTAATTAACCGAATATGGCAACTGAGAAAATAATTTTAACAATTATTGAAACGATTTACATTTTAAATGGGTATTACATTTTTTGTAGATTTAAACTCATATAGTTATAGGACACTATAATAGGTAACAGTTAATTATATTTTCCTAGGTATGATCCAATCAGTATAGGTAATGTATTTGCTTCATGAATAATGTATGATAAATAATAAATATTAAAAAAGATAATTTAAACGATTATTAGTCAACCTATCGATTATTTTTTTGGTATTGGTTTCAGCTGAACTGTTATATTAGTATAATTATATGTATATTCCTGATTTAAAAAAAAAATATTTATATATTTTGTAGTTATGCACGCAAATATAGTTATACACTAACTATACATTGACTAAAACTCGTAACGAGTATAGAAAACTTAGACTGAGTAATTTTTGAGTATAGAAACGTTTTAAAACTGAATCTGTGCAGAGATTGCGGCTATAATACTTCGCTCCTTTTAAATGCTTAAATTTCTACAACAGCTCTATAAGAATATAATATATTTTATTTTTTAATATTTGGAAAACTACGGAGTCAGTGGGGGAAAAAAAACTACTCCTTCAAAGTGGCAACTAGATTCGATCTCCAGTCGATAGATGGGGCTACTTGAAACTTGTCGAGCACTTTCTGGTCAAAAATGTGTTTACAGAATATTGTAATGAACAAATAAATAAATCATAGTTGTAAACTTGTAAACCTATATTTGGCGCTTCGCTTCGGGGTCTGAAATGTTGATAATTGACTATTTCTATTTATTCAGCGTGTGGCCGTTGTCAAAATAAAATATTCATCATTTTATTATTTTAACAATCTACGACTATTATGAAGTTGAGTTATTATTATGTAGTTAACCTGTACAATAATCCCACACAAAATACGTATAACAAATAATGATTATTGTGCGGTGTAATTAAAAATAAATAGAAATAATTTGTCCACCTACGAACTAATACAATTAAGTAGGTTTGTTGGTATACATATTTCATTGCACTCGCGTGATAATGTTACTCGTTGATCTGTTAGTTTTTACCATGGATCTTTCTTACTATAATATTTATAAATAAATTAGTGAATTCTCGAATATTTTATTTATTTTACCTATAAATAATTTATTAATTTTGAGTCAAACATAATTTAACAAAGTTTAAGCTGTCTAAAAACAGGTTAAGCTGTATTTTTTACTTAAAATTTGTACTAAAAATAAAGGTAATAGTACACCAATTATATTATTATAAGTTAGTAATGAAAAGCATAATTTTATATTGTATCAATTATTTACAATTTCTTGAATATTGTACTTTTATTTAAATCAATTGTATACGTATTATTACTAGTCACCTATAGGTAACTACACGTAATGTTAAATGTGTTATAATTTTATATTAAATACATAATGGCTCGAAGGTATAAATTAACATCTGCACGTTTAAAATAAATACTTATGTTTAAAATTAATTTAATTTATAACAATTATATTTTGATCAAATATATGGATTAAAAATTTATTTACTTAAATATATTTTAAGTAAGTACCTACTCTAAAAGAGAATGATAGTATAAACATTTATAAGATAATATAAACTGTGAAAAAGGATGTTTTATACAATTTCGAGGTATAATTTTAATATAACTTTTTTCAAATAAATAAAAATTGTTAAGGTACAAGGGCCTTTTTGTTATGCTCTTATCTTTTAATTTGAGTTATACAAATCGGAGGGACGTTTTTCATGCTCCTAAACAAATAAACGATCAACATTAACTTGTGGCGAACGGTTTTTGTGGACTTTTTTAGCACTGTGTAAACAGTTTTGGACATGCCGAGATGGATTTTTTTTTTTTTTTTTGGTATTTCAACGGATTAACAAATCTCCTTAATGAAATCTCCGAGCACGAATTGTTCCAAATTTGCACATGACCCGTCACCGGGATTATTTTTAGAAAAAACAAACCTTTTATAAATATATATTGTGTGTGTGTGTGTGTGTGTGTGTGTGTGCATACGTGCGTAAGCGCGCGCGAGTATGCGACCACCGAGAGGCGTCGGTCTCCGTCCTTTTGATGTGTTATTTTGACGCGATTTCTAATTATATTGTGCGTCTCCTTTCATCTTTTTTTCATATGTATGCACATCCTACGTGTGTGTGTGTGTGTGTGTTTTATGTATACTCGTATACGCGGTACACACACGCTCACTGGCAGAGGATCACTGCAACTACGCCATTTTAATTAGCCATTAATCTGGGACTGCAGTCGACGTTTCGCACAAGAGAAAATATACACGTACGGGCGACCGACATTTTTTCTTCTCCGTCATCTCCGTCTTGTCGTCGTCCTTTTTTTTTTTATGGACCGCGACCGTTGTCAATTAAACCGAGTGTAAAATAAAAAAATAGTTTAACTCGCTCGCACGCAACAGCACTCGAGCCGATTTCCGTACGTTATGCTCACACATAATAACACTGCAGCTGAGGTACCTAAATAATAATAATAATAATAATAATAATACAACATAATGTCATATTATGATACGTTTTAATAGCGAACCCGCCGTACATTATTGCCTCTGCCCACGCCCGCGTGCTGTGTCGACGGTTAACTTTTGTCACGGGCCGTTAAAAACACACTCCTTGGCTTATAGGAAACGTTATTCAGCCACCGCCTCGCACTTGCATCAATGACATCACGAATTAACGTTTCCGACCGCTTTTTAGACGTAACAAATGCGCGTGCCGAACGTCCCATTGTCTCACCGCTGGCGTACCTGCGTACATATTGTAATATACCTACGTACCTGCCATTATAATATATTATTATTATCGCCGGAGTGTGCGTGTACGCAGTGTAAGTTGTCGAGCACGAGCGTTTAAGGACCTCCGCCATCGTCGCGATTCCAGGATTAACAATATTACATATTAAAATATATTAGACGTCATGACGCTTACCGCACATTTCACACGCATCATCCTTATTAGTGCAACATCGCGTAATACGACAACGGTCGATTTATCGGTAAACAACGTTAAAATCATACAATATTGTTATCGTGTCGATGCGACGATAACAATTATTGGGAGTGACACAACGACGCGTGCGACTCGTCTGCAAAATGTATTAAACTTAATTAAGCGCACAAGTTAAAAAACAATATTTTTTTTTATAATTTTCCTTACGTTCGTCATACGTATGATGTTTATTGTGTGATTGCATCTGAGACTACAAATTGACCATCTCTGCGAAGTGATGTTAACCCCGTGGCACAGTGGGTATATTTTAATGTATTCAGTGCTCGAATTTAAAACAATTACATTTTACCTACTGTATTATGTCTGTTGTAGGTGATTTTGAACAATTATACAGTACCTAACCCGAAATGTTCTTAAAATAGAAGAACGTTCTACTCTGCTGCAGGTTATGCTCCCCCCTCCCCTTCACCACGATCAACTGTTCAAGGCTGCGAGCATTGTTATACATAGGGATAATTGATGATGCTTTGCTATACAGTAGTACCTATTATAGTTGTACAATTATTATTGTATACATAATAATATGATGTATGTATTCTGCAGTTCTGTAATGCTACAGTACAATTATTCAAATGGCGATATTTCGTATATACACGTCTTGTATTGAATAAAACCAAACCTGCTGCAGCTAACGCAGTAGGTACTATATTATTGTAATTGCATATTTGCATCGATATAACTGCTAAACGAGCACTTGCCAGTATTACGCGAGTTTTCACATTATATGGACTCATCTGTCCTCTAAATATATATTATTACACTGCGGCATGCATTTTTCTATACAAACCATTAAAAATAAATCGCAGAATAATACGCGTACCTACCTATATCTTTTAGAAATAATGTATGCAATTTATAAGCTTGCGGTTCGCTGGCTGTCACATGTCGTCACAGAAAAAGAGTCTTATTATTATTATCATCATATGGTGAATATGAATAATAAATTATATCTCAGCATTCAGCAACAATGACATGAGCAATTGAATAGGTTAATATGATTTATCGTATTTTTTTTATGTTTAGGTACTATATCAAAGTTTTAAATATTTACTTACCTGTGCCATTAATTTATTACGATTTTTTTTTATCATTATTCAATCTAACGGATGAAAATGCTGCGCTTGTATAATTTCTTCCAGTAACTATACGCATATGAGGTCAAATGCATTCACAGAATCACCTGACGCAAAATATATGTCGTTCAGTATAATATAATGATATTATGTTAAATTATCAATACTGTGAATATCACGTGATCCCTGCTTATAATAATATTGTGTTAAATACTCAACAACCGATAACATTAATCATAAAATGTAATATACATATTATGGAACAATGTACCTAGTTGTATTGTCAGTCGAATATTTTTTTAATGAACCGGTGGGTCTTATAACTCGCTGACAAAATGAAATCCATTCGTCTATAAAAAGAATTTATTTTACAGAAGTATACCTTAGGCACACGTCATATCGTCACTATTTTATATGTACTCTTAGATTGTATAGGCTTCTCTACACTCATAGTTTATATACCATATCACAGGGGTCTCCAAACTTTTTATAGGAGGGCCATATAAAAATATTAAAAGCTCTTAGCTGTCCAAAATCATATAAGCATATATAATTTTCAATTGTAAAATTTATATGAACATGATTTCAAGAGCATTATGACGTGATAACGTTATGAGTTATTGTCATATTATAGATTATTCTTTTAGGTTAGGCATTGTCCTTCGAGTTGTTCGCGGGTCGTAGTTTGGAGACCCCTGCTATACGCTATTCGTCTACAAAATATGTGACAAATGTCGTGAGTATATAATATTGTATATTAAAATCGTTTTGATAAGGTCCATTTCTCCAGACCCGTATTGGAATTTCGAAATTTTATTTCTTTGTTCAACAATATTGTATAATAACGGAATCGGTATGAATAATGAAACCTAACAGTCGTACCTATTTAATATACCCACGATGACTGTCTATACCGAGAGTTTTAACTTTCTTGATCTACAAGTTGTACGGGCACTATATATAATAATGCGCAGAGGAACACGGACGATAAGTTATACGTTTTTAATACAAACGTAATAATAATAATATATGTTTACAGATATTTTAAGTTTACAGTTTTGAGTACCTATATCTGAACTGTGTGTTTTGTCCGTATATATATGCGCTGCTATATATACATATATATATAGGCATAATACATTTGTATATTAATTCGTGTGTACTGTGTGTGCGTATATATGTGTTTATATATTATATTTAGGTGTAAGTTATCGTTTGTTAGTTTGGACTACAGTTGAGAAATACGCGCCGAGAACACCTTAAGTGTAGTGATGTTATTTTATCTTTCCGAGGCCGTACCCGCACTATTATTGTAAAAGTATCTACGCGCATCTATTATATATAATATTATATACCTCCATAGCATACGCAGCTACAACATGAATAATAAAGTAAAAATACGGCTTTCAATAAATAAAATTTCATTGGCGTTCCGTCGTTTTATATAATGATGTGTATATATATATATATAATATAGTGTAGTATTACAGTGCGCTCCGGCGATATATTTATCTTTTCACATATTATAACGTTTGAATATCGTGTACCGTTCGGAATCTTTACCACTATTATTTTTAGATTAAATAATGCAAGGCAGCTCTAATGTCCATAAATTTAAATTTATGTTACTACCGTGTTGCGTGTTTAAAACTTTGGTAATTCCATAAAATTTATCGACTGTATATAAAAGCGTAGTTCTATAATACACGGAGTAACCCGATGAATAACGGTCGGAAATCGCTGGATTTTTTAGAAATACATTCGCCCGAAATCCGTCTATAGACGACTGGGTCAGCGACCATTTTGAAATATCGGGCCACATTCGACAATTAAAAAGGTTTAATAAGAAATTGGAAATTTGATAGGTATACAGTGTTATTTCAAAGAATTTTTGATTAGTAAATAATAAATTTAAAAGTTTGGTTTATATGTTTATAACAAAATAAACAAATATAAAATATATGTTTCATAAAAATGTAGAAATAAAATTATTAGATATTGTACACTATTTCTTTTTAAATTTCCACTTCAAAATTAACCGTGACTAATCTAAATACGTACTTATATGTAGTGATGTAGGTCGTATCTGTAAAGCGCGATCCTAAAACCCATACTGTTCACACACTTACGTAAATCCAAAGTATCCCGCAGTCTTTTTCACATATATTTCTGATTTTTGAAAAATGATAGAGAAAGTTCAATGGGAAAAAAAAAAGTAAAGACGACCGTTCGAACGAGTCCATTATTATATCTTGTGGCGATAAATCTTTTATTTCCATTTCATGTGCCCAACAAGACCACAATGATTTTTCCGCAGCATCAGTATTACGTAACGGATTGACCGCGGTAATTTGAAAACGTTGTGAACATCGTTTCGGTAAAACATTCTGGACCACGGTATATAATAATAATAGGCTCCAATAAACCTATTGATATATTGTACTCGTCGCTCGCGATCAATACGGCTACTGCACGTGAGTACCTATATATATTAGGTGTATAAAGTTTATATTATAAACTAACGAAGAAAATTCATACTATACACATAAAGAATAAGTGCGTCGTAACACCGCGATGATGGAAGGCAAAGTATTGCGTCGAAACCGATAAATATCTGTGCAGCAACATTGTTATAATATACATCGCGATTGCAGGGCGAGGAATTTCGTGAACAATGTGCACTTGCGTTATTTCAGAACGTTATTCGAACAATGCGCGTTGACCCGCGATTTATATACATAATATATCTACTAGGTATAGATATATATATGTATAATATATGAACTTTCATCGATTTGTACCTACTTATATATACGTATTTTTAATTTTTTTTTTTGAAAATATCTCTGGTGGGGCCTAATATGCTGCAACCCGCTTGGCGGGCAATATCACGGTAATAATAATAATGATAATATTGTAATAATTCCGCAACCCATCGGTTAGGTACCAGCTATAGTGCGGCCGCGGCGCGGTCGAAGGAGGTATAAGATATCTTTAGAATGTAACAACACGCGTCGAAAACGCAAATCACGCGAGCACGCGGGGAACGGAAGTCGTAAGTCTGCGGGATAACATAATAATATTAATATTATATTATATTATGTGGTCAGCGCAATTACGTAGTTGTGTTTAAATTATCCGTCGTTATTTTTTATTACACTAATAATATTATTATTACGACTGTTAATTTTTCTCTTTTCTTTATTGATATCGTCTCGCGCGATGGGTAGGCACCCGTTATAATACAGGCGACGACTGGTTTTCGGCGACCCGAAACCCGTCGCAGTCGTATCGGTCGCGTCGCGATAATTATTGCACCATTGTCGCATTAAACAATATCACACGACGATAAGACGTCTCGTGTTATAATGATATTATTATAATAAACATAATATAAGGAGACGGAGCAGCGGCTGAAGCGTTCGCCATAAATCGACAGCGCCCGGTAGCCGCTGCAGCAGCCCCACGACCGTTGCACAATCCTCTCCTCGTTCGCCTGTAAATATTATTATTATTATTATTATCACTATGACATCGTAATGATATACGAAATATAACGTTTTATGCGCTGCTCGTACTTGTCCCGCGCGCGAAGACTTTCGCCTTGGAGTTACGACCTCTTGGCACGATACCTATATATATCGAAACCGGCTGCGTTGGTGCCCTCACACACACACACCTCACAATATTGAGACATCATAGTCCCACCGGGTGGTCTAGTGCAGTGCTCACACACACACACACACACGCATACAAGTTCACGTAGGCGCGACAATGGGGAAAAACACGATTTCTTCTTTTCCCTTTTCGCCGTGCGTGTGTATATAGATGTATTTTATCATCATTTCCCTCTACAGTCCTCCTCCTCCTCCTCCTCCTCCTCCTCCTCCTCCTCGTCCCGGCCACCACCGATCGCGGGTCCCGGTCTCGGTATACGAGTATCGTGATTTACACGTCCGGGAAACCCGGCGGTGCGAATAACGGGATGAACGTCCCCTCCCCGCGGGGTGGAAAGTGCAAAAATGTGTCTCTCCGCCGCGACGGGTAGAAAGTAGACATTCGGTCGGGTCGTGTTTTCCGAAAAAGAAAAAAAAAGAAATATCTGAGGGCACATGCGGTAAATCGCATTACTGCAGCGTCGGGCGTGCGGCGAGAGAGAGAGAGAGAGAGAGAGAGGAAAAAATACAGAAACAACCGAACACAAAGAAACAAATGCGGACCCACCCGATTTCGCACATCGCGCCTCCCCCGCTGAGTTTTTTTATTCTCAGCCCGGTCGCAGGATTATTGTCGTCCGAATCTCTCCGGATTAGTCGAACACTGCAGCACATCTCTCCCGAGCAGTAATAATAACAATAATAATATCGGTTGGCGCTGGTGCCTCTATTATATTATTAAAGTATTTATATTACCTACTGTTACTGTATATATTATATTATTATTATTATTATTATTGTTGGACTGGCGTCGTCCGAATTCATTTCTTTGAATCCCATCTGGAACCTATATGTTTCGTATTGACCGATTGTAATTTTAAGACTCTCGAATCGGTCCAATTATAATCGTATTATACACTGCGGCCGCACTAGGTTATATTATTATTATTGTTGTTAGGTACCATTATTGTTATTACCGTTATAGTTTGGGTACGTGTCCGATGACAAATCATTGTACTTCCTTTACACACAATAAAAACGAAAGTCGAGCAACAGCCCGAGTATCAAGCTGTTTCGGGTGTACCCATACCACCTTTATGCGATCGTGTGGCGACGAAGACGCTCTTAGTCTCTTTTCGAACGACAATTATATTATTATTGTTGTTATTATTTTTATGTCTTCTTAATAAATTATCGTCTCGCCGGAGACGACCCGGAATTCGGTGTTGCAGTGTAATCTTTAAACGGTATATTATTATCTGTTGAAAACTGCTCGTTCGAGGAATTTATATTTTTTTTGTTCATACCTACCCTATAATGTCGAGACTTTTGTTCGCAGCTCGCACATATTGTATACAATATTTTGTTACCCGATTTTTGGGTGTAATAAAAACACACTATGTGTATTATTATTATTTCCTGTTTTATTGTTACACATAATATTATTATCGCATTGTAAAAACTTCTGAGATTAACCGGGACCTTTGACTGCTGCCAAACATGATTTGTGTTAGACTTCTACATAGACACATTTTATTCGAAGTATTTTTCTACGTAGCAATCTTCCAGGACCAATTGTAAATACAATATTCTAACGGTTCTTGATATTTTTAATTCAATAGGTAGGTAATACGATTTGTACGTGAGATTACCCTTAAAAATCGAAAAAAAATAACTTCTTTTATAGTGGGCCGCGTAACAGTAATGTTCATGAAATCTATCGAACGAAGAAGCGGAAACGAAGCCTCCAGTTCCTTTTCAAAAGAAAAAAAACGTCACACGCCGAAATTACCACCCGATCAACCGCTGCATGTCATCACCAAATTCCTGGACGAATTAAAATCAATGCTTAACCCACTTCTAATTGCCCAAAATTCTTATTAAACACAATCCCACTTATCCCATCACCGGAACATATATTCCGTACATCTACATCAGATTTATATAATATAAATATCGTATAATGCAATGTTGACTGTCATTTGTTGTCGTCTATCGAGATGTAAAAATATTTAAATTAAAAATCCCAATAAAAAAAAAAAAATAAAGTACTGTATTGTATAAGTACCGATTTGTTTTCAACTCGATTCGTTGTATACCCATCATATCCGTGTATCATGTGTATACCTATATATGGTTTCAGGTGTACACAGAAGTTATTACGTGGGTATAGGTCATCACGTAAACGTAATTATAGCAATTGTATTATTATAAAAAATATATAATATAATAATACCACAAAAATATGGACTACCTACATTAAGGCGCTCGGTGCCAATGTAAATGTGTCCACAAAAATACGCTCTACGGAAATAATGATCCTGTTCTACAGTAGAACCAACCAAATTTGATATTTTTTGTAATATTTGCACTGAACTTCGTTTTTCAATGTTTTATCTCAATAGTATAGCAGTTTTTACCAATTATATCATATATAATCGTTATTTGAAATAAAATAAAAAATCGGAGTTTAATGCGGTCCGTGTAGGAAGTCTTCTCCTTTCAGATCAAAAAATAGTTATCGAAATCCCACAGTTCTACCAGGCCGGAGAATTATTCGTGTGAAGATAGTTTTTCAACATAATACACCGTATCGTTGTATCAACCTCCCCTTAAGAGATATCGGGGAGTAGACCGGTGGAAAAGAATTGTAATTAAGGCGGCAACTAGCATATAATTTTCAAATTTTATAGTATTGCGAAAAATTTGAATACCCAGGCCCCTTAAACTAATTTGTTGATCAAAATATTTCGAATAGGATAGTAATACCTCAAAATGTACAAATTCAAATATGCCAATATGCGGATTACACTTTGAAGACTAACCTCAATACAAACACTTTATATTAGTGGTTCGTACAGTTCGTTAACAATATTAGTAATATTGCGTTTCATGACGTCATCTCAAAACAGTTTATTATCCCATATTATGTAAACCCTTCAGGCATTTACTCGAATCGAATTGAAATAATTAAATACTTTATTGCTTTTAGCCTTTAGGCATATTTTCAACTTCTGTAAATCATTCTGTTTTGTAGAATGACGAATACTTTGATAATATGTTCCAATAAAATTGTATATGATTCATTGATACTAGTATACCTAACTATACGTGAAGTCGTGAAATGAATTAAACCGTTATATTATATAGGTAAAACCTGTATTGGAGTTTTTAACGAAATTTTATTATATTTCAACTTACGGTCAAGTAAAGAGATATTACATTTAATTCTTTGAATGAACACCTACTATCTACATATATCATTATTAGTTATATCTATGTTGTAGACCTTTAAAATAATATAGGTACAATAATGTCAAGATCAAAAATTATATCCACAATTACATTTTAGGTGTTATTTTAAATTAAAACTTTCTCCTGGTATTTAAGTATTTTGCCATTGTAAAATAAGTTCGGGTTGCAACTGGATTTATGATGGTTGGACTTCAAGTGCACTTTATGACGCCAAAATATTCCCCTTTTAACCGTCTTAGAGATCTTTTGCATTTAAATGCTGACGTAGAACACAGCATTTATTTTAAAATAACTGTAATTTAAATACACATACATTCCAACAAATTCAAACATTTATATTAAAACAATGGTATAATTGTATGAACCAGATATATATATGTATACAATATAAATAAATGTAATAAAAAATAAAAATACTTTATACATCTGGGTTTAATTAAATACGAACCAAATACGAAATCAAATTATATTTTAATTGATATTTTATTTTATTTTTAAAAGTAATTGATATGTATAAATACAAAATATAAATGTGTATAATTTTGTATAAATTTACACAATATTAGTCGCAATCGGGGAGTTATACCTATCAAAGTCAAATTACTAATAAAAAAATGTTTCTACGTCTGAACAGTATTGTTTATTATTACGCATCAATAATATTTCAAAAAATTATATTTGATTGAATAACTATTAAAAGCTCTATTTGTATGGTAAATTATTGATTATTTCAAGACATTATACATTTCTATGATTTAAGAACTGCAGAGAATGGATAGTTGATGAATTAAAAATTACTATTTATATAATAGTATTAATACTTATCAATTTGTTTATTCTGTCTTTCGGGGTCAAAACTTACAGACTGCAGCTGCAGTTTATCTCTAATATGTAGAGATGTCAGTTGGAAAATTACCTAACATATTTTTCACGTTCATTTTTATATTAACATATAATAACCTGTATGCTTGCACCACTTTAATGAGACGTCCGAAGAAATGATACATATTTTTTTGTATAGTCGACGCGTACACTCGAACAAACCTGAATAGTGAACCCAGCTTCCTTTTGTGATTCAACATTATTTAGATTGTCCGTATGATAATGCGTACGACGATGGTCCATTGAGTATAAGCTCTAAGGGCGCACTTGAGAAATTCTTTGAAGGATTTCTGAACATTTCCATAATGTCATACAGTAGGTAGGTAGGTAGGTGGTATAGTATAATACAGAAGAAATAATAATAATAATAATAATAAAAATAATATTAATAAACTGGTTATTATAGGTGCATCGATCAAGGCGTAATTTCGACAAAATACCAAATCCTTCTAGTCTACAGTTGGTTTTTTTTTTATTTTTTCAGAACAATACTTTTCTTATGGTTGACGTTTATTTTTTATAATAACACGCCATACGTACCTGGCATTTGGTTCCATGGTTGGGAACGAGTTATTCGCGTATACGCTGGCCGACAAACGACATTAAAATATTATAGGTGCGTTTTAGCCGAGGAGCTCTCGTACAGAATGATTTTATTATAAAACGAGGTATTTTCTAGCATAGAATATATCTCTCTGCATTTCACAAAACTAGTATTATTTCCTGTATATTATGTTATTATATTATTTGTGTGTTCCGTCGAGAATGGAATTATTTTCTCGACACAAATCATGTTGACCGCGTCGAACGGAATGCAACAACCTGCAGCGTGTCACCTTCTGCAGCAGATTGCCAATAATTATAGTACCTGCTGCAGCCAACTGGTACAACTAATAAAACTATACGGACAATTCGTGATAGCTGCCGGTTAATGTGTGCTTAGCTTCGGGATAGTCGCGAACTGCCAATGGCAGAGTTAAAAAAAAATATAATGGTCAGACTGCGCTTGGGTTCAAAAAATGGTTTACAAGAAAGGGAAACGTAACATAATATTACAATTACAAGTAAAACCGGAGACACGTATATAACATGTTAAAATATATTTGTGAAAAGTGCATAGTGAATTGGGTTTAATATTTAAGCCAAGTTTATAACAATTTTGTTAAAACACCCGAGTGCAGTTCGACAATTGCCTCCTTTTGAATCAAGTGCACTTCAACCTCACCTTATCTCTTAGCTAAGGTTGCCAAGGGTTGAATTTAAAGCGGTTGATATTAATCATTCACTCGTTCGATTATCCGTAGGTAATAGGTAATAATATAATATGTAATAGATATAATCGACAAAATCATATACCTCAAACCAAACACTTAATCGTAGTCACAAGATTCATAGTATTATAATAATAATATGCACTATCATAAATGCTAAATTATTATAATTATTTGTGCGGGGCATTTTGTTTTCCATGCAGAAATATAATAGTTTGTATCGTAGAGAACCACGCTTTTATTTCTCTCGTTTTCAACGCTCGCGATTAAACTATAATTATTACAGAATGCTTTTTTTCAATTATTTTAATAGCGTTGAGTTGTATGTTTTAAATTGCATTTAACACGTCAAAAAAACATGTCTAAGTGATATTATTATAATTGCAATATGGGAATCCAACAGAATCGTTACTTACCCATGTGTGTGTGTATACTTTGTAAGAATATTTAAATGAGGTAACAATTTAAATTACTCGCAAGTCGCGTTATTATAGTCATTACACGACGTGGAAAAAAGAAACAATAGAAAAAAACAGTATGAAATGAAAGAAAAATACAATAATTAACATGTAAACTTATACCTACGTTTGTTTGCCGCTGTGATTGTTTTGCACAATTAAAGTGATACGTTATTTTTCAATTACCAATGTTAATGAATGAGGAAGTCTCGTTAGAACAACAAAATTGTTTTGTACAAAAAACACCGAAAATTGGTAGTGTGATGATAACAATATTATAATAGGAACGGGTTAAGAATTTATTGTTATTATGGTGTCAGAACGTAATAATATTATTCTGTTAGAACGGTCACACACTTCGCGTGATGGACAGCAGCCGTAAATATACCTACGCATATTTTTAAATAATATTAATAGTAATCGACAAATCTACATTTCAAATGAATATAATTATTTCCAATTAAAATCGAATTCCTAATATTAACAGCAGTTTTATCTCATTTTTTATTATTATTTTATCGTTATTTATTATCATTGTTTTTTTATGTATTTCTAATAGTTTCAACTAGTTGACGTTCTTTTTCTCTAGATGGTAATAATAATATTATGTATGCATGATAAAATATACTAAAAAACTTCGAAACGGAACAACACTATACCTATATAATATGGTTTGTTATAATATTTGAAGTATCTGACGAAAAACTATCTCATAAATATTAAACAATTTTTATACATGACGTGCATTTTAATAACAATAATAATAATAATAATAATAAAACTTACCGAAGTAAAATGTATAAGTTTTCAGAACTATCATTTTTGTAACAAAATATATAATGTCCGTGTGGTCGAATATGTCAATACTTATCTATATCAAACAATATATTATATTTAAATAATAATGGCTAAGGTATAGTTACCATAAAGTTGTTTTAAAAGTCAACTGGAATTCTTTGGTATGTTTTGTTCTATACCGTAATACAGTCGAGTTACATCGGCTTTGACCCTCGTCAAAGTCATATTATATACCTATAATATAGATATTATAATACTAAATATTTATATTTTAATTTAGTTTTTGTTACAATACTAAATGTTTATAGACGTTATTTAATAGTTATAAATATAAATCAATTGAATAAACAATAACACATGCATACAAATAATACGAAATACATAAAATTGTTTAATAAACATTTATACTATTGTTGTTATCAATTATTTATAAAAAAAACCAAATAATGGAAACTTAGTTATTTAAAAAAAAAATCCATGTATTTATGCACAACTATAATATTTATGATAATTAATATGAACAATGAATAAGACATGTAATTCGTGTTCTGAATTCGATTTTTAGGTGTGTGGTCAATATTGTATCATATTGTTATTATATAGGTGCAATAGATATTAAAAATATACTATATTTTATATTGTGTTTTTGATTTATGTAAATTGATTTTGATTATTTAATGATTTAGTAGTTATTATAGCATTAACAATGTTTAAGTTGAAAAACGGATAATATATATATAAGACATTATGAGTATAATATTTGATACAATGATACAATAGACGTATTATATAGTAGCCAAATGATAGCTAAACATTTTTTATCCATTTCTGTTGAATGGTGACATTTGATGAGCTGGTTGGTGATCTCAGTCACAAGAAGTTCACGGAGGTTGTGTGGGATATTGAGTTCGTCTCTGGTTCCTTGGGATTTATATAACGTTCAGTGGGAATATTACATGCTCAACTGTGACGGGAGTGGCGCATATGTGTCACAGAGAGACTGATCTTGCTCAGTCACGGGGTGCTTGTGTATTAAGTAACTGTGTCTGATCCGGAGTCTGTTATTATAATGACTTTCAGTCCAAAATCGTCATAATTTCAGTGCGAGTATAACATCGTGATCTTATAAACGGAGAGGCGCAGGACGACTTGGTAGCCAAAAAGTAAGACCGCCTCAGAATCGTTTCATCGTCGTTCATAGGTACTATGATTTATCATTGAATTCAAGTATTACCTGACTTCTACAGTGCTTCTATTCTCACTGACGGGGTACACTCGACTCCTACTGTAGGCAACAGAGAAGTTACTTACCTACTTTCCCTCTTTTTTTTTAATTGTCCTGGATAAGTTTTTTTTTTTCTGTCATAGTGAGTTGAAATGTTCCAAATTGACTATATAATATTATACTGGAGCGTTTTTGTTTTTAAAAAGTAGTAGAAGAATGTACCGACGCCGACAGCGATATATACTTAACATAAGTACGAGCTGCGTATATATTATCGTAACTACCTACTATAACTATATAGTATTAAATATATAAGTATGTTTGTGATGAGAAACGTCTTACGTGCTCGTGTGCAAACGTGAAAAATTTTTTAAAACGTCAACACGGCCGTCATTATAATAATAACATTACACATTGCATATGCATATACCTATATACTCGACAAACGAGCGTCGTCCCACGCGCAAAACTCCCTCTCCTCTCGCCCCAAAGCTGTTGATTTCTGCACATCTTGCGAGGAGCTTTTTTTTTACAGATAACTCGTAAATTGAGGATAAACGTGCAAATTCCGAAAAAAAAACCAGCGAATTCGTGCTAATCGTGTGTGCTAATTAGTGTCAAGGTTTTTTTTTTTAAAAAAAAGACTTCATGGGCGAGTGGAGGGTTTCAGAGCGATGTTCGTCCCAAAGCCCTTTCGAGAAGACTAATATTTGGTGGACATTATACTTACAATAATCGTACAAAAATCGCGGTCCGGACCGCGCACACACACAAATAATATTAATATTATATTATATAACGTTACTGCACAAGTAACACTGCAGCATATTATAATGATATTTATGTGCAGTATTATTATTATTTTTTCCGCTCGCAAACATAATACTACAAAATCTTTCACCACGGAATCCCGCCCGTTGCACGCCACGAGACACGTTAATTATCGATAACGAGCTAATGAAATATCTCCTCTGCCCCCCCCCCCACCCCCCCGATCGTCACCGCCGCGGACCCGGGCGATGATAATATTACGTGGGTGTGCGCAGTCACGATCGGGTTTTTTTTTTTTTTTTTGTATAACCGCACGCTTTATATAGGTAGGTACGTGTATGATATACGATTTGTGCATGTGCGTACCGATTATTATTATTATTGTTGTCGGCGGTGGTGGTGTTGTATTATATTTGTACGTTGAAATTTATAAATTCATAAAATATATTATATGCCATGATTGTGTACACTATTGTATGTGTGTGTGAGCTTAATCGACGTCGCGTTATCTCCGTGCACATAAAAAGGCATTATAATATTATTGTATATTATAATCTGTTCAGAATACATAATAATAATAATAATATTATTATAGTGAACACGCGGCACGTCATGAATATTATGCTAATGAATCTATTAGAATTAATACGCACCGTCGTACAACTGCAGTCGTGTTGTTTGCGGCGGTGTCGATTTCGTGGCCCCGACCGTTTGCAATCGGCGTCCATCGAGAAAAACCGGATTTATCACAAAAATTGCCATAATATTAATAATAATAATAATAATAGTAACCGTGTGCGTGTGTCTAGCTAGCTCGGACAACATTGTCCTAGCCCGCGGAAAGAAAATATCTTAAATATAATGTGAAGAAAAATCGTCTTCTTTTTAAACGACGTAGGTACCTACAATATTATGATCTCGCGTGTGGTATGCGTATCATGGTAGCGGCCCGAGGAACGGCCAAAAATGACAAACGACGGTCGTCGAGATCGTTAACCGCGGGTTCGGTTCTAACCAAACGGTCACGGGGGCGAATCCGATCCTATTATCGCAGAGGGATCGATGACGGCTCTGGAAAACGAAAAAATATATTTTATTACGTATCAAATATATTATACCTATTTATATTTTTATTTTTTTTATGGCTCACCACCGCATTGTGTTTTACAAATATTATAAAAACAATAAAACGTGTACGTCGTGACCGAAACAATAGATAACGCGTATATTATATTATCACAATAAAAATATATATTGTTGTATAATCCGCTAACATTTACCCATACGAATTGAGTTTATCGAAATAATTTCCACAATATTAATTATACCGGTGTTAAAAATAAAGAACAGCACCTAGGTACTTACTTATTATATAATATTTTTCAGCTTACACAATTATGTAAACAAATAATAGCTAATAAAACATAATGGTTGACGGTTGTATTACCTGTTACAACACTCGCACACTTCTTTGGTTTCGGTTACTGCGAAAAAATGTATTCTAGTAAACCAACTTCAGGGTTGATGTTTGAAAAATGCATTGTGGTCAATCAATTTAAAAGTTTCTCGTTTTAGTTTTTTGAACTTCATAATTGACTGAAACATTTTAAGTCCGAATAAACGATACGCCATATTATAACATAATATGATGCTAAATTAAATAATATTATTGGTTATTATCTTTCATAATATTCCTACTGAATATATTGGTAGTTTGTATAATGCAAAAAAAAACACGATGAAATAGGTTGAACTTAAATTCTTCCACTATTATAAAATAGCGTAGCATGAAACGAAATAATTTACTTATTAATATGGAATTTAAGATAACTTGTAGGAAAACTTAGGTATACCCGACCGTCATTTGAATAGTGAAACAATCATATCATTGTTTTAACTAGGAATGTGGTAAAATAATAAGTCTAGCTACATTTATAGGTAAGTATTCATAAATTTAAATATATTAGGAAAACGATTTCGGAAACAACTCATTACAACATTATAATATGGTTCCTACTACCTATAATATTATACAATAAACATATTATAATATAGTGCATTCTCCGGCCAAAAACATCGCGAGAGTGCAATACCGAGTTATACAAGTTTAATATAACTAATATGTATACATGTTGTTCTATTTATACCTTATTTATAAGGTAGTGTGGTTGCATACGCATGAATATATTTTGTACGTAATATTTCGAACCGCCAAGCTGCTAAGTGCAAGTATAATATTATAACGACAAAAGTGCATCATCGCAAACCACCGGTTGCACCGCAAGTATAATAACATTGCACACTGCTGAAACATAATAATATTATTGAATATTAATACATAATAATAATGTTTGGCCGTGTACGATATACTATTAAATAGTAGAAATTCTTATCATAACCGTGCGGTCGTGCTCTACGAACGTCTGTAATACGAACGGTAAGTCGTAATACAACGTACTATAATTATTATAAAGAGCATTGGTATAATAGGAACACAATATAATATATTAATAAAGACTAGTTCTCGACAATACTATATTATTGCAATAACGCAATACGCGTACAACGTATGAGTATATTATATACATAAAATATTAATTATGTGATCAGATAAAGTGTTTTTTTTTGTCTAAAATAATCGATTCGATGTGGGTTTTACGGGTCAAGCGATCGGGTTGTTTTCGAATTCACTTAATCACGACAGTATTACGTAGGTATATATATATAATGTATACATTATTGTTATTTAGTGTTTGTTATACAATATAACATAGAAATTACACATAATAACACACAAAAACCAGTGTGATTCAGCTGCAGACCTAACGAAAGTTTTGGTTTTGAGGGGGCGTTTTCGGACAGTGAAGAAATATCGTTTTTTTACACACCAACTACAACCAC
This sequence comes from Nasonovia ribisnigri, assembly GCA_027563435.1. NCBI lineage: Eukaryota > Metazoa > Arthropoda > Insecta > Hemiptera > Aphididae > Nasonovia > Nasonovia ribisnigri. Next base: position 329,001 of record JANEHU010004904.1, on the reverse strand, counting down.
AAGTATATACACGAAAAGTGCAATACGCATACCGTAACAATACTATTGAACTAAATTCCTACATATTATATGCACTCTGGTAAGTGGTAACAACCATCGACAAAAACAGTAAACAGCCTGTAACAATAATATTACATTCTATAAAAATATGCCATTTTATGGGCTGTAAAAATGTGAATAATTGATTTAATATTTATTTTACCTCGGATTCTGAAAGGGAATATAAAATATATCGTTTATAATAATATCGGTGTTAATAAAATATTTCATACAATATGTTTGTTAATAATAATTGTACTACTTATAATATTTTTGATACCGCCTACACAAGCTTAATGCTATTATAAATATAAATCACAAATCTATAATAATATTATACATTGTACTTGTTCCACTTTTTGAATTTAATAACCATAAATACAGTATACATGATATTGTACACCTGCGTATATAATATATATATATATTATATAAGGTAGTCACTAAACAGCGAACATATAAAAATAAACAGCGCGTGGATGTCATCCACAAGGGTATATATACAATACAAAAAGTTGAGTCCTTTCTTTCTGGAAAAAAAAATTCAGTATTAAAATTACAATATCCATTGTCATTATAATTTATAAGTGTATTATGTACGCCAATCAGCTGTAATTTATCCACAAAAAATGGTTTTTCTTGAAACAAACTTACAGAGATAATATTCACAGAAGTTTTACCAAACATCCACAGTACACAATATAATGAAGAACTTTATCTATGTCATGTCGTTTTTTTAAATTTGTTTCGATAACTTTAAGACAATCCAATTGGTAACGATTAATTTTTTTTGTTTCGTTCATTTGTTTATTACAAATTAGTGAGTATTGATAAAAAAAATAAAAATAAAATCGCGACATTATAAAATTCTTCTTCGTTGCGTATTTTGTGAACATTTTATTTGGTAAAGCTACTGTAATTACTGGCAACGCTAATTATCTTTTAAATCTACGAGACAACCTTTGTTGGTATACTAACCACTTTTAAAATACTTTGCAATAATATTCACATATTATGTTATATATTGATACGATTTAAAATTTAAAGTTTAAATTGTTCTATAAAATTAACAGATTGCCTATATCAAACCCCTTAAGTATAGCAACCGTCCCCTTATTATTTGTAATAAAATGTTTTATTTTTAACTGACTACCAGTTCGCAAGTCATCTTTTTGGCAGCTCCACGAGTTTTCTCAAACCCATCTATATGACTTTTATAATAATAACTGTTCATTTCCGGGAAACGTAGTTTTAAAAACAAAATCTTAAACGTGTACAGTACATAGTTCCTTAAAGAAAAAATAAAGAAAAACGCCTTTCGCGGTGGTACAATAATATAAAATGGGCCGTATCCTGATAGTCGCTGAGTGTATACATCGGCACAGTGTATCCTTCATACTCCGTCCTTTGATACAGTGCGATATGACGTGTCCGTTGTCTCTGCTCGCATATTTCCTCTCGTTTCTTTTTTATTTATGCACTCTAATCCTTGCGCGTTCCCCTCGCGTATATAATATGACAATGTATAATGTGCAATATATATATATATTATTATACATACGCGTGTCACACCTCACACCCTATCTCTTCGCTCTCGGTGTCGAGCCGCACATCCATCTTGGAGTCGCGCTCTCACGAGCAGGATACATTTTTCCGGACGAGAAGGAGCGATGAGCACTGAAATCGTCTGCACCCTCGAGCCCCGTACTGTGTCATTCGACCCCCAGCACGGGAGCAGTACATATTATTATTATTACAATAATAATCGGATCGCATTATTCATCGCTATGGTTTGCGCCGTGAACATAATATAATAACCATAATAATAACAATGTATACTCGCGGTGCTGGTTAACCCGCAATGTTGTCGTATTTAATACGCCGATGTCCCGAAATATTAACGTAGCGCTAGAATATTTAAAATCGCGGTGATTTGCATAACATTTATTAGCTGTCTGCGGAGCTGCTTTTGGTCGGGGTCCTCGACATTGCGGACTTTGTACGGTGTGTAAAAAATAAATAAATAAATAAATGCATACATACGTACATTTTTCAATGCGACAAGATTAAATGTGTGTTTACATTTTACGTCGCACATAAATCGTCGCCGTCCTCGCTAAAACTCAAAAAAAAATTTTTAAATAAGATTTTTCACTACATTACGGGTATAAACGATCGCCCGGAGAAATATTCGCGTATAATATACCGACTGGTGTGTAATAATATATTTTTTATGTTTTTTTTTATCTTTTCAAATCCAGTTCACGAATTCAACAATCGTTATAAATTATACAACTCGCTTATTTGTACATCGGCAATATCATTTAAGACCATATACTTATTATTATGTTGTGTATAATATTTTGTATTGAAATTTAAAACTGTTTACAAATTATTATGTAGCATATTATATAAATGGCGGATCTCGTGGATCGCATTAACTTTAACGTTATACAAAAAAACGCATTATACATAATAATACTATGTGTATCGGACTATATATCATAATGTTTATATATATATAGACGATACAGATGTATAAGACTCTATCGTATATTATTATAAATATTTTTGCGATATAATGTTTATACGAGATTTCTGAAATTAGTTGGTGAGATTAAACCGTATTCGATGTTTATATAGGAAATATTATATTGTGCTCTATACAATTTGAATTTCAGAAATAAATCATGCTAGTTAAAAGTAATTACGTACAAAAAATATTGTAATCATAAACCTGTTTTTTTTTTTCAATTTACCCGTTCCTTTTATCACTTTTATTCACTTGACAGTTTAATGTTTATTCATTAATATGTTGTTAAAAGTATAATTATATCGTTATAAGAATAATTTATTCTTTTGTTGTTTGCAGTTTAATTTCGTCGTGGCTCCAGGAACGGAGTGTTACCTGCAGCCTACCCGAAAGAATGCCAAATAGGTGTCCATTATGTACACCATAAGTAGGTAGGTACTCACGGTTTAAAACTATTTGTATCCTCCCGACATGATTTCACATCCGTCGCCCCTTACACGGCGCGATAGTAATAATAATAGTAACCCATTTATGTGTAGTACAGAGATGCCCCTCACCCTTGCAACGATGCGAATATATTATTATCCCAGTGCGTTGTTAGTCATTGTACCCTCGGCCGGTTGAACAGGCTTTAAATCGCGCGGCGCGGCGCTGGGAAAGGATCTGCCAATTACACCGCGAATCCTCCACGATATAATGTTATAGCACAACACGTCCGCTGTGGTAGCGCACGAGTAATTTATTTATATAACATATTTTTTTTTTTATTTTTTTTTTTTTACGCGCATCTGTATTTTTATTTTAAATTTAAAATAATAACGATACGCGCGTACATGATATATACCTACCTACCGCGTTTTCAATATATATACATATAGGTACCTATATATACAATACGCAATATATAACATATTATTATTATGATATTAACATGGAGACGGTAAGCGGTTTTCGAAATGATGCGAATCGGCGGACACGGACGACGGCGATGGGAGGTCATATTATATACACTTGGACGTCGCGTAAGCGGCGTGAGCACGCACGTTCGTAATGAAAAAAATGGCAACTTGGAAATTGCTTTGCACACACACACACACACACACACAGAGAGCACGTCGAATATGATACGTATCATAAATATTGACGGCCACATATTATATTATATTATATACTGCTGCACGGACGGAGGCTCTTCGGAAGGTACAACATAACATTTTATAATAATATTAATATATAAACATATTATAATATAACATACTATACACTATATTGTGATAGATTACTTCGATCGGTCGTGCGGAATCCGATATTATGTACGTGCATGATATCGATAGTAAACACGACGAGTGTGTAATGAGAAAAGAAAATTGATTGAAATGACCCCCGCGACTGTGTTACGATAATATATAGGTACCTATAATATGATATAATAATATGCTCGGCGTGTTATGGCGGTCATCAGTTCGCGGTGGAACTTGCTAGTCTTCGGTCACAATATGTACACCTCTGCAGTTACCTCCGAACGGGTAAAATTCGCATACCAGACTATTTTTATGTTCCTATAGGTACGGCGTGGACGTCAACTTCACTGTGTCATTCGTGATTTCACCGTCGTCGACGAGGGGGTCCGTCAGCTGCGTACTCGGAAATACATTCTTCATGCAGGTGGGGAGGGGGAGGGGTTAGGGGTTAGAGGTGGGTGTTAAAACTTGAAAGCGACGATTCTCTGTCCGGCACACGGGAAACAAAAGTAATGTTTTTTTATTTATTTTACTTACCAGTTATCTAACAATAATCATTGCGTGAAAACAATTTAAATTCGTCAAGACTACTATAGATCGAAGATTTTCCATTTTCCATGCCATCCTCCTAAAATCTAAACCCTAAAATTCCTACTGGAAAAAAAAAAAACTAAAAAATCTGTCATATTTTAATTTTTGGGTGAAAAATAAGAAAATTTGGGAAATTGATCGGTACGTTTCAAATAGAGCATATCTAAAATCTTGTGTGTTAAGCATAAGTCCAGTTAAACAAAGATCGCGAACAATTACCACTGTTGCTGAACACTTTGAATCGATCCGCAAAACGGATGTCAACCACAAAACGTTTTTTGAAAACCGTGCAAGACTTATCTGCAGCAGAGACAAAAAGTCTAGAAATTTCGACAGGAGCTGGCCGTGTGAACAGACTGCTGGCCCTGGAAACGCGTGGATCCGGATCACACAACTTCAATCCGAAGGTGGCAGCCGACAGCTGCAGCAGAGATCCTACTTCAACGTTTGCATAACACAATACAATAATATACGTAGGTATAATAGGTACACTATAATATATATTATATATAAACTATCATACTCGCGGACCATGTGATATCGTTATTGTTGATAGTTGACGGTTTTTTTTTTCTTGTCCAGAGCTTACGCAACAATCGCCGTTTCGCAACGTGCCCCTCGTCCCCTCCACCGCTGCAATTATAACGTAACAAGCCGCTGCATCGCAAATATTAACGTATATAGTCACATTTTTCCGTTAAAATAATAATATATAATTATGTGTAACGATATTATTTTGATTTATTCGCTATTATATAATATACACAAACAGCTATTATTATTATTATTATTATTACGATCTGCAGGGTGATTTCGGCCGATTATAAAAAGTCTGTCGAGTGGTGAGGCGATGGTCAGGGTTCCGCGTAGGTACTCATTCGGCTATCGAACTTGTAAAGCCGAACATCATTCGTACAGTAACAAAGTGTTGATCGAATTATAATAATATTTATTATGTTATTATCTTTGTTGTACACACACACGTGCGCATACAAAATAATAATACAATGTGCTCACGTTTATGCAGATGATCCTTTTCACTATGGCAACGCTTGTTTTTGTATTCTTATAAAAGAAAAACCAAAAATGTTTTCATACAGGTTAGGTAAGGTTTTTTAAGTATTTTTATAACTATATCATAGGGCTGTGGATTTGTAAAAAAAACTGTACTCGTTTGCACATTTTGGCTTGCCTATATATATAGCACTACGCTTGAATTATGGAACAACGAATTCAATTTCATAACGTTTACCTCGTAATTTTTTTTCCCCTATTTGAATTTTAGATCTTAAATTTAAATATCATATAGTATGGTATTTTTTTAATGATTTTTGCTGATTACATTTTTTTATACACAAATTATTAATTTTTATTCACACAGGCTGTACTAATACCTACCTAAGTTCAACTACTGTATATTATTATATAATTGTGTTTTTTTTTATTGAAACTTTCAAGTACGAAAGCATCTGTTTAAATAATTTAAACATTTTTTTGTTAGCTTAATATTATGAGCAAACAACTTTGATTTTTAATATGTTAAATGCATATTCCAGACATTAATAAGGAATTAAATATGAAGCCCTATTTATAAATTAAAATACTAAATTTTTAATAAACAAAATCAAATTCTTATTTTTTTCACGCACTCAGAGTGTTTGAAGTGTTATAAAAAATATTCATACTTAGAAAAACAGGGCTGTGGACCATCCTGTATATTGCTATACTTCCGTGTTACCGTATGTAGCGTGTACGCAAAAACAAAACCGACCGATAGAGACACGCGATGGATTTTGAGACGCGCACGCGAATTTCAGGACCGAAACTGGTAACTTTGAGGGTTTTGACCGATGGCGATGTATACCGTATACGCGGTAGGTAGTCGTGTAGCTGTTTTACCGAGTTTAAACGTGCGCTGAACAATATATTATTATCTTCACCGGTGCCAACGGGATATTTTCTTGTTATATTGGCACCCACCGGGACTGCTGCTTCGAATGCCAATACCCCGAGGGTCTTCAACATTTTACAACAATTTTACCCTCGATTACTGCGAGATCCGCGAATTCACACTATTTCAACAGGGATTGGAAACAGAATTTACATCGGTGGAACATCTCCGCGAGGTCACTGAAAAATATTCGATCATAATTTATTATTATTAATTATTTTTCAAAATGATAGGGCAATTTATCAGCGATCAACGTAGCGACCAATATTAAAATATTATAGTTTCATATGTATAACTGAAAACGATTTCGGGTACAGCAATATGTGATTTTTTGCGATTTGCGATTTCGTGAATCAAATGCTCGTGGACGGACAACGTCCCGCAAACGGTCAATTTCTGACGCTCGAGTGGTCCGACGTACTATTATGTTTTGGAGACCAGCCCGCCATGCGTATCACAAGCTGGACATCGAAAAGATAATATTATCTAAACACTTGGTTTGACGTGACCTATATATATTTTTCTTTTATTGTCATATTATCGAATTTATTGTGAAGAAAAAAAACACGAATGGTGTATAATATTGCAGTGACATACACGCAGAGACGAAACGACTGATGAACAGATCTTATTAATTATTTCTCTCGCTGGTGTAGTTGACTCGAATATATACTATGTACACTATGGTAAACCGGTAATGAGGGTATGTTTTATTAATAAAAATCGTTAAACATTTCATTTCCAAATATATAGTTACGTAATGAACTGATAACAAATATTTTCTTTGACATCAGCTAGGACGCGTCGAAAATTGGTCAATAAATAATTGAATCAAAATTATTATTAAATTTATTCATACATTTTCTACTGTATCGATCACTTATTTTTCTACTTTTTAGTTATTGTCCATTGGCATTTCTAACAAGAAATACAATATTATTGAATGTTTTGGTTTATTGCTTTACTATAACGCGTAGCTTTGTTCGTGCAATACTCGCTATATATACAATTATTACAGATTTAAACATTTATAATATATATTAGAATTATTATATAAGTATTAAAGGTTTCGCAATCGTTACAATAAAATAAAGCGAACAGTTTAACTTACAAATACAAATATACTATGGTTCTATAAGCATTAAAAGAATCCACGGGGGGGAATAGAAATTAATGACACGTGGAACTATGATTTTGCCTTCCCATCTTTATCTATTTAATCTTTAAATAATAACAATACCTCGCCCAAAAAACGCTTGTATAGACGACACGAATTTATATGAAAACAAAAAGGTTCTCATAAAATATAAACGAGTCCAACTGAATTGCATTTAAGTGGAAAAGACATTAAAAGTCCGTGGTGACAGCGCAGGCCAGTGATGCTAATTAGGAGGTTTTTATACGCTTAATACAATTTTAATTATTCAATATCATTCTGCTAATTGTTATAACGTCTTGTAAACAAAAATTTTAAATTAAAACACAAGTTAATCTCTGAATTGAAATGTTTGAGAAATAATAGACTACAGTAAAGTTTGGCAACGGTCCAATAATGTGTAACCTACACTTGTCTTTATTGATTATATCCACCCGCACGCCAAAATGCTTTACCGTCCAACTAGTTGTCAATATTCAATTTCCTATTATTATTATTATTATTATTATTTCTCGTTTTTTTCATTGTAGTATAAACAATAAACTGCTTAAAATTATTTTCCCTAGGTGTAAGTACATAATACTTTATTATAATAATGACGATTGTTTTTCTTTACACTATTTTTAAAGTTTAGACACCAGCCCACTGGACACGGTGATATTATATTATAATGTAATAAATGTATTTACATTTTACATGATATGTAGGTATCTAATTAAATTGTTTTTTATAATTACATTATTTAATATCCGTTGGTACACATAATTTTTAATTAACTTTACATGCTTTTAATATGTTTAAAAAAGGGAAAATATTATTTTCAACGGGCTTTAGCATTTGATAATAATTTATTACGTTAAAAATATATTGTCCTCTACACCTAAAAATTAATGACGATGGGTCGACCATTAACGATCAATAAAAATACTTGTGGTCGATTTTTAAATTATAATATTTTATACAATACTAGGTTAACCTACAAACACTAGTTGATTTTTATTGTATTATAAGTACCTAAGTATGTGACCAGTGACTTTATTTGAAATCCGTTAGTCTAATACGTTTTCGTAATATTATAAGATAGGTCACGTAAGCGACGCCGCCACCGCCGCAGTACAACAATATAATGCGTCTCACCTAATGATAACTTAAAACAAAAGAGTATATGAAACTTGTTATTGCATTTACGAAGCATGAGATAGCGGTGCCAATTATTCGCGAGGAAAATTGTTATATTTTTTTTTTTCAGCGTTATCGAAAAAGATACGGGACGGTTCGTTAAGTTTAGCCCCCGCAATGCTATTATAGATGTTGCGGAGATAAGCAGGCGAGTCTTTAGTAAAAAAAGGGGTTTTTTTTCGCGTCTGAGGCGATCGAATTTTTTTCATTTCCGACGCGTAAATCTGCCGGTCGCTAAGAATTCGAAAAATTACTAGTAAAAAGATTTAAAACGAAAAAAAAAGAGAAAGACAACCACACCGAATAACCGTCGTCCGTTAGCGGCCAATGGTAGGTACAACGTTCGTCTCGGACACTTATTTTTTTCACCTCTATATAGTAAAATATATGTATATACCGCATTCCGGTAGCTGCAAATGGAATCGGACCGGTGCATTTTAGTGTCACCGGTCGTCATAGTTTTTTTTCGTCTACGCAGCCTTTCGATAGACACGCGATGTATATTATATTATTATTATATTGATGATATAATAGTAATAATATTGTTATTATTAATAAATATTGAGCGTTGTTCAGGCATACCGTGGAAACCGAACGGCGGCGCAGAGAGTTGCTCTAAAATAATTATATATTTATTTATTTATTTTTTTTTTTTTTGCCCATCGTGAATTCACGGTCGTTCGTCCACCAATAATATATGCGATTATCATTATTTATGGTCATACGGGTTTGGTACGGCCAATACCTAACTATATTTATAATCGTAGTCGTTATGTTATATTATTACGTACCGCAGTCTTACGGAAATAAAAAGACAAAACCGTATCTCGCGATCAAATTTCAAATTTCGACGGTTGCCATAATATATTATATTAATGTTATAATATATTGTCTCCGGCCGCCGCGTTTCGGCGAGTTTTGTATCTCGTCGGTCTTTTCCAAAGTCGAAAGCTTTAGCTGGTGACGACACTAACGAATTTGATGCCATCCATCCGACTTATACCGTAGAGGGGCCCCGCGTACATCGAATTTCCTCCAAAATCCCAACGACACGTGCCCGTTTACAATATGGGAGCTGACAAGGAACGATTCCTGCAGTGTTTCCCTCCGAACTGAAGGCAGTTCCTTGATACAAACGCTACAATTTATTATTATGGACAAAAAATTATAATAAATATTTTGCCCGTAAGACGACGACGACGACGTGCAAGTATATATAATATTTTATGCATAGTCTGTTTATCGAATAAAATACCGAATTCGAATTAATATTTATTGAACGTGGTTTAGCCGCGGGGAGACCAATGAATAACGTTGACGAGAACTGCAGAGCGTATTAAAATAATGATAATAATAATTTATCGTGATATAATTTTATTGCTAAACAATATATTATTATTATTACTAGATATTATTATGGCTGGCGACCATTATCGTAAATCGATTTCGAATCGTGCATACCTGTATACCTATATAGTTTCCATCATGTCGTAATCGATCCTTATCGAAAATTAGGTGGTCCGAGGTATAATGTTATAGTTTTATTGAATCTATTTGTTTTACGTATTTTTTTTTATTTACATCCATAATAATAATATTTTATTATTTTATATAATATATAGGTTATGAATACAGGTATCAATGACGTGGTTACACGGACTCACCACGGTATGTGTATTTAGATCGTTATCGAACGTATATGCGTATAGGTATGCTGGCGTGTGAGAATTTTTTTTTTCCAGCGCCGATACCTATTTTAATAATATTCTCAGTAGTACACATACCCGGTAACAGGCAAACAGCGCGCGTCTATAATAATATTAATGTTTCGCATTTTTTCATTTAATTAAAAATGTTTTTTTATGTCATCGTTGCGAAGTCTGCCACGTCGAATTTGAAAACATTAGGTAATTACCTATACACGTATCAGACCATAGGCGCGTAGTAAGTACGATGTCGGTCAAACAATCGAATCACTACTACAAAGTAGCGGTTGATATCGTGTATGTCTATAAAATATGGAAAATTTCCATATCTGTTCGCCCACCCCCTACCCATCTTTGGAATTTTGAACCAGAAATAACTTCATTCGTCTGTGATGGTTTGTGCTTTTAATCCTATCGTTTGTGCTCAACCAATTCTCCAAATAATTCAATTTCTCAAATTGGTGGAGGGGGATGCTGGGGACATGTCGTGGCTCTGGATTTATATATCCGATATTAAACTCAATAATATACTAATAATATTGACGAAATTGTCATCAGATAATATGTTTCGCACGGTGTAATATTACAAGTAATAATATTGACTATATATAGATATTTTCATTGTATATAATATCGTGTATCCTGTTGATATATGGTGTGGTGGATAGAAGGGATGGGTACCTATGGCTACTATTTATTGTGTCGACGTAAAACCAGAAAACACATATTTGTTGTATATAATATATATGATGTATTTTTTTTTATCGATTTTTTTTTATAAATCAAATAGCACTTAACCAGACTACGTCACTGCAGCAAACGGCTGTTGATGTTTGTTTATTATTCGTTAACAGATGTAATCGATTCGCGGATCATCACGACTGGTCTGTTGTAAACGCGCGGCGGGGAAACTCGAAATTCAATATATTTTACGTTATTGTACTATTTTATTGTAATTCGGCTGTTTTTTTTTTTTTTCATATCTTTTGAATACCGCGGCAATAAATAAAACCAATTGTGCATTTGTGCTACTCGAATTATACGCGATTCGCGGAAACGCGTGTTTAATAATAACAATAATATGTGGTTGCCGGATAATAGCAATAATAACAATGATAATAATAATAAAAAAATGTTTTCTATAATATTATCATACATTATGGTGAGAAATTATATTGCGCCGTCCGGCCACTCCCTCCGGACTTTGTTCGCTGGGTAACGTCAGCCGTCATTACGGCGACGGGTGCGATATTATATTATGCTCACCTTTTAACATTTGCATAATATAACGTACAGCGTGTGTACCCCATCACTGGAGGCGCGTAATGAATCAAAAATTATACTCAAAGACACACGCGCCGCATCGCCTACCCGGTCATTTTATAATATTATATGATTTTATACAAAGCGAGTTGAATGAAATCAACAACGTCACGACCCCAACACAACAATAATAATAATAATATATTACAATATTATAACACACTCGTGTGGTGTCCGGGACAAAACTGCAGCTGAACGATGTTTGCGAAACGCTGGCACGTTGTTTAATAATGATATATAATTTCACATATTATTTATCAAACTCGTCGTGCTCCAAATATTATAAACGTATACAATATACAACATAGCCCCAAACAGACATTTTAAACAATAACTTTGCTCAGAGAATAATTTAAATTTAAGTAATTTCGATAGTTTTAGAGTGTATAAAAAATATAAATAGTCTAATTGAAGTGTGTTAATCTATCATTTAACACACCTTTAGTGTTTCACTAATCTTTAAACAACGTTTTCTACAACTTTAGTCAAAATAACTAACTCAGACTTAGCCTATAGTTTAGTATCTCTCTCCTCCTGCAGCTCAGGCATTGGCTTTGGAGGTTTAGATCCATCTATTATCAATCTTATATGTATATAATATATCTAAATTATTGTAAATTGTAATTGATAGAAAATATATATTAATGATGTTATTAAAATAAAAAAATATCATTGATTGCGGTACTATGTTTCGAGGATGATTCGACGTGCAAACCAAATGGAATTGTAATATTGTATGATTATTATTTTGTTATTAATTTCTGACACTGAAACGTAGTTATCAAGAATTTAAGTTGGGCTTTTTTTTTAATAACAGTAAAATACTAAAATATAATAGCTACGAAAAAAAAAATTAATTTTAATATTTTTGTCGACCGGAAATTGAAACTGATATTAAAAATGTACAGTGTCAAAAGATTGCTCGAATAGCGATTAGTGTGACAGATATTTGGCCGAGTACCTATGCATAATAACAATAATATTATGATCTTAAATTTTGACTTCGGTAAAATAAAAACCAATTTAATATTTTTAATAATTTTTCTGATGTCTTATCGTCAAATAATAAATGTACTTACCATATTTTTATCTTGCTAATGTATACCATCCGATCTTTGTAGGAGTATAATATTATGCCGACGGTTTTTTTTTCAATTAATACGTTTTTCAATTAAAATATTTAACTTGCTTTATGCATAATTAAAAAAAAATGTACAGAAATAAAAATACCCCATCGGTATGTACGGACACGCGTACCCACTCAAAAATCTTTGGAGGGTCGTGATGTTGCGAGACGGCAAAGCAAAGACGTTAAAAGTGCCAAATATTGTGAAGGTATCGTCGACTCGTTGAACTCATTAGAATAATATTATTATTATTATTATTATTATTATAAGACTGCTGTGGAATATAATTTGTGCAAATTAATTAGCAAATAATTTAGACATCAAAACGCATAAGAATATTATGACAAACGAGGGGGCGTCTATATTATATGCTGTACTGTGTATAATTTTTAATTGTTTGAATACAATATGATTTCCTTATCGACTGTTATAAATCCTTAACGCAACTATTGTCTACAAAAACGTATGTTTAAAACAGTTCACATACTATTAATTGTTGTTCATGCGATTATAATATTATAATATAATCTAATAATATTTTGCATGCTAATAAGCGTCTCATGATATTATACTTTATACATAATATTATTATTATTATTGTTTAAAACCCAATTGCATAACGTTCGGTTCATCTAAATAAAACACATTTATAACGTTTATCGTTTTATAGTTTTATATACGAATTGTAATAATATTAACATGCCGACAACGTATGCAAATTATATATTTACTCAAGAGGATTTCATTTAGCGGGGTTAAGTCGATTTACCACGGAGTTTAATCACAATAATAATTATTATTATGCCTACCTGAGCGATCGCACAAAACCGATTAAACCATTTAAACCAAAGAACTTTGAGTATCGTCATTCCAAAATATTAATATTCAATGGTATTTTCTGTGGTAGGTATGCGATGGGTATTCGCGATAAAGGGATTTCATTCGACAATTTATTATTATATTTTGGTTTTTTTTTTCATGCAATCTCAAAATTATGCTGCAGACTGCAGTACATGAATTATTTAATCAAATATGATATTAATGTACATCGATTTCGAGAGTAAAAACAAATATATTACTGTTTTGTCGTGAATATAATTTTGATGCATAAAGGTACTTAGTATAACAATTATATCCTCAAAACAAATTGAAATCAAATATTATAGCCGGGGATGCAGTCATACGTGAATTTTAGAATATTATTACCAATAGGTACTTTTCACAATATTGTAGTAATATATTTTAAACGTAATTGTTAATGGATTGGTTGACGATTTATTTCCGCCTATGTACCCATTAGGTATTAACTGAAAAGTATATTTTACCAGTCAGGTTACTGTACATAGCAATTTTCCATAATACGTGTATCGAATATGTTGATTTTTTTGACTTTTTGACTAATTGATATTATATTGTGTTATCTATAGTTTATATGTAATGAAGTTTATACATTTTTTACCCTTAATACGAACGACCACCGCGATTTGAAAAATAAAACATGCACCTATCAAAAAAAAAAATAATTTCAATTATATCAATATGCTTGAAATAGAGCTTATTATATCCAAGTTGACTACACAAAAAAAATATTAGTAAATATTTTCTGGATTATTTAGCCCGACAAATTTTAATGGAATGCCAACTAAAAAATATTTATATATATCAAATTGTAAAAATTCTAAATGATAAATAATAAATAATATAAATAAAAAAGTTTATTGTAAAATGGTCTAACACTAAAATTAGTTTCTTATTATTAGTTATAAATGTACGTATGTCCCTATAGTTTAAGAATTTAAAAAGCTTAGCTTTAAGAGATGAATTAATTTTATGTATTATTCCGTTTCAATATCTTGTATATAAAATAAAAAAATTAAGTATATTATTTAATTTGTATTTACTTTGGATATAATTTTAACAACACAAAATAGGTACTTAGATATAATTAAAAGAGTATAACAACTCATACTACATACTATTATAAATTAAAATATTCGATTAATATGTTTTGAGTTTAAAAAAATTAATAATATTGTATAGGTATGTTGAAAAAACAGGAATATTTTAAAATTAAATTATATTTTTTTTAAATCTTAAACTTGAATAAAATGTAGCCCCATATTGTGTAAGGTATTTTGTTAGTAAATCAACCAACACAACCAACGTAATAACAGAAAATAACATATTTAAAATTTGAAATTATGATAATAGTATGTACCTACCTTTAATGTACAAACATGCAATGTTGTTGCCTTGTTGGATCTAAAATAATAATAAGCCGCTGAAAATGCAATTAATTATTGTGAACAAACGTAATGAAATTAATAGTTGTTTTTCGTGTATAATTATGTGTGCACATTTTATAGTAACTATTTAGTTTTGCAAAAGGTATGTTTGTCATTATTTTTATCAAACATTTTGCAAAATAATTCAATTGTGTTAATCACGATTTGTTTAAAAACCACTCGTATACATAATATATTATTATGTAGGTAGATAAATTATACCTCTACAATATACGGTAACTACATGGGTTGGAAAGTGAACGTTAAAATTTTTTTTATAAAACTTTTTCTCGCATGATTACCTAGTATATAGTACCCACTTATAATAACATACCAAGTACACATATTTTTATTGTATTTAATTATGTTGTTCTTAATCTTCAAATTGGCGATTGAGTCACAAACATTGATATAAGTTCGCGTGTCGCTGACCACAGTTCAATGTATAATAATATGTGAATAAGTAGGTAAGTATAATATAGGTATATATTACTTTCATTTAATTAGGTATGGGTACGCTTGATAAATTGTTACATACGATATTACTTATTTCCAAGACCATCATTAATAATTAATGATCATTTTTAAAATGTATACATAACTATAAAAAGTAGCACAGTTTTCATTTTCGTTTATCATACCTATCGATTAACAGATTTTTTAAAACATATTTTTCAAACCGGAGAATTTATTTTATCTTGATTATACATTTTATCTTCGAACTAGACGTGTGTAAAATCAAATCATTATCAATCAAAGATAGTTTTAACACTGCAATAACTAAATATTTTTTGACGATATAGGTAACAACTGAATAATCATAAAGCACATGTTTTTATAACGTGATACTTTGACCTAAGTCTATGAAACATTTCATATTATAGTAGATTTGTGAAAAAAATCCTTAGCTAATCCAAGAGAAAATTTAAAAAGTTTATTTTTAGGCCTTAGTGTGTGTTTTAAAATATATTTTTTCACTGTAGAGTTAGTTATAGACATATTATACAGTATACTGTATATTCAATTAATTTATTGATTTACTTTATAATTTGAATTCTATTTCTTATTTTGTATTTTATTATTTAAATATGTAAATAAGGAAAATACAATCACTTTTTCCACGGGTAATTAATGATCACTCTTTTTGACTACCTAGTTGAACAGTTGAAAGCTTTTGAAATTCGATTACTAAGTAGGTATGCCTACGATCCCGACTTAGGTATACAAAACACTATTACATAATATACGATTATATTCGTCATGTATTAGATAGCACTGGCCTTTATCTTTGCGTAATAGTTATCTTGAATAAAATCAATTTTGTTTATGTTCTAACAGCGTTATACTACCTAATTCAATACATGGACTCAGTCCTACAGTATTATAACTTATAACAGTGAGTAGTAAACTTTTTGATCTAGCGTCTAAGTCACTAATCCGTAAATTTTTTATCTCGTTGGCGCTCGACTGTTGTGCACTGTTAAATTACAATTTATTTTATGACGTCTAACTATTGTCTAGAATTTCAAATAGTAAGATGAATGATGAAAAAAAAAACGCTCTTCTCGGAATCCAAGAAGATAGGGCGTCGAAGAGTGATTTTTACATGATATTTCGTGTATTTATAATATTATGTATCGTGACGTATGCGTAATACCAAGTATAATATTGATTAATAAAACAGAGGATATCAACATATTGTATTTAATTCCAAAAGAGGCAAATAATCACTGCAATCAATGCCTTACAGGTAACAATAATAAAAAAGGGCGGGTAAGTGTATGTCGCTCTGCTGTACAGTAGGTTACAAGTGAGTCACTGTAATGGATTGTGTTAGATTTTTATCCAATGATATAATATCATTGAATAAGAAAAACGATTCTGAGCGAAGACGGTCAGTCAGTCTATAATATCTTACTAAGTCTAAATGTATTTGATGATATTATTGTGAATAAAGTAATTAATTTTAGTATTATAGGCATTAGTATTTACTATATAGTTGGTTAAATTCATTTTTCTCAAAAAAATTATATTTTAAAATGCCATTGCGTGTATATAAAATATAACAATATATTCTAAAAGTTTCATATACCAACAAATAATATTTTTAAATTATATCAAAATAACTAAAATCATTATTCTTGGTTTAAATATGAAATTTTGTCTAAATTTGAAATTAAAATGTCTGTAAAAAATAAATATGTTGATATATTTTTTAGATTTTTTGGTTACAGTATGATTTATTTATGAGAATTTTTGTTTTAAATTTTCAACACTTAGTTATAAAAACTGAACATTTTATAATTTTTAATTACAATGATTTATAATTTTCGAGATTTTGACAAATTTTGTCAAAATTCGAACTTTAAATGCTTATAAAAAAAAATCGTGCCTATGTATTTTTAAAATTTTTCAACTGATGTTGTAACAATATATAAGAAAGCTTGTATTAAATTTTCAGACTTTTTGGCCCACAAATAAAATTTTATTGACAATTATAAAAAAAAAAACTAAAAAAATTGAAAACTAAAAATGTCTGTAAACAGCTCAAAACAAATCAAAATATTTTCAAAATTGAATGGTGTATAGAAAATGAGAATATAAACATTTAGTGAAATTTTCATGCATCTACAATTATTCGTTTTTGAATTACAACCAAATAAGAAAAACGCTACATGAGAAATCGAGTGAATATCCTATGTTGTAAAATTATGAACTTCAAACGCTCATAAAAATTTAATTTAACTTTCAGGTAGCTCTTTTTTTGAAGAAAAAGGTAGGCAAACTTATGAAGAATCTTGAAATTAAAATTAAATTTTTAAATCTTAGATTTAAAAGAAAAAATTTTTATGAATTTCTAACTCAAAATAAATTGCACATTTTCGTCATTTTACGTATTTTGTCAAAATTTCAACTTTAAATGCTTAAAAAAAAAAATTGTGACTACAGATTTTTAATATTTTTCATCTGCCTTTGAAACTATATATTAGAAGCCTACTATTAAATTTTCAAGATTTTTTACCCAACAAATAAAATTTTATTGACATTTATAGAAAAAAAAACTAAAAAATTGGAAACTGAAAATGTCCGTTAACAGCTCAAAATAAGTCAGAATATTTTGAAAATGCTATGTGTGTAGAAAATGCTTATATAAACATTCGGTCAAAATTTCATGTCTCTACGGTCATTTCTTTTAGAGTTATACCAAAAACCAAAATCGATTTTGTCGAAAATTGGTTTTCCGTAAAAATTCCCGTTTTCCCATAATTTTTCATTTGTTTTTCCAGGCGCTCATGAAAACTACTGGGAAATTTTGACTTTTGACCCCCCAAAGTACCAACTAGATTCACTTTCCTATCAGAAAAGGTACTATTGAAGAAAATCGAAGCCTATTTTCTGTCCTAAAACGTGATGACAGACACAAAAATAAAAAAAATATAAAAAAAATAAAAAAAATAAAAAAAAATAAAAAAAAAAAATAAAAAAAAACACACATCATTGTAAAACCAATACATTCATCGCTCCGCTCAGAATCTAAAACATGGAAAAAAAGAACAATATTCAAAATATATTGATTGGTTATGAAAATTAAAAAAAATATTAAGGGGTATCAATTTTCAAATATCAATAGTATGGAAAAATGCTATGAAAATGTATTTTTGTATTTCCGATAGTATGGATTATTGAGAGGTTTGAGAGTAAAAACACCTATTATCAATATTGTATGGAAGATAAGTTAATCTGTGTCTGTATAAAAGTAAATTTTAGATATTTTCATTGCTTAACTCAATAATTAAAATTCATAAAGTAAAATGTATGACATTTTAGAGCTAATTACTGGACATTGAAAATAAAATACCGAAAATCGACTCCTGCATAACTAGGTACTTCGATTCAAATATATACTGCTCGCATAATTACAAGAGTGTCACATGCGACGCCAGGTGGGATGGCTATAATATAATATAATCGAACGTGTCCCGACTGATTCAATGACTGATCAACGTAGGGACCAAATAGTGATAGCTTGAGGCTTGCAATTTTCACGGTACCTTCGTACCACCAAGTGTGCACTAAGGAAGCACCTTCCGAAATTCGCATTTTAAAGTGGTGCTTGCACAAATATTTTGAGATTCAAGATGAACATTTTTAAGTTTTTAACACCATACACCGTCTAACTGTCTACGAGTTGAATAAAGTTTGGAATTTGGATCATATAGAGTTGGCACTTTAACCGGGCAACGAAGTGCACGGGATCAGCTAGAATAATATAAAACCCATATATGGATCAGATAATCAGAAAATAGGTATACGCATATAACGGTGATTGCGAGGGCGATGGTAACATCGACCATCGAAGTATTGTTTTCGAGTAGCAATGGACGTTGCAAATGTGTCATAAGTAGCAGTTTGAATGGGAGGAGGGACCAGTGGAATAAGTAATAACCTAACCTAAGCACAAAAATAGGCGTTTTATAATATAATTTATGTATTTATCATAAAATGTATGATGCTATAAAAAAATTTCTAATTTATTACATTTTACACTCATGTTTATGAAGTGCACATATAATTATTATAGTTATATTTATAAATGACCTACTATTTTAATTGTAGTAAAAAGTGTATATGCTAATATTAATATTAATATTAATTATACTAATTTCAAAATTGTATACTAAAGCAATCAAACTATAAAACCCAAATTTCTTTTCTTATTTGCTAATTCGTCGATTATTTCTTCAGCAGTGATCCTATAGCGTTATCTCATTGGTTTGACTATTATCTGGTAAAAATCCAGCATGCACTGAGTAATGGTGAGATCGGTGATTAGATCTATAGTTGACTATATATTTCGAATTCTAGTGGACCTACTTAATATACTATACCTATTTATATACCATATGAAATGTATCGTACCAAATTCGTATTTTTCTGCTGCTATGTATTTTATTATTATTTTATGTGAAATATATTTTATAATGAAATATTTGTACTTTTTATGAACATATAATATTTTTGAGGTTTTTTCTATTACTTTGTACAATTAAAAAGAAGGTCATTGCAAATGGGGTATCTGGCTTATCTTATTCACGCCCCTGCTAAGACACGTACCTAGCTAAGATGACGTCGTACCTGCATGCGTGTTACTTAGCACATCAAAATATACATTCACTATTTAGCTGCAGTTCGAATTTGGTATTCTTGGCTTAAATATTAGAATTAAGAATCCATTGACTTAAAAACAAACTTAAAGATCAGAACTGAGTTCTCTCTTTGGTTTTTTACGATGTTTTAATTTTGAAGTGAGTACCGAGGATAATATAATCATTTAAAAACATTCATAACTTGGTTAAAACTTTAAATTCCTAAAAAACTAACAAAAGAACATGAATAGTGTTTGAAAACAAGTCAACTAATTCTAATATTAAGGTAACAACACAAAATCGAAACTACTGAACGCTAATTTGCTATGTTGTCCATTGACCATTTGTCTTTTAATAAGTATCCTATCTATCAGTATCTATAACGTGTATACCTATTTATACATAACACATAATATATAATATATTTAGGTATATAATATGTTATATACAACAAATGTTATTCCTGCGCACGCACATATATATAATACGGAGGTACGCTGCACTGCAGACTTATATTACAACAGCATCGCTGCCGTCGCCGTTATACTGCAGAGTAGGTAACTATATATATAAACATATTACCTACTTATGATGTAACCGAACGCCGAGAAATATGCTATTTATCATAGAAAACATTTTTTTATTTTTTTTTTTATTTAAATATTAAAAAAAGAAACGTGACCTTTTTCGATTAAAATCACGATCATGTGAAGCACCTCGCCATAATAATTACCATACGCACCGCCGTATTTCTTCGTGTAAATTAGCTTTTCTCTCGCTCTATGTATATTTTATATTTGCATGGACATAGTTAGGTATACTTTTAATTTTTATACTATCTATCCGTTGACTTCTAAAACTGCACACTCGCGATAAAGTACATAACGAAACCGCACACTTTTGATAGGTTGAAACAGCATACTTTTGGTAGGTTAAAACCGCACAGTTAGAGCAGAGCGATGAATGCATTGATTTTACGATGATGTGTGTTTTATATTTTTAGTTTATTTGGACTATTTGCATTTTGCTCATATGACAATAATTACTAATCAGCAAAAGTCAATAGGCATATGTAATACAGTCCTTTCTATAGATAAAATGTTATTAGATAAATCAATTAGATAATTGTATAATTACATCATTTTTATTCATAAACGTCTTGTGGCCCAATCGGTTAATATAAAATAGCGCCTAATTGTTCACCATGTTCTAATTATAAAAAAGTACAAACTCACACACTTGATCGACTTAAAAATTTTGATGTGGGTAGTTTTTGTAGTTGTATGTATTTTTATGTACGCCAATCAGTAATCATGGTTGTGCAAAAGATTAAAATCCCGCAGTTTTAACGCGGAATCGTGACTATTATGATAAGATAAAACTTTGTTCACGCGCGACGGTTTATAGTATAATAGGTATCTAAATATTATTATGTGTACACAATTGTATAAATATTATTTAGCACCATTTTTCGAATGTGTTAAACATGGTTTCAAATTTAGTAGGTACCTATTATATCACACGATGACACCATTTTATCCTGTGCCGAGGCAAACGAGGCTAAATTAGTGGCATGAACATGGTCTTGTATAGTATCCTGCAGTCGTCCACCTGTATTTAATAGTCAACTTGTACGCAGCGACAATATTTAAATTATATTTAGAAACAAATTACAGCATGTACATTGTACATGTACCTCGTGTCTGCAAAAACAGAATACACTGCATAATTAAATTACTTATATTACCCAATACTCTGTACATATTTTTGAATTCCTTTTGGGGGACATGGAACAAGACTATCATCAATCGCCGGCAGACAGAATTCTAAAATATGTATAGGGTACTGAGTAGGTAACTGAGTTATAGGGGGTACCCAGTTTTCGTGGACAAACGGTGTATTATTTTATGGGGCGTTTGTAAATTGCGCCCATAGTGTCCTTGAATTAATCAATACCTATTATATATATCTTAAATAATATTGTTCATTTATTGGTGGATAAGCCGAATGTTTATCGCTATGATATTAGTGATATCAATGTCTTTACAAGTATACAACGACTTTACGTATAAGTAATATTTTAGTAATTTTAGTATTTTAAAAATTATTCAACAATACTATGGAAACACTATTACGATTTACGAGGGCTGAATATGAGAAGACAATGTCTCGTTATTAT
This sequence comes from Nasonovia ribisnigri, assembly GCA_027563435.1. Lineage (NCBI taxonomy): Eukaryota > Metazoa > Arthropoda > Insecta > Hemiptera > Aphididae > Nasonovia > Nasonovia ribisnigri. The sequence continues at coordinate 306,544 of JANEHU010004904.1, read as the reverse complement.
GCAGATAACTTATAACTGGTTTTTTTATTATTAAAATTGTTAACAAAAAATATTTAAAACAACTATTATTAATCCCATAGTATAAGTATGTATTTTTTTTAAATTAATTTTTCTATTTTTATTAACTAATTTATTCATTTCAAGCAAACCAAAAAATCATTTTTGGTGGACAGTGATATTTGCCTCCTCGTGGTGTCCTCTGGGTAATGCTATATGACTATCATAAAAATAATATTTCTATCGGGCGCAATTTACTACACAGAAATTTGTACCTGTAAAATACCGGGCGCAATTTACAATTTTTTCCCTACTTTCGGCGCAATTTACGTTTGCCCATATTATGTATAAGGATAACTCAGATCAATGTGTATTAGAGTTTATATAATATAATATTTGCTAGGTGTTGTATTTTTTAAATTTTATTTTAGAATTTTTCAGAATAGCTATTGATTTCAAAACAGTGCTGTGTATCATTTTTTATTTATTTATTTTTTTTTTCATACGTAGGCTTCCTACAATACCTTAAATATTATGTCTTATGAGCTATGACTAATAAAATCGGCATTCGCCTCAAATACACATTAGTGCGTCTGATAAAATATATATGCCCGTCTACTCGTAGGTTCCCTTTTATGTATATACAGCCCGTCTGTCTGGCAGTTGTCTATTGGCTTAATTTTTGTCAATATTAAATGATAAACTTAACGATTTTATGATGCGAGAGTATACCTATAAATCCATTAATTATTTCTGTCTGCTGAAACTAATTTTTTTGTTCCTTTTAATAAAAAATGTTTAATACAGAAGCTAATTATATTATATGGGTCCAAACAAATTGACCAATTCGTTGTTATTATCATTACATTTCGGTGCTTTGATTAGTATCAGTAGTAGTAAAGGATAAAAAAAACAAAAAATAAATTATGAAATGTTTCATGATGTCTTTAATTTGTGTTAATCCGATAGTCGCCCACGCGTTGTAACTTGTAAAAATGGCTTTTCTCAGTTCTTACTAAATTACAAAAATGGTTTTAAAATTAAGGCCATCTAGACAACATAGGTTTATTAGATAATTTGACCGACTATTTGCCATCGAAGAAAGTAGATATTTACAATGTTACACATCATGAAATTATCTTGTTTAAAGTAGTTATATTGTGATGTTATACTTGGCTTATAGTATTTAAACTTAGCTATTTATTCACGTTATTGTTCCACAAACCGCAATCAAATATCACATAATAACATCTTGTCTAATGTTCTAAAATAAGTATTAATGTCTTAAATTACTTGATGTATAAGTATTAAGTATGTACTACTAGTGTTGTCGTGTTGATATACATTACATTTTAAATATTTGTAAACGCGCTTAAATGCTAAAAACTAATATTTATAATGATGGTCACACAAACTACAAAGTGATTTTTATACAGTTTTATTATTTTGCAAGCAAACTAAAAAAATTGTTGGTAAACTATACTACATGGTAGGAATGATATGTGTACTTACTAGGCCTATAATTATTTTATATAGTTTCTGCTGATAGGTGAAATGGAAAATTAACAATAATATAAGCTAATATTAGTTTACTTTTATACTCACCGCATCGTCGAAGTGGTGTTGTTATGGAGTGAACTGCAGTAAACAGTATGTATAGTCATTAATTGGCAGTCGTATATGGTGTAGGTACTAGGTATTATACGATATGTAGGTACATCTTATAATTTATATATTATGATTTTATCTCGAAAATCTGTTGTTTCCTAGATAAAAATTAATAAAGTAAAAAATCAACAACGGTAACCCGGAACAATCATAACCACCATATTATTATTTATTTAGGATCTGGAATATATATTTCGATGAATGGAATAATTTCAAGCGGAATTAGATTGCCCTTGACTCCGCAACATTTTAGTATTTTACTGCCGAAGAGCGTGCGCGATGTACCTGCAGATAGAGGCGTTAGTGTAATTTATTGTTTTGAATTTATAGGTTCATTGTATGTAAATTGGCGTTGAACTTATAATTACAACAACGGAATTGAAATCCTAGGTGCATCATGTATTTGTCTGTTCACTTATTTTATACTCAAGCACAGCAGTGATCTACCGTCTTCGTTCTGGTTCTTACAGAAGTTTTCCCGCTGCAGTTCACGCGGATACGAACTATTTTTCATCACACAAAAGTCGGTTGTTGTCTTTTTCTCGGACATTTAAATCCGCAAGACTTTAAAAATAAAATGTATCTACGGTATTATATAATATTACTATTATATCAAGTTAATTTATATCACAACCTAAACGCACCAGTATTAACAAATACGTTATTCCCGATTTAATTAACACGGTTTCTATTGTTTTAGAATTTAAACTGCAATATATAGTGTAGTATAATAGTTTTAGCACCTACACGGCTACACTTGCAGCTATTGTGCAAATAAGACGCTTTTGTCTTCAGGGAAAATGTCATGCGTATATCATTGTAATTGGTTATCATTGTTCACCTTTCAAAGTATTTGGAAATCCAACTTATTGAGTCATAAATATGTCTAGTGTAAAAAATATAGTGTCATATACACGGCACCTACCTATATCTAAAACATGGCAGGCCAATACATATTTTACTGAAGCGCTGGTGGGGCTAGCTGCTTAACTCAAAGAATGGTTAGACCCTTAATGACATTGATTTATCTTCATCCGTCCATTCAACTTATGACTTTTATTCGTATTAAGCAATCGAAGTGAACAGGTAACGCTAATAATAATAAAACACGTTACTTACTATTACGAAAAGTATATCGTTTATTTTACAGATCACTATAAAAATAATAGGTAATAATCCTCAATTGCTAAATATTTTGCATCACTAAAACAGCAGCAATGTTATATAGGCAGCAGGACGTATATAGTGACCGGTAGACAGCCGTCGCTTGCTCGCTTGAGGTGTGCAATTTAAATAATTTAATACTATTATTAAAATGATTAATACGTAAAGTAATCTAATTGAGTAATTTCTCGAACGCAAAACTGCGAAATTAATTTAAATCTTATGGAAAAGGCTTACGTCCAAAAAGTACTACAATATTACGGTAGTTGTGCAATAATCACATATTACACGCGTGCATTATTATCACGGAGGTATTAGGTAGTTATAGGGAACTGGCACCTGCTATTTATGCCAGTTAAATTATATAAAATTAAGTCTTCAATCGAAACGATGGTTTGAAAAATATTATGTGATCTTATCAATGGAGCAATAGAATAAAGACGGACGCAATTGTACTGCTAAACGCATAATGAACGGCGCAGTGGTTATGTCTATAACGGGTGCCTATAAGTCATATCGTGTCGTATAATTTGATTTTTCTAATTTAAAACAACAATAGTGAATTTTAAGTAGGTACTATTTTTGACTAATTTAGATGGAGTTTTAAAATATTTTTTAATTTTATATTCAAAATCCGCTTATTGACCTTTATAATAAAACACTTTATAGTTTAACCAGATCTTCTGTCTTTAAGTGACTGCTCACTCTGCTATATCTTTGGACTTATAAGTTATAGTTATATAAGCCTAATAATAATAATAATAATAAATAGCTTGTTATGACATATAGAATTTAAAGTCGATGTCTTTACTTTCTGTCTCAAGTTAGAATCAGCGCTAGATATTAGATTGAAGTAGTAAGTACCTAAACTATAAGCTATAACCGACGTTTAATTTCGACCGCTATTTTATTAGTTATTACTTATTAATAGAGCCTATTATTTATATTACCTCAAAATCCGAACCCTAGTTATTACTGTCTTCAAGTTTACGTAACTTGGGTTAAAATATTACTACGATGTATGTGATACATACCTAATAATATGGTATGATGATTATATGAGTTACAAGATTTTCAGACACAATGTTGGTTATGGTAAACCCACAGTAATTTCTTCTAGCCATTTGGTTAAATGTTCTGGTTTTTCCTCTAATAGTTATGTTTCATGTATAGTTAAAACAATAATAAATTAACTAATTAAAAAATTAAAAATTAAATATTATATTATTATAAACGAGACTACTTGATAAGGACGCGAGTAAAGTTTTCAGAAACTGATTATTAAGCGATAAAGATATATTGACTATACTAAATAATAATTTTTTAAACGATGAATATTTGTTAGGTGTATGATATAATATATATACCTATAAAGAATAATAAAAAACAAAACCTTGCATATTATATTAATCGTAGTAATATTTTATTATGTTGTAGACTTATATACACATGTACCTACATAATATTTTAAAGGTTGAGTTAAAATAGAGTAATACAGTAGTGAATTCATTCAATCGGAATAAACATCATATAATATACGCTATAACTTTTTAATATTATATCATATAATATAGGTATACGAAGTATGATATACCTATTGCTTATCCATAGACACCACTAATGTAATTTTGGCTGCAGTTCAATATAATATTTTAAATGAATTGAAAAAGTATGCAGGATATTATATTATATTATTACAGTCATTTTTTAGGTCTATATGAAGTACTCGTGTTTTGAAAAAAAGGTGTCATTACCAAATAACATTTTTGAAAATTGTTTTTTTAAGTCAGAACTATTTTAAATAACTGGCGCAGCATACATTTTTATTTAAATTTTATATTACTAAGCGGAATATATTTTTGAGTATTTCGATTAATAACATTTTTTTTTCTCCAAAATATTGTGTTGTTTTGTGATCACTTCAATTATGTGGAAAAAAACTGTTATCACCAAAAAAGCACAACTCTTGTACTATATCATATATCATAGTGTTCACCGGACGGTATATTTTTTGTTGAACACATAATGTATATGTGATACCTAATAATAGCTGTCCAATTACGGATACTTTTAGACTCAAAACAGAAACAGTTTGTCCACCGTGGTATTATAAACGATGTTTCACAACGGATACTTAAATATTATATTATAACTCCATCGATTCATAATATTATGTATTTATGACCCTCAAGCGTGCAGCAAGTTATCACTTATCTGCGGGAGCCAAAGCCCTATAATAACGATGTCGATATTTATATACGGTATACCTATAATATACGTTTGTGGTTTACTATAATGCTATGGACACGTTAAATTTATTTTCCCAACAATAATAATAATAATAATAATATAGATAATATCAGTGTCGACCTGGCCATGGCCGCTAAGCCACTAACGCGTCTGGGGCCCTGGCCATATTTGTGTCGGGGGGACCCGATAGTACTATGGATATTGGATATTGAATATTGTTATATTGTATAATATACTATTATAATTTATTTTATAGTTATACTATGATTATTTTATCAAAAATTTCTGATATAAAGAAAATCAATTACACAATTTGAATCGTATTCGAAAATATTAAGTTGTTTAATATTATAATGTATTACTTATATTATTTAAATAATTTCTTAGAATTAATGCATCCGGGGTCCTTTAAGTACCAGACCGACACTGGATAGTATTAAAAAAATTATACTGTTATGTCGTCTGACCGTCGGAAGAAATGCAGAATACAGCAGAACAGATTGGTTGGGTTATTAGTAGGTGTATGAGCTGCTCTCGTCAGTATAGTCGACCGCTCAATCATTGCCGCCGTCGCATCACCGGTTAGTTCTCGCGAAATCGCATAATAATAAAATTGTTGAGGACTATATTCATATTCATATTATTATTATTATTATTAGATACTACATTGACAGAAACCAGTCACATCGGCCGAACGAATCATAGCGGTAATATTAACGAGCACATAATAATTTTAAATGTTGAACCTACTGACCGTCAAATGATGAATACGATAAACTGTAGTAACCGCATAATATGTGGTAGGTATTTCTATAATTATTATTCAGTGGCGTTTTCGTGAATGGAGTATAATGCATTATAAGCATATGGGTGGTTTTTTTTATTTAAGTTCAATTGCATAACATTATAAACATAATATTGTAGTCTGATTTTTCTATTTTTACTCGTCTTCATCGAATATATACAGTTTTGTACTTTGATAGTAATGAAAAATGATAGCGATTAATTAAACACAACAGAAAAAGTTCACACCATAGATATATAGTTTATAAACATTTCGCGATTATATATAATGATAAAGCATTGTATAGATACGATAAAAAACGATTCTGGGTGGAGATGGTTGTCAGCGGTGGTTAGTCTCAAAGTAATACGCCATTTTAAAAAAATCATCAACAACAATAACGGTTGGTACTCGAATGCCCATAAAATATTTAAAAGATTTTATGCTCAACTTGTTTTTTCAATTCTAATAAGGAAAACTTGTATTACATTTTCAAACGTTATAGGTATAAAATTAAAAATTAATTACAATTATTAAACAGGAAATATAGTTTGTACATTTGTGCTATTTTGACAATTTTATTAAAAATTGAATTTATTTGTTTTTATAGTCTCACAGTTACAAACTTTTTAAAATCTGCAGAAATATAGCCAGAAGATTGAACAATTATTTAGGTCATAACGTTTTTGTAGGCTCTTGATGATTTATAAGGATCGTCAAATAGTTTTCATGTATGTAGGCACGTAAGTTAGTATATTTTGATATTTTGAGCTTATTATAATAAATGTATGTAAACACGTGTTGAACTAATTTTTAACAATATTTTGAAAGTTTTGAATTACTTGAAAATGTCACTAAATAATATTTAGCGATATAATAAAATACAGTAGTTAATACTTTAATGGTATTTTAGTGATTTATCCAAACAGATATATTTTTAAAGGTATATGTAAATAAGGAGTGTAAGCAGCTGCAGCTATAATATGACGTTGTGAATAGCAACAAACGTAGCAACAGTCATCGAGTTTAAAATCATTCGTCGGAATAGAGTTTAGATCTGATGTTAAAGTGGGCGTGCTCGCATCCATATAGATACAACAAATATTACAACATACTTACATACCTACCTACCTATATATTATAGTATTATACGTCATATTATAGTCTGCAGACACCCAGACAGTGTTTTTATTGGATTTAAAACGATCGGAATGCGCGTGATGGACTGTAGATTGTTAGACGTTATTATGCCACGAAAACAAAAAATTGATTAACGATTTGAGAACACGCATCTCAATATTGTATAAATTGATGCGTTATTCCATACACGGAGTACAACAGCGTTTTAAAATATGCGTGCCTATCGTGATTGCCTGATATTGCAACAATTATAATTAGACGATAATATAATATATTATACGTATATGATTCAGTATAAGAATTAATCTGAAGCTTTCGCAATAGGAACATGCGATTTTGAAAATCTTCCCATGTAAAATGGTAAATACAAGAATAATATTATAATTATATATTATAATATTATAGGTATTTGTCATGCAAATGTAATAGGAACTGAATAGTACGTTGTTGTAAAATATTGAATATTTCACATTTCATTATTCAAAAGTACGATAACCACAGACATAAGCGGTAGGTATAGGTACACAACATTTTATATTATAATAACTGATGATTTTTAATTTTTGAACCACTGACACATTTAGTCGTTTAAGTACTGTACAACATTTTAGGCATTTTGAACTACACACGCATTGTAAGAAACCATATTAGCGTATTGCTTAGAGAATATTAATAATAAAAAATATTTAACATGGAGATTAAAAAAATATCTTCATAGCGAATACTTTTTCACACCCACTGACCCACCTAAAATATCAATAGGTAGCTAATAAATAAAGTACTATACTACGCAAAATGTATCAAAACAGTTTTTAGAAATATCATGGTTTGTACTTTGCCTTTTCTTATATAAGATTTAGACAATAATACGACCAGTAGGAGGGGGGGACTGAAGCCCCTTAGCTCCCCTGGGTACGTCACTGCTTTTATTGGTAACTAAACGCTTTAGTCTAAATATTTATGATAAAAAAATGATAAAAAATCGAAATATGCTCTATAATACCTTAATAAAATATTCTTCCTATATTTTTTGGGGGGAAACGTAAGTCAAACATATATTTTATTGTATTAATTCAGTATTTAATAAACAATAAGATATTTTAAAATAATTACATTTTAGGTATTTTTTTTTAAAAAAAAGATACATAAAAAAAGTGATGTTTACGTACACTTGTGTTATAGTTCATTGCAGTTAGTGTGAACTTTGAAAAAAAATTGTCAAACAAAATCGTAATTCAAAAATATGATTGTAAATTAGTACCTATTTGGTAAATGATTCAACATTTTTAGGTACCTACCTACTTCAAAATAAAATAAAGAAGTTCTATTTTGTCTCGCAATTTACAAAATATTAAAAGCAATATGCTAAAGAATCAAAAAACTCCCTAACACACGAAATATTATTATTTATACCAATAAAACTCTTTCAAGGGAACTTTGAAACTATATAATAGAATATAACATCATCATAATAATATTTATATAATAAGATAATATGTGATCTATATCATTGAGAAAAATTAGATCACTTTACCGTATATACTAATAGTAAAATAAATTGCCAATACTAATATAAATGTATACTGCTACTGTAAAATATTTACATGTCTCCGTCAAGAAAACAATTCCCATGTAATTATTTATCAATAAATTCAAATCAAAAACATCCATTACAGTGACCTACCCAATGACGATGTATATATAGGTAGTAGGTACACTGTAGACACCTAATATACAGCAAAGTAGAATTACCCGTTTTTTTTTAAATTGGCTCTATTGGGATTTAGTTTTATTAAATATTATTGGTGATATATTTTACTCTGTCATCCTCTATACCTATTTATTATGACTTAAATATCTACCTGTCACATTTCGGTAGGCCGTTTTTTTCCAATGTACCTGCAGATAATTTATAATATAGGTACTATTTACTTGGGATATAGACGTGTTAGTGAATTTTTATAGTTTTATTTTTAAAAAAATACGATTTTATTAATAACTTTGTGATATTTATTTTTATGAGGTGTTACAATTAGGACACAGGTTACTCTATTATTATTCCTTTTTATGAATATTAAGCATATTTTTTTATTCCACATTTGTCGCCATAAGTGCATGTTTCTCATCAGCCAAGGTCCAAAATAAGCCAGCAACATAATTAAAGGTCATTAGTATAGGTACTGAAAATTATATTTAAACGAAGTAGTCGCATCACAATAATTTTTGACACGCGATATAATGACTTGAACTCTGCAGAGTATTTACAGGACGGGATCATAATATGAGTGCCATGGACCGCTTGATATTTTTGCAATACTTTGCTATATTCAACGTGCGTGTATAATAAATGTATAATATAATATTATAATAAATTATACTCTTATGTATAGGTATTAGGTAGTTACCTATATTATAATATAGTATACGGAGATACATAGATATTCATATATTTTATAATAAAAAAATAAAACTGTTGTAGCCTACAGGTACGTACAACCTGCGTAAAATATAATTTCGTGAAGTTTAACATTCTACAATATTGATTTGCCATTAAATTATTAGGTATAGGTGCTATAATAGGTACAATGTTTTAAAACACCAAAAGAGATTATTTTTGTTGAGTTACGTCTCTTTCTGGGAGAAATTATAGTTTTACCCACACTGTTAATATTATTACTAAATTTATGTTCGTATAAGCATAAGGATCAACTGCATGTATTTGCTAATATGTTATTACTAATTTACATATTAACGTGATGCAAATGGTTTTTGAACATTCAAATACCTATTTTGATTACAGGCCTTTATATTATTTACATGTTTCCGAACATTCTAAAAAAATTAAATTAAATTGCCCAATACATAGGTAGTGAAATGTATACCTAATATAATATTTGGTAGTATAAAATAATATTTTATAATGTACCTATATGATATTATGATAATGTACCTATATGATATTATGATAATGTGTAGTATTCAAATATCACATTTATTTAATTCAAACAGACTTATTTGTCCTTATAATAATAACGTTATTTTTATACGACTGCGATATAAATAAAAGTATTTTTTTATACATAGGTAATGAAATAATAATTATAATTTGGCTACTTCAGTGTAGCCTTGCCTGCTTGTCAATAATTAAGTCATTTGATTCGGTTAAAAAAAAAAGAAAACAAATAAATAATAGAGTTTTTACTTTTTGAATGGTTTTGGTAATTTTACAGTGTTGATTCGAGGTCTCACGAGCATTGCAAATTTGCAAGTAGAATAACTTTGAACAGTTTACAAAAATAGGTAATATGCTTTTTCTCTTTAACCCTGGTGAACTTAATGTTGTCATTTTCTCGAACTGGGCGTTAATAAATAAATCAACAAAATAAAAAGGTCGTTAATTGTGGTGTTTAACGATTCCGAGCGACCATCACCTCTAAAGCTTAATCGTTCGGTGGCTGTTCAACTGCCGCAGACGGTTGTGTGCTGGAGTGGACGTGACCGAATAATGTGAAGAGACGCATATCATAGTTACGTATCGTATGTGCTTGAACGTCTGTGTGTCATGTGAAATTTAATTTTTAAACGACTTCAACGAACAAAGTGACGACGGCAGCAACAGGTGTATTATGATATGGCCACGGCGGCAATCCCACGAGGCACACTGCTACAACACAGCTGATTATTACACATTTCTGCTCACAATGGCCTATGTGGCTATAGGTGTATAATATAATATATGTTATTACGACATTTTGCATTACGGGTAGTACAGTTTATTGTCAGTGTAATAATATATGTGTATACAATGATTGCAGAGTACTCGTAAATTCGATGCGATTTTAAACTGCTGTAATGTAATTCGTATACGCATGTTTGCTACGCAGGTATAACGCAAGCTTGTGTTCATTTTCACTGGTGAGGGCACGTTGATGAAAAAAGTTAACCTAGTAACGTTAAGCTTAGTATATAAATGGTTCACAAACTACACATTTAACTCTAAAATGTTGAAGACAGTATGGAGAAAAATATTAACCTAATCGCTTAAAAAGAAGAGTACATATTTGTTAAAATTACCTCTTGGGTCATATAGGTAAAATATCTACTTATATAATTTTATATAGTAGTGATTTTGCAACTTTCAATAATTTTTTAATTTTGTTAAGTTCAACCATGTTGACTATAACAAAAAATATTTCGTCTTATACTATTTTTTCATTTAGCGACAATTACATGCTTATCGTTTGTGTAGTTGTGTCAACTAAGTTATTAAATCGACGATTTTATTTAAATTCGTACGAAGTCACTTAACAAAAAAATAATTCATCAGTTAGTTAATATGTATTTTTAACATGGTTTGAACTACTTACTCCCTAAACTTTTTGGATATAATCTCTAAAAACAATCTTAGAGATTTTCGTTAAATTAAATTGAGTACACCTAGATTTTGAGTTTATAAGCAATACACATACATTTGGTTTTAAGATATAGTTTCTTTATTCGAGGCCACAAGCACGGCAATTTAGTGATTGTGTGTACCTGTGATTTGCCCGAGTAACCAATCACAACGGTTTATATATATATAAAAAAAAGTTTCAATTTCCACCATATGAATATCAGGATCCCTGTTTGACTACCACTTTAAAATGTGAATAACGGAAAATCCTTTTTTATTGCCCATCTAGATAATTAGAGGAACCATAAGTATTCCAAATGTCAAGTTTGTGCGTTTCGTATTTTGGCGCAATAGTTGTATATTTAAATTTGATTTTGCTGCACTGTTGTATTTTTGCAACCCCTTATTTTCTCTTTTAGTGATTGAATTTCAAAAATCTTTTCGTATCGGTCTAGCTAATTGCAAAAACATTTTTATAATTTTTACGATTTTTAAAATGTTTTAGTCAACCAATGACTGCATTAAATTATTCTTTTTCCTATTAAATTAAATTACTTTATGAATTATCTCCAGTTTCCACTCAGTACTTCTTGTCGTAATTACGTATATCTACTAATATCAATGATGGTTATTGTTCAACTTGTGTAACAGGCAGTCAAAAAAAAAAAAAATTTAAAAAATTTCTTTTTATGAAATTTATTTTGTGGTCCATAGTGTACCAGGAAGTAAATTTGATCAAACATCAAACCTATAATACAAATAACACAAAAAAAAAATATAAATATGATATAAATATAAACATATCATTATACATATTTAAAATATACGACTCAATCGGACAAAGTTCGCTCAAAAAATGAAATAATAATAGAAAAATAAAATATTATCACCCAAACTCGATGAGTAATTATTTAAAACTATTTGGTGATATTTTTAATTCGATGTGAACAAAATTGGATGGCTTGTTAAAAAAAAATCTTAAAAAATTCAAAAATAGATTTTAAACCAGCCAAATTCAATTTGCTATTATTTGTTGTTGTTTCGATGTCAATCGGGAAAATTGGGGGAGGGGGTAACTTCGAGTACTTACGTGTTTCTATGTGCAAACGTCCGCACAACCGTTCGAAGGACAATGCGGCCAATGCGGGTATTTCGACCTCAGCGGCAGGTCTCGAAGATGTAATATAATAATAATATAATACAGTCATGTTTATTCATTTTGGCCATTTCTCTTAAGCACAAACGATCGCATTATGTAGTACAATGGTTTGGCCGTAAGGCGATATTATTATATGATGCATCAATCTGTAACATCCTCGCGGTACCTATAGGTATCTATATATAATATGTATTATATGCGTATAATATGATTACGTGTCTGTGTTTTACATTTGTTTTCGTATTGAGCTCTTATAAATCGGGTCAAGGAATGAAAAACGAATCAATAGAGTGACGTGATAAGAGAACAATGTTTTAGCCGTTCTAGGTCTGCCAAGGAATCGGAATTCGATCGATTTATGAAATTACAATATAGTAAACTGGTTCAATGTGTCATGTGTCACATGTCTGCAAACACATTTGTTCTTCGTGCACTGTTTTGAATTTTACGCAAAAACCATTATACTTAAGAAAAGTTTACGATTTTTAAACCTTTATCAGACTTATACACGAATTATTCAATACTAATATTTAAGCTATCTATAGATAATTTAGGTTACGTACCTATACCTAGAAATTGCATTTATTTTACGCAATCATAATATTTGTATTTTATGGGAAATTAAGTTATTATCTTTGTTAATAATATAACACTGTGAACTGTTTTATTGTTAGTACTAATTGTTACTGCCGAGTGAAAAGTCACGATAAAATAACGTTGTTGCTAAAAATTCCTGGACTCGACGTCTCGTCTGGATTAAAGTAGCGTCTCGCACGGGTGTTTAAACATTTTAATTGACCACGATAATAATTATTATTACGCACCGTCTATACAGAACGGTCTTCTATATAGGTTTAATGTCTAGTGCGTGAGGTTGAAGTCTCCACATTTTATATTTAATATTATAATGAGAGTGGTTTTATTTTATAGAAAGAAAAAATAACTTTCATTTTCATCATGCATATAAATTAAAAATATCACTATTATATTATTATATCAATTATAACTATTCACTGAATGTGCAAATATATGATTTATAGTATACTATATACATCAATAGTTAAACTTTAACGTAACTTATATATAAAATGTTTACTATAATATACCTACTACTACCCATATTTCTATTATATAATATATATATATGTTTTTTTTATGTAATATTATAATTTTGAGTATTAGGGTTTTAGCGTAATTGGTTAGGTATACATACACACACCTACAATTTTTTGATGAGTTATAAACTAACTTTGGGATTAAATTGTATTCGTATCATGTTCGTATTTAAATTATTCATATTATATTATGTAGATACGTCCTGTTTTAAAGGTCGTGCATAGCTTTATTGTACATGATAAACTTTTACAAATTAGTCATTCATTTTTTAATGATGTTTTCGTAGTATAAGCTGTAGTGTATAAGCCATAATTAATTAAATAAAAATTGTTTAAGAATTATTAAATTAAAGTAACATTTTATAACCAAATGTTATATTTTATAGTATTGAATTAATTAATTCACATTATATCATTATTTTCATTAAGGTTATTGTAATAAAATGATTAAAAAAACTGTTTCTTACGAAATAAAAAATATTTTATTTATTTTTCATTGTATAATTTACCTGCCTAATAGGTAGTTATTTAGTTTCTAAAATATTTATTTAATTTAGTATTTATTAATTTATTATTTTTAATAAAAACTCCAAGCAGGCATAGAGTTTCAACGCAGAATATTTTTTAAATAATTTTATTAAGACAGACTTTTAATTTATAAAAACCAACAAAAACGTAAAATGTCAAAATATTCTTTCGAAGATAGAAATATAGTACATAACTAATCAATTTTACCCAATATATTAGGTAACTTAAAATGTTATCTGTTGTTAATTTATTGTTATAACTCATAGTTGCATAGTAATGCATTTTTTTTTCAAAATATTTTAATATAGGTACATATTAAAATATAAGAAGTAAGTACTAGGTAGGTGTACACTGTACCTATTATGTGTACTTTACAACATTTGTTCAGTATACCGTATATTATAATATAGTTGTACAAAACCGTTAATTTACTTGTTGTAAAATTATATCATTAAATATTATATTATAGGTGTCCACTACTCAGTGTTGGTAAAACATTAAACTCTCTAATATTTGACTATCACTATTGGTGGGAATAAATAAATAACCGTATGTTGTGTGTGATTATACGCCCATCGATAATTAGCGACCGCCTTGATTATAACGTCACCACCACGGCATTCCGCAAATAATATTATTTTATTCCACTTATATTATAACAAAGATTTTATACTGTAAATAAGCGTCGTGTTTGTATAATTTTGCCGTTTTTGAAAATAAAATGTATTGTCTCTGAGGCTTTTATGAGATAGTTATGTATTAGATACTATAATATGTTTGTTTATAAAGCTTACAAATAATGATCTTACATAATATTATTATTACGTTTATTCAATTTAATATAGTGATTATTAAATATTTTACAACGAATAATTTGATTTATAATAATAAAATATATGTTTATACAGCCAGAATATTACCTAGCTGATTATATGGCAATTACTTAGAAGTATTCAAAGTATTCAAAATTATATTCGTTAAAAAAAAATTGTGTTATATATAGCGTCTTTAAATATTATTTATATATTTTATAAAAAAATCTAAAACGTTTATAATTTTAATTTCAATATTAAATATAAGTACTGTGCAGAAGTAATTTTATTGTATATTATATTGATTATATATTTTTATTATATTATTATTGATACTGCAGAAAGTTCATCCATGCAAGTGAACCAAACCTTATAAAGAAATCTATTAAGATTAGGTACATACTTGTTACACAACCCCCCTGCACAATATACACTGTGTACATTATTTTGTTAGTTTATCCTCGTACAGGTGGCATATGCGATTTGAATACGGTATTATTTGTTTAATAACGCGTTGTGTGTACAATTCGAAAGAGATTTGCCCTTAAGACTCGTCATTACGAATAAACAAATTCCGTTCGTCTCCTCCCACTTGCGGATGACATAATTTTTAAATTACTCGTCTCCAACCGCCCAATCCTCAAGGATTTCGAATATGAATGTGGATAAAAGAGTAAAATAAACAAACTATAGTAAAAATAGTTACAGATTCGTTATGTGTGTGTGTAAATATAGATGAAATTTAACAATTTCAATGTGACTACAATTGTTATTACTTCACTATTATATTATAAGATATATATATGTATATAGGTAATAGGTACCTACAGCTATACTAGAATACCAACATTTATATAAGATCGTCGGGGCTACTGCATCAGTGAACCGGTCACGATTTTTTTTTTTAGGAAACACTTCTATAGCACTTAAAAACCCACAGCGATGAACTAAATTAGTAATATATTTAAAGGAACATCTTAAGACTATTTTCGATTACCGTGTATTACACATGTGTTATAATATTTGAACATCAATAAAAATAATAATATTACGTCGACACGTTTGTATTAAAAAAATAAATATGCACTCACTAATATAATAATATATTATAATATGTACACTGTGCAGTAGTGATGTCCGAGTGAAATATAATATAACATGTGTATATAATATGATGTAATAATATAACTTTTTACATTATAATATATGGTCGAGAGGCTGTGCAATTTAAGAAAAAAAGAGAATCTTTTTATTTTGTAAATCGCCAATAATAACATAAGTCGTACCTACTTAGTAAATTATACAACAAACGTATTATTATGTCGTGTTATAGAATATTATATATAGTCGTCGACTCGTCGGCGCTTCAGCGATGTTCTCTGTGTTTGTGATTTACTAGCATTTGCGGTTGTTGACATGATCAATTTTTGTTTTAGCTCTTTTAACGTAATACTACAAAGTCAAAACTGTAGCGTATTATTCGGCTAATCTGACTTTCACATTTTTACTTAATAAAAAATGTAATAATGGGTTCATAAATATAATACGACTATATCCATATAATATGTTTCTGTACTGGTCCTCATGAGATGTATTTTTTAGATAATACAATATCATATTTATAATCCTTTTTACTTTTCATATAATATGTTTAATCCGTAATAATTCTACGAATAAACATGATAGGTATGAGGTGACAATAAAAAATATCTATATTGCATATAATACACAATATTACGATTTAAAATTACACTAACTAGTAACTATATACAATATATTTATATAATATATACCAATGTACTTACGTCTAGTTACGTGCTTAGGGTTTTACATAACAGAATCGAATTGAGTATATCTGAACCTCACTACAAGCTTAAAATACTTGAAACAATATTATAATATATTATATACCTATTTTAATTCAACAATTTTAAGTTTTAACTATCGTAAAATGTGTATGTACCTAAATATAATTTTTTATTTTGACTATAATTCATCAAATTTTCAAACAACATATTATTTATTTATATAATGTTTTTTTATTCTTGATAGCATTAACAACTAAAAATATTAGCGCCGTACAACAATAATATACATATTATCAAATTGGACTAAACAGGACATTAATTAATTTGATTAGACATATATTTAAATTATAATTTAGAATTGAACTCAATGACTATAACTGTTAATTATACTTATAAAAATTACAAATATACAATATAATTATTATAACTATACGAATTACGAATATAGGCATATGTATGCACATACGTGCATATAATATTTTTATATACAGACTACAGAGCGATTCACCAAGCATACTCATTACCTTTTCTCTACAATAATGCAGTTATTTATTAATAATAATATTTTTATTGACCAACGAGTTAATTACAATTTACTATAATATACATATACATAATAGTATAGAGTTGATGGCCCAACTTGTTACATGAGGGTATCCTCTTATCGGTGAAATTAGAGTACTAATAAAAATAGGTAAATGAACAAGATATATTTAACCAAAGTATTAAAGGTATAATAGTAATAAAACTTATGGTATAAGAATACAAACAAAAATAACTACAAAGCTATATTATTATCCTGTCCACACTACATAAACTGTAGAAGTTATAGGTTGTTAATTAAATATATTTTAATAGAATTGATTGCTTGTATAAGATTTAGAGCAAATAATTTGTGATGGAACTTTACTTATTTGGTAAGTAACTAATACCAACATGTGAAAAACATAGGTTTGATTTTAAAGTTTGGATAGTAAAAATATCTAAATTGTTTTTTGACGTTTATTTTGATACTATAATATATTGGTTTGAAATTTATATGTAAAATATAGAGCGTTTTTGTAAAATACATGTTGAACAGTGAAAACTTTGAATTCTTCAAACAGTGCAATATGATTTGGGTTTATTTAAAATTATTTGTGTAATGCTTTTTTAAGCATTCAGTATCTTATTACTTGCTACAATTCCTAAACCACCCCAAGTATTTATATCATATTGTACAATAGACTGTGCCATGGAAAAATAGATCATACGTAAGACTTCAATATTTAATAATTTAATTATCATGCTATATATGTGAGTGTCCCATTTTAAGTGCTGAACAACAGTAATTCTTAAATATTTTGTGTTTTCAGTTTTATAAACAGGTAAGATATTGTCAATTATTAATTTTAGAATTTATATACTATGAATTTGTATTTCGTTTAAATTAGGTTGCGTTCTTTTGTTCATAGTGAAAGCTATATAAGTATATAACTTGATTTAGTATAATTAGTTCTTAAATTATGTTTATAAGTTATAACACTCCTTATTAAGTACCTAGTACAAAAAAAAATTCAAGAATTTAAAATAATTGTCTTTGAATATGTATATTTAAAAATTTTAAAAATCAGAATTTGAATAAATTCATTAAAGGAAAAAAATGAGGGTGAGCATGCTTGGTGAATCATTCTGTATATAATACAGAAATTCTACATTAATGTTAACGTGTGTTCAGTTTGAAGTATATTCTGCCTATTCGATAAGGAAAAATATATAGATACCTCTATAATTGTTATACATATTCATTGAGGATACGAATATTACGAATATATGTATACCGTATACGTATAATATATAATATTATATCATATTATTATTGTGATGCTCGCTTATCCGGGATCAGGCGTACACGGTCGAATTAATCATATAATCTGACTGTAGCATTAGATTTGATATTATTTATACGTAAGTATTTTTAGAAACATCTGTCACAACTTTGAACGTTCCATTATATTAAAATATTTTAATTCATAATAATATTATACATGTACAAATTATAATTATTAATACTGTTGTTGTAGATAGTGGTTGTGTTATTTTTTAATATTAAAGGGAAACTGATAATTTATATAACTTATAACTTATCACAGAATATATCCTGATGATATACGAAAGGAAATTAATCATTTCAGTTTTGATTAAATAACAACTTAAAAATAATAAATTGTATGTAAGTACCTACTATTGAACACTTATTTAAGTATTTGAATTGATTTATAATTCAAATTATACACTTTTTTGTACGATCTGTATCTATATTATTAAATAAAATAAGATGACTTTATATTTTACGCAATATAGATAAATTATTCAAATTACAGAGATTTCGCATATAATATTAAATAATTGTCTCATTGCTATTTATCACATAACTAATAATAATATATATCTTTGTTTACAAAATTATTATTTTAATTGACTGCTATAATTTCTTGGTATTTTATAAAATATATAAGTACTAATGATATTTACGTTCGAAGTTTATTAGAATATTCTATTTTTATATTGATTAACTACCCTAAAAAATGTTGGACGTGTTAGGTTAGGTTAAGAAGTCAATAAATATAACGTATAGGCAGATATGTACTTAGGTCCAATTTCTTTAAAGTAAATACCTGTAAGTTTTTAATAAAACAAGTGCAAGTCGTACACTCATAAGTATGAGAATTCAGATGATCATAGGTACTTCATTACATTTATAGCTTTTTATTAATAATAAATAATATTTAATGTTATAAGTTGAATAAAAAATTACCATATCTAAACGAGTAAATCCAATATTAGGAATTTTGAATTTAATAATTATTTATATAAGTAGATATACCTACTAAAGAACCTATACAATATAATACTATTATTTAGTGTCAACACGACAAGATATAATTAAAAGATAAATTCGTCAATAATTATACCAGCTACTTAGGTCACTATAGGTTTACTTCTCATCGGTGCATATGAATTAGTAAAATTTTAACATTACTTTAAAAGTGCTATATTATACGTCATGTATATAATTATTCAAATAATAATGCGTTAAACAGCTGATTTGTACACGATAAGTACTGAGTGTTTAAAATATTCATTACCTAGGTACGTTATTATCCAACAGCATTAATTACCTACCGACCACGAGTAGATTGAATTTGATATGTTACCATGTTAGTACATAGGTAACTCGTAACTACCTACACGTTAGCACTAAGTTAAACTAATCTTATTATTATACAGTGGATTTACTACCTACGTATTAATACAGTTTGTTAGTTTGTGAATTAATTAACTAATAATTATACTTGTTTCAAATAATATAATGTTTATATTTTGACGCTTAAACGGTTCGTAAATTGCACCGATTTTTTTGTTAAGACTACCTGAATTATATACAGATTTTGCGCTGAAGACTTATCACAAATTGAAAAAAAGTATACATTTTTTGCACTGGTGAATTTTTCAGAAATTGAAATATAGGAATACATCAATTTCTTCGGGAAAACAATACTGACCGTTTGGAAAAAAGTAAAATAACTTTTGGAACTTAATTTAATCTCGGGATAATATTATACAGGTACTATTATCTTATCTGATTTTTGTTTTTGGATATTCCGTTTTTATCAATTTTTAATTTATCGCATGTATTTAGCAAACGTATATTATGTCGTGTTGGAACAAACGATTATGTAGATATACGCCATACGTACCTCAATATCATTCAGCACTAATTTATGTACTTATAAGTTATAACCTTTTTGAATTACATATTTCATATTTCATTATTACATATTTAAGGTATATATTTTTATATATATAGGTCCATAATAAAAAAATATGACATTGAAGCGCATAACTTATAGAAATATGTAATAGCTAATTATATGCTTAAATTGTCTCTAAATGTGGAAGGTATTATTTGATAATAAATCTCTACAAGCTCACGCTTACTTAGGTATAGTCTAAAACATTAAGATAAAATACATTGCATTGTGATAGTTTATTTTGCATATTTTATACAGTAAGCTGTTGATTAAAAATCAATGCACATTTTTTTTACTTCTATTTCTTTTAGATTTTTGTTAAATCTAAATTTAAATTTTACTGTAGGTACAAATTTATTTAAAATTTAATCTTATTGAAATCTTACAATTTTTAAAACTCTTTAGTCGAACAATATAAAGTTTTACTCTTCTGTATATTTTGTGAAAAGTGAATTATAATAAATTGTGACTTTTAATAGGACGCCAACGATTTAAACTTTTATTTTATTTTTACAGATGTATCATAATATTATGTCATTACCATTATGTATTTGCAGTAATCAAAGGGCAAGCTTAAAGGTGCCTTTGAAAAATTATTTTTTTATTTTACAATCCATACAATATCTAGTATAATATGCATAATAATTGAGGTCACAGAGTATTTTAACGCAAAGCCTTTTACTTATTTTCTACTCCTGGAGGAAATAATAAAATATTTGTTCCAAAAATATTCGTAGTTGGTGTAATCATACAGTTAAAATGTGGAAATGAAATGAAATCTTTTTATTGTTATTCCCTTGACTCTTAAATGGTTTTATTTTTATTTTTTTTTTAATTAGACATCAACTATTTGTTAGATTAAATAACATGAGTTAACGAGTTCGTTAACCAAGGTCTTGTATATATACGGTTCCGAATAGCATTATGATAATAATATTACACAAGTTAGATTTATTATTGTTTAAAAATTGTATTTACACATTACATCGCAATAGTGCTACTTAATCTAAGCTTTGCTTATCACACCGATGAGAACATTTTTGATTTTGATTTCGTATAAATGTAATAAGTGAAGTAAAATAAAAATGTTTTGAGTACAATTTTGTATAATATTTATTTATTTAATATATGTATAGGTACATCAAGTCTGTAGTATAACGAGACTATATGAACCACACAATATGCTTAATATATTTCGAATGAGGCAACATTAGACTACTTTATTTAAAGTTTTGAAGCATTAACTACCTATAGTAAAATTATTATAAATAATTTGTAAAATGTTCAAAATGTATAATATATTGGACTAAATAGGACATGTATTAATATTTTTAAGCATATATTTTATAAAATGTATTTATTTATTTCAGCATAACTCAATAAAATATTTACTTAAAAGTTAAAATAAATTAAAATAATATGAGCTTATAATTATACCAACTGATTTATGCTCTCCTATCTTGGTAATGTGCCTACAGACATTATAATATAATTAATCTCATTACTATTGGATAAAATATAAAAACATGTTATCTTTCAGATTTATTTTAAACTAATATTTATTGAGTACATGACAGATTAACGCCGGGTTAGGTTAGATATAATAAACATTTAATGAATCCATAGTAAGCTAATGATCCATTACGTAATTTTAGAGGATCATTTAATTAATAAATTTGTTTATGCAACTCCTCAATTATATTATATTTAGGTAGGTATCTACTTAAGTACTTATTAGATCTTAATATAATATTATCCTATGATGATATGATGCATCAATCTAAAAAATAATTAAATAATTAATTTGCATTCAATAGATAACTTTAAAATGTATTTCAACTGTAGCTAATATTAATGTAAGCACATTATTTTTTAAGATTTTTAATAAATCGTTGTCTATTTGAATGATTTGATATTTTGTTTCATATATTAAAATATTTCTCAATTTTGTTACCTACCGGCTACCAGACATTGTCATATGCCTGTTATATAACAGTGCCACTTCTTGATGTGTAATACGATTTTACCGAAAACATTTCTCAAGTAGTCTGATTCAAGGTCTGGAGATGTCTCATGTGATTATAAAATATTTTCCCAAAAATCTTTTTTTTGTTTTGTTTTAAGCTAATTGAATCTTAATGTATATATGATAATATCATATATTATTATCAGATTAACTGTTTAAGTATAGAAATAAAATATATTTTTCAAATATTATGTACCATAAGTATATATATTTATAAAATGTATAATGTATCCTATTATCTGTACGATCTTTATTGATAAAAAATATAAATTATTAAAACAGAAAAATATATACATAAACCGAAGTGCGGAGTCAATGAGCCCAAATATATTGTATTATATTCTTTCCTATTACTATAAGGCTATTTACTGTGGCACGGTGTGGTGCGGTCCGTACACTCAACTACGGAATCGCTCTGAGTGGACGTATCGGCTGGTGTTGCTAGCTCCCGGATGGGTGACCACCCTGGGTTTTAGTAACAAATTCTTGCCACACATAAAAACGTCTTTCAACCAACCATTCAACCCCCCCCCCCCCCCACTATAAAAAAAAAACATCTAATGGCCATAGTTGCCGTATATTATAAATTATTTCAAATGAACATTATTAGTATTTAGATTAATAGTTATTTAGAATTCAAATTAAAGTAGGTATAGGTACATCTGAAAAAATATATTATTATTATTATTATTTTTTTTTATTAATTTCCAACCAAATTAATGTTACATCTTAAATCTGTTACCCTCATATACCTAGTTTCCGCCATATTTGTATTCTTATAGTATTTTATATTCTGCATGATTAATATTTAATTAATTAATAAGTAATTCAATAATTTAATTTTTATATTTAAATGTTTGAACACAAACTTTAATTATCAAGTACCGTACCTTTGCGTAACCTCCGTCATGTACAGTAGTACATTTTTTAATAAATATTTTCATTTTTTTCTGAAATATATAAACATCTTTTATTTCTTAAATATTAGAAATACTTAGTGAATAATTTATCACTACAAGTATACCTATACATATACACTCATCTTCATTTTTTTTTTATAAAAACACATTTACTTTGATTTTGTTTTATATTATTGTTATACTATTGATAATATTATAATATTGGTGATTCTTTTAAGTTAACACTTATTACTCATTGTCTAGCAAAGAATGAAACTTTTGGTAAAATTTTTTTTTTAATATCATTTAAATAGTAATTTATCGTTAAACAAATTTTTAATCGTTAAAAGTTTTTATGGTCTTTACCTTTTTGAATGACATACAATTATAATTTTGTATTTCAATCCAGAATATTTTTCTTAAGAATTTCAATATATAATTATATATTAATATGAACAAAAATTGCATTTTGAACAAGTATAGTTGGTTTTTTAATGAGATTCTAACATAAATAAATAATTATATAAAGCGTTATTAGTAAAGTTATAACTTATAACTATTTAAAATAGGTACACGTGATTGGTGTATTTCAATAAATTAATAAGCTTAAAAATTGATAAATATATTTTCTTCAAAAATTTTGTTTTTAATAATTTTAAAAATATTTCTTAAACCGTTAATACATTACGAGAAAACAAATGTTTACCTTTTAAAATATCAATCTGTATGTATGCATATGTAATATGTAATACGTAGGTAATATTTAATTGTATACAAATATTATAATGGAGCGTGGACATGGTTTGGATCGAAATGATTGTTTCAGAAAGTTGAAAAAATCCACCTCAACAAATGAGAATGAATTCACAAGTATTTACGGGTTACAACCTGGTTATTGAGCATAATTTACTAATTCAAATTTAATATTTTCGCACCCAACGTTGAGAATACAGTGAACGAAGAGTGCAGATTACAAATAGCGACTATGTGCCTATAAAATATACGATTTCAGTGGAATAACGATATGATAATAATAATAACGATGTACTTCTGCAGCGCATATAAACGAAATCTGATCAGCCAAGATGGAAAAGAACCGCACTCTTGTAGTTTAATTAGGTATAAATTATAAAGTTTTGAAATTTACAAAATAAAAAATTATATTATGAAGCGTTCGCACGCCACATTCGAATGAAAAAATGTAAGCGGAATTTTTTCTTCTTCTTCTGGAATCACTTAATACTACGATATACCGTATAGGTGATGATATACAAATCTCGCGGAGGAGTTGGACGTCAATAGATCGCGGGCCGTATCATCAATAGTGAACAGCTCATATAATATACTATTATACTCTATTTTAATTATTGAGAAGATCTGTATGTATACTGTACATGGGTTTAAAAACGATATACCGCGGTTATACAGCGACCGATCGATCCCGGAGACGGCGAGCGAGTGATGCGTACGCAGACGAAAATATCGTACAGAATAGTAATGATGATAAAAAAAAAAAAAACATTGCCCAGAAGTACGTTGACAATAATAATAATAATATAAGAATAATATAACATTACATCGTAATAATCGCAGCGATATGCGACGGTGCAGGTGGTGGGCGCATAAGTGGCCGTCGCGCGGGGTGACGGCGCAAGTACGCGCACGCACAGGACAGACGCGACCTCGTGACGAGGAGCCACAGCGGCCGCCGAGCGTCTCCTCGGACGTCCTCCTCGTGAAAGTGCTCGTCCGCGCCACGGGGGGATAGACCCCACTGCGGTGTGCCGACGACGTGTTTCGCCCCCACGGTCGGCGGCCAAGCTTCGGACCTATAAATAATCGCGTGCTCCCGAAACAAACATTCACAGTCGACCCGTTCGCCGCACCAACAGGGACGCACATCACTGCAGCTCTCGCCGCGTGTCTACCGTATTTTGTTTTTTTTTTATTTATTCCATCAAAAATAAATAATATTCGTACGACGCGTCGTCGAGCGTTAAAGTCTGCGAGTGTGATCGCACGGTAATAATATTATAAAATAATACACTATTGAAGTTGTGATTCGTCCGCGGATTTAATTTTGTTGCGCTACACCCGCGGCGGTGTCCACCGAAGATACCGATAATTCTATCCGTCGTCGTCGTCGTCTAAAAGGTAAGAATAGTCCGATGAAATAATACTGTTTTATCAATGCAGAAATAACATGCATCTGCAGTTCTTAAAATTTACTTTTTCATATATGGTGCGATTCGTTCGAGCTATATGTACCTATGTTCACCTTCGGCGGAAACGCTGTTAAATCAATATCTTAACATTTTATACGTAACATTATGATCTATGTATTCTATATTATATATTATAGATCCTATACGTTAACAAGTTTTATGGTGCATTGGTACCAGTGAACATATTATATTATATGGTGTTTGTTCAAGTGCACTATCCGAGTTGTAGCCATTATCAGAATATTATATTATTATTTACTATACACATGTATAGTAAAATAATTTAGTAGTCTTTTTGGTATCGAACGAACGTTTAGAAATATCGTATATCGGCTCAATATTATATACTCCTTAGTTTTTGTATGGTTATTTGGATATGCCATGATAAATGATAACATATGATCTTACTTGCAGCACTTGAGAAATATTCGCTTTTATTTTTCAATAATATTTAAAATAATTTTTTTTAAACTATTAACATTTTCACCGCAAATCGTTCAAATATTATTCAATTGTAAAATATTTCATGATTCATTATAAACAAATAAATAAATAATTTTTGTGTTTATAAATTCAAAACAATAAGCCTAATATTGAATAATCAATATATTACGTGCACATCAAACGTTAGAAATAAAATAAATATTGACTTTCAAATAATTCTAGTATATTAAACAAATATAACTAAATAGTAAATATTTACAAAATTAAAACTATATATTCATAATTTTTATCAATTTGCATATTGCTCTAAAAGCAACATTCTAATAATTACCTTAATTATTAAGACGTAAGTTATTTTTTTTAAATGAAAAATCACAAAAAAAATTATTGCTTTTAAAAAAATGTGAACAATTTAAGAACAATCAACCAATGTCTGATACATATATACTTAGTCAACCACTTATTAAAACGCAGACATTTTATGTCTGGTTTTGAGTTATATAGCAACAGCAATTTAATTATATCGCCTGACCATAATAGTAATAAAATGTACCAAAAACGTTAAAACATTTTTTTCAATACTCATCTATGCTTCATTTTAGTTTTGTTATCGTATACAAAATAAAAATTGCAATATAAAAAATAATACTCAAAAAAATGTTAAAAGGCAATCTGAGTCGTTGTCTGTGGTGGTCGAAATGTAATTTCCATGATTCGGTATATATAATATAGGAAACAATTCCTATAATTATGTTTCAGCCGTTTGAACAACATCAAGTTATTTTTGAAATAACATCATAATGTTATAATTTGGTTCGAAGCATTCTTTTTTTACTAAAATACTATTAAAATGATTTTGATAGGTAATTTTTCAATTTAAATGAATTACTTACCGTTATGAAGTAGGACGATAACCAATTGAAAGACAAGTAATTATCGATTAATGTCACGGTGTGGTATCTAATACAGTCCCATTTCGGTATCATCGACAATCACCACCAATATAATAAATATGTTGTCCGAGGAAACGACATCGAGAGAGCGAAACCGAGAGGTTCGGTAAACCAACAAATAGCGTAGGTAAAGTGCGCAGGACCTATAGAACGACAGGCGGCCTAATAATGTTTTATTATACACACAGATAGTTTGTCGGCCGAAATTCGTTTTTAATTATCGTAACTCGGTAGGTACGCAAATGTGTTATACGCAATAATAATAATAATAATAATAATATGCTATTGTGCACATGTGGCAGGTCCCGTGTTCGTTCCCATTATAAAACATTGTAAATAATAAAAATAATAAAACAAACGTCTAACGTCACACTGTTACATATTAGATATATACACAATATACGCTGATGTATAATACTATTGTGCGGCCACCGGCGCTTACCCGTAAATCGTATAATTAACTGACATTAATCGGTTGCAAAATATCATCATCGCCGAGTTTTCAAACCGTTCGCAGCTGGGTCGCATCCGAAATTGGAACGGTCGTATTTTTCGAGTGTGAGAAGAAACACACAGTGCCGTGTTATAATAATAACGGCCGGCGAACAATCGTTCGGAAACGTGTGTTACGTGATTCGCGCTCAAAACGCTTCGCTCGAATTGATATTTACATATAGTTATAGATACACATTTCACTGTAACAATACCTACCTATATATTGTGTATAGGTTGTGTAGAGTGATTACGACACGACGACAAACGGTCCGAATTGACCGCGTGCGGTTCGTCGTCACTTCATCGGGATGCGAACGTTAAATTAATAATAAGTTTGGGCGAGATTCCGACTTTTTACACTCATTGGTTTAGTGTGTTATCTATTTATTTACGAATTCACCGAGAGTACCTATTTGACATTTTTGGCTATTTTTGAAAATAATATCGAGAGTATAGGCACTTGTGTAGCCACCGGTCAAACATAATCATAAATAGTCTCGTTATTACTATCATCACTTGGCGTTCAAGTTCACTGCATCGTTTACATAATATTGTATAATCGTTGCGACGCGCTATCGATTATTTTACATTTTCACCGTGTCGAGCCATCGATGTCCCGCCACATCCCGCAAATACGTGACACAAACAATATAACGACCGAGCTCAATATTACCTATACCCGTAATAATACCGCGTTGTGACTTTATAATAATAATGTGTAATAACATGAACTCTCCGACCCGTTCGGATCGATATAAACGACGTGCGCTATTATATTATACTGTTATAAGGTCGCGGCTCGCTGGTCGTAAAGTGGGTACGAGTGAAAAAAAAACACACACACATTGGCCGCTAAAAGACGAGTCGCCGACCGCACAGACTCCGCAGAAATAATGAATTCGATACGCTGCATTCAATTCGGTTGTTATTACGGTCGTTTGACCGGCGGTGAGGAAAAAATTCAAAACAGAACCGCCGCCGCCGCCGGATTTTCCTAGCCCGACAACGATCTCGTAGACCTTACACGGTCACACTCTTGAACTTTGCGCCAGAATTTTACACCGGAACAACCTTACATCGCCTTCGGTAGCTTGGTGACTAAATCGACCACCGCGGTAATTGTCGCGTCATAAAAGGACGTTGACCAGACCGGAGGGAGGGCGACGATTATTAAATAATATGTATACCTGTCTGACCATTTTATGGGTGCCCGCTCGTATACATATATACACACACGCGCGTTTCGATTTGTCACAGGTCGGAACTGATGACCCGAAGGACGTGTCGCGTTATTATGAGCTATTAGTTCTGCGCCGGACATTTCGTTCGTTGGGCGATTTCGATCCAGACGGGCGCGATCGTTAATGGGGAACATGTATAGGCACCCGTAATTATTATCGTTGCACCATTATGCAGTCGTATCGTTAAAACGCATACCATCACGGACACATGAAATCAGCCGCAAACAATAATGACTATATATATATATATATGTGTGTGTATATCCACCTAAAATCCGTTGCCAAGTTGTTATAACATTATAACATGATATAATTTTATACTGTGCCTACCTCACCACGTTATCGTATAATGTTATTTTAAAACTGTTGTTTTTATGTTTCCAGGTGGTGGTGTGCCAATCATCATGAATACGTCGTTCTTGCAGTTGCTGTGTAAGTAAATCCAATAGTAACCGATCCATTATTATGATTAATCGACCATGTGATCGAAGCTCTTCTACATATTATAGTTATAGTTGTATACGTTTATATAAATAGTAACTGCAGCAGATAATATGCGTGCGGGATTTGTGTGTATTAAATCGATAGCATCACGAATTCTATTGGTTTCTCTACCAATTACATATTATGTCGAAGCGTAGTATAAATAGTTGCTCGATGTTCTTTTTTTTTTCGTGAAATTTCGACAGTGCAAATCGTAATTGCGTTCGTGATATTAGATTAGCTGTCGGATGCACGTCGAACACAAGTTATGTTTATAATAACATTTTACGATAAGATCCCGTGGCAATAATAATAGACGATAGTATGCAATTCGTTTGCAGACGATTTTCGCAATGAAACGCCGTAATTGGCATTAAACGACCTAGAGGGGTTATCGTAGATTCCCATCCCGAATACGTGTCGTACCAACTTCGTGGGATAAATGTCATTTGGGAATGAATTTATTCTTTTCCCCGTTACCGGCGATTTGTGAACTTTCAAAAATCGTTTCACAACCGACAATGGGAATCTTTAAAAAAAAAAAAATAATAATAATAATAAAATAAAATAAAATGCAAATATATCACAGCCTCTTCTCTCCGGCGGAGACGGTACACATATCGACTGTTATATTTCACCCAGGTTTTCAAAAGAAAACACGACGGTGACTGCAGTGTGCAAACATAGCTCGTGCATGAAATCGTGACCGTGCGAGATGATGAACGAGACGACTGATCCGTCTCGTCAGCTGGCGGCCCCGTTGCTCAATTTGTCCGAATCTGGCAAACCAAAACGGCCAAGGCTTGCAAAACGGTCTTAAACAGACCGGTTTTCCGTGCAATTACAATATTTGTTCATTTTGTCCGCCTTATTGTTAAAACCACACAACAATAAAATAATATTGTATCGTCCGAGTAGATTAATTGTTCCACATGACGAGTTACACCGTCAAACTATAAGGAAGTCACAGCCTGATGGTCAACAAGGTGTTAGCTCCGGAAAAGAAGATTGTATCGCGACCGTCGTGATATAATTGTATCGAAGAAATATACACGAGCGCGTAATATTCCGTTTAAATAGTTTATATATCATCATAAAATTAAGTTTACGACCAAACTAGGCGTGAAAGCAATGCATAGAATACAATAATAATAGTAAACAGCTATTTCGCAGTGTTTGTCGAGAGTGAGAAAATTAAATTGTTAATAAATTGCTTAACAATAAATTAATAAACAAGAATATTCTATATTCTTATTTTCAAAAATGGCTTACTTGAAAGTAAACAAAATAATAATTTTAAGCGCATTTTTCAGTGATAATTTCTGCTCGATGCTACCACAGTTCTATTATTAATGTGTGTCTTACTATTATATTAGGAACCGTAATCAGTAATAAGACAATTATTATCAGACATTAATTTTGAATGATCCACACAAGAATGTACAGTTAAATTCAACAAATGTTTTGGTTAAGCCAATATTTATATTTATTTTAATTGAAGGCATATAAAATAACTTTGAATAATATAAAAATTACAAATTTAAGAATAATTAAATTTATTTTAAAAATGCCTGTTCATATGTGAAAGCTGTTGAATCCAAATAATAAAAATTGCACACATTAAATTGCTTTTTTAAGTGTTGGGAAATATTAGTATTTCAGTGCATGTACTTCTATTAAAAACTCTCTGAAAACGTATTTCAAATATAAAGAGAATGCTGGTGACTTAATTATAAGAGGTAAATGGTGCTGTAGGTTAATATATAAAATAATATCTTGCAAATAGTTAATATTTACAACATGCTAATAAAGTTTATTATATAATTGTTGGTATTTTCGTGAGAAAATTCTTAAAAATATGTACTATGTAGGGAATGAGGTCACGTGTTAAACAGGTAGGTAATGCTCGATTTTCACAAATTAGAATTGGTGAAGTCAGTCGTTAAAGGTAACAATAGATTCTACAATTTAAGTGACATAATGTTTAAAACAACCATAAACCTAGACAAAGTTAAACTATTTAATCAGTTATTTAATTAAATTTATACTTTATTTTATTTTATTCCTACGTAGTTCACAAATGTGCATGAATTATTTGTATGTTATTTTGATTAAATAAACGTTATTGATTATTTGTGTAATGATTATTTTTAATATGTTTCAGGCACTCTCTTTGCACTATCCCATTACGCATTGGTAAGTGTTTCGCATATATTTGACATATTATACAAACTCATTCTTAATATATTTATTTTAGGCACAAAGTGGTTATAATTACAACAAACCATCAAATCCCCTAAACGGCCCAACTACAGCAATACCATACGGTAATGATGCATTAGTAGCTAAGCCATCGGGCACTAGCTATCCTACTTCATTCCCTACAACAGTTTCATCATACCCAACTCAAACTGACCAATTTGGTTCTACTGGACCTACTGGTACGCCCAGTTTTACTGGTGGATATGGTGGCCAAACAGCCTATCCTACATCTGCACCTCAAGATTTCACTACTGCTAACTTCCCTAGCTCAACCGCACAACGACCTGGAAACTTCGCTGTTGGTTCAGGTTCATCACCTGGATATGGCTCATCTGGCGATGGTTCTTCTGGACCAAATACAAGACCAAGCTATGGTCCAAGTGGACAAGAAAGCTTAGGAGCCCCTCAAAGTGGTAATGGATATGGTGTTGGATCAGGATCTGGTTTTGGATCTGGAAGTTCAAAACCAAGCGGATTTGGTGGAACTTCTGGAACACCAAGCTCAACTGGTTTTGGAAGTGGAAATGCACCTGGTAGTTATGGAAGTGGAAACAATGTAGGAACTACTGGATTTGGAAGTGGAAGTGCCCCGGGTAGTTATGGAAGTGGAAACAATGTAGGAACTACTGGATTTGGAAGTGGAAGTGCCCCGGGTAGTTATGGAAGTGGAAACAATGTAGGAACTACTGGATTTGGAAGTGGAAGTGCCCCGGGTAGTTATGGAAGTGGAAACAATGTAGGAACTACTGGATTTGGAAGCGGAAATGCACCTGGTAGTTATGGAAGTGGAAACAATGTAGGAGCTACTGGATTTGGAAGCGGAAATGCACCTGGTAGTTATGGAAGTGGAAATAATGTAGGAACTCCCGGATTTGGAAGTGGCAATGCTCCAGGTTATGGTGGTAGCAGTGGTTCTGTACCAGGAACAGGTTTTGGAAGCAACCCGGGATCAAGTGGTTTTGGTATTGGTAGTGCACCTGGTAAATATTGAAGTGAAAAATAAATAATAAATTGTTTTCTATTTACACTGTGTAATTTATTTTTAGGCAATTATGGAAGTAACAATGTTGGTTTACAAGGACCAAATAGTTTTGGCAGTGGTGTTGGTGGCGGATCCAGGCCAAGTTATGGAGGCACTGGAATTGGTGGACCTAGCAGTGTAGGTGGTGGAAATGCTGGTGTACAAGGACCTAGTAGTGTAGGCGGTGGAAATGCTGGTGTACAAGGACCCAGCAGTGTAGGCGGTGGAAATGCTGGTGTACTAGGACCTAGCAGTTTCTTTGGTGGAAACAGTGGTAGTCAAGGACCGGCTAGTTTTGGAAACGGTTTTGGAAATAGTTTTGGTTCTGGAAATTCGCCAACTGGAAATAACGACGATGGTTCTTACGAAGGCGGTGACTTTTCTGCTATTCCCGGAGAACCAGGTACTGACTACCCAATACTATCAGAAATACCAAATACTTCATTTACTTGTAACCAGAGATTACCAGGATATTACGCTGATACCGAAGCCAGATGTCAAGTATTCCATATATGTTCTAATGATATTAAATACGATTTCTTGTGTCCTAATGGAACAATATTCCACCAACAACACTTTGTATGTGTTTGGTGGAACCAGTTTGATTGCTCAACTGCTGAAAGTCTATATGGCTTGAATGCTAATATTTATGACTACTCAAAAGTTGGTTCTCCAGGACAATCAGGCTCACAAGGTCCTATCGCTAACTTCCCTGGACAAGTTGGTCCTAATGGGCCAGTTGGTAACTTCCCCGGTTTATCTGGACCACAAGGGCCAATTGCTAACTTTCCAATAATCTCTGGTCCACAAGGTCCAGTTGCAAACTACCCAGGACAATCAGGACCACAAGGACCGGTCGCCAATTATCCAGGCCAAACTGGTCCCCAGGGTCCAACAGCCAACTACCCGGGACAGTCTGGTCCTCAAGGCCCAATCGCCAACTACCCAGGACAATCAGGACCACAAGGACCAACCGCAAACTACCCAGGACAATCAGGACCACAAGGACCAACCGCAACTACCCAGGACAATCAGGACACAAGGACCAACCGCAAACTACCCAGGACAATCAGGACCACAAGGACCAACCGCAAACTACCCAGGACAATCAGGACCACAAGGACCAACCGCAAACTACCCAGGACAATCAGGACCACAAGGACCAACCGCAAACTACCCAGGACAATCAGGATCACAAGGACCAACCGCAAATTATCCAGGCCAAACTAGTTTCCAGGGTCCAACAGCTAACTACCCTGGACAGTCTGGTTCTCAAAGTCCATCTGCCAACTATCCGGGACAGTCTGGTTCTCAAAGGCCAACCGCCAACTATCCAGGTCAATCTGGTCTCCAGGGCCCAACAGCTAACTATCCAGGACAGTCTGGTTCTCAAAGTCCATCTGCCAACTACCCAGGACAATCTGGTCCTCAAGGTCCAACTGCCAACTACCCAGGACAATATGGTCCACAAGGTTCATCAGCCAGCTATCCAGGTCAATCAGGTATTAAAGGTCCATCTG
Organism: Nasonovia ribisnigri; assembly: GCA_027563435.1. Classification (NCBI taxonomy): domain Eukaryota; kingdom Metazoa; phylum Arthropoda; class Insecta; order Hemiptera; family Aphididae; genus Nasonovia; species Nasonovia ribisnigri. Next base: position 272,363 of record JANEHU010004904.1, on the reverse strand, counting down.
CCAACTATCCAGGTCAGTTGGGTCCCCAGGGTCCAACTGCCAACTACCCAGGACAGTCTGGTCCTCAAGGTCCGTCAGCCAACTACCCAGGACAAACAGGATCACAAGGCCCAACAGCAAGCTATCCATCACAGACAGGTGCACTATTCCCGAGTCAACGTCCAAGTAGCTACCCAGGTGCACAAGCTACACCATCATACCCATCTACAGGTGTAAACAATAACGGTCGACCAAGTTCTCAAGGTCCGTTTGGAAGTTCAGGCACAACACCCTACCCAGGTCAAGGAAGTACTGTGGGATCATATGGTCCAAGCTCAACTTTATCAGGTGCATCACCAACTTCTGCCTCATACCCAGGATCAACTTCTGTATCTGATGCGCAGTTTGTAAACTCTTACAATAAACCGCCGGTACCAGACAGGGAATATTTGCCACCATATAAAAAATGATGACCTAAGCTCAAAATTGCCATAATTTAGTTTTACTATCAAGTTTATTACCTAGTGTTAGGTTTTTTTATATTATTTTTATTATTGAACATTATAAATATCACAATAGCTTATTTCGCTTATTTAAAGTCAACTATATTATAAACAATGATCTAAATACTATATAGAAGAGTATTATTTAAAAATTCACATAACTGTATTTTCATATCATATTATGTATATAAAATATAAGCTATATAATCTTTTTGCAAATGTTATTAAGTTATGCATCAAACATATTACAATAACATACTCATAAATAACTACTTGTAAGGAATGCGTACTACAATTGCTTTATTCATATGTTTATAATCAACAAAATCTTAATACTTTTTGCATTTTTATACTTTTATACTATATTATAAGTAATCTATTAATCATGTATCGAAAACTGTGTTACCATTACTTTAAGCGATGTGAACAACATTATGAAATAGAATTGATTTTTAGTTTGCAAACAAATGTTTTAATTATATAACACAGACCTTACAAACCCTAACATCCCTATGTCCTATAATGTATAGTAAGGACAGAAGTAATACAACTAGTTTAATTGTACACAAAACATTTCAATATATCAATAATTGAATATATAATATAGAATTATATTCTTTGGCAACGATGAACAAAGTATAATAGGTAAACAGATTTAAATTCCTTAAAAAAATATTATAACAGTAAACCATATAATATACTTTTTTATTCAAAACAAAAATATATAGGTATAATATGTTATAAAAACAAATACCACGTTTTGCAACAGATAGAACAACCACTGGGACTGGATCTATTTAATCAATGAATACAAACATCATCAATTGCATAAAAAAAAAAAAAAACTGCACAATTCTATTTATATTCAATCAAATTAATAGCCAATTAGGTATGAACATATAACACATTATATCCATGTACAGAAGGGTCTCGTTAATCTGAATGAGATTAGGGATCGGGGAGACGGGGTCGTTCGGTTTACCGATTTGTTCGAACTACCTACCTAATAAATAAATAAATAAATAAATAAACAAATTTGACCTAAATAAAAATCAATTTTCTTGCAATTCAAAATGTTATCAATAACATTTTAACGTAATCGAAGTTTATTTCTAAACGACGTACACGTGCGGTGTACAGACGTAATCGACACATTTTACTACCGAGGAATATTCTTATTCTTATACACATAGCTATATGTAGGTATTAAGAATAGCGATACGATAGTTCAGATTACCGCGTCTTTCGGATTAGCCTGTGTTCGGTTATCAAGACCCTATTGTACTATAGTGCTCTCAGTTACCCATGCCATGGATCAAGTATTATATTTATATCTTGTATGATCACAGACGCAGAGACGAGAGGGCTATGTGAGACAATTTATTGTCTGCGCTTAAATTTGGTGACAGGTACACCTTAGGTACTTAAAGTGGGTATTGGGTATTTAATTATTTTGTATTTATAAACTATTATTTTTAATATACTATGGTTAAAGTTTAGATTATAATGTAGAGTGTAGACAATGATAATAATTATTAATTTACTAACATCCATCAAACAATTGTATCAATATAAGTAAAAGTATTATAAATTCATAAAAACTTTAAATTAATGGTTCTAACACTGGTACATGGTACATACTACATACCACAGTGAAATTTAACAATTTTGAACTTCGAGCACAATGTCTCGCCAGTGGTTCAAAAACATTCTCTAAAAGCTTATATTTAATACGATAATAATAATATATTCAATGATTAGAATAATAATTTGAACAAAACACAACTGCAATTATTATATAAAATGTGCAGATATGTGTATATTTTCTCTCTATTTGAATACATTACAATATTAATTTGGTGCAACAACAAAAAGTTTACAATATATTAAAAACGAGGATACTGTAAGTACCTATTATATGATTGTATTTTTCTTAAGTAAAAATACTGATTAAAAGTTGATTTTTCAACTGGAATGTAAAAAAAAGTATAGCGTAAATATTATATATATTTTGTAATCGAACAATTATATCGAAGTTCAAATGTTGACGGCTTTGGATATATTAACAACGATTTATCCTCAAACCGTTTTTGTTATTTTTCAATAAATATTGATCACAAAAACTTGAAACACGTCTACTATTACCCTAAAGTTTAAATTATCATTTTTTACACATAATGAAATTTTTAAAATATTTGGATTGATCGATTGATACGTTGGTATTATATATTTATATGACTTACCTATGCATATATAAGTTATTAATACCGCGTTGTACCTACTATTATAAAATACCTATATGCAATTTGGTTTTGAGAAATATTTTTTCTGCCTACTGTATAGTTACTTATAGAAAAATAAATAAATAACAATTAGTCTAGCGATATAAATATATAACAAAATATCGGTATGCTTTGCTACATATTATTATGCTATAAATTTTTAATGTAATATATCATAGATATACGCAGACTATATTTTACAATGTATAATTTGTGGTGTTGTGTTAGATAATAAACTTAGGATAATTTTTTAAGTTATATATTAACAGTCTTTACATATTATTTAGATTTAGTTTTTAAATTATTCCATTTCCTTGAAATTTCTCAAAAATTAAATCTGAGAAAACTAACATCATTACTAGTAGACAATGCAAATATTTTTTTTCATTTGTGGCTATATTATAATATTAATATAAATATTATCAATACACATTGTTTTTTGCACAAAATCGTGGTTTTTTTGTACGGTTTATCATTGAATTCGAATTTAGTACACAAATTACGGTGATCTACTGAATAACGATTTAAGAGGTGGGTACCCTCCACGTCTCGACACCTAGGTACTATAGAGTAAAGTGACTTTCCTGGTTTTTATATTTACCTATACACAGGCATTATATGTCATATTATTATCATGCTGAAATGCTAAATATGCACAATTTTTCGTTAAACTGCTCCATAAGTTTGATACAAAATAGAAAATATATAAGTTTTTTTTATAATATAATAGTAATTTTCAATAGCTTATAATGATATTTGTATGGGTAGTACAAATATTCACGCCAAGATTCATAATGGTTTTTTTTGTATGTTTGTTTTGTAATACATATTATATTTTGTTTCATTAAATAGTAAATATGATAAATCATAATATTACAGTAATATACAGACATAAATATTCCCTAAAACATAATCACTATAGATTTATGGTAGTTGAAAATTAGGCCATCGATGATGTTATTCTTATGATTTTGAGAGGAGCGATGAATGTATTGATTTTACAATGATGTATGTGTTTGATTTTCGTTTATCTTCACTTGAGCCATACATACACCTGTATAACAGTAAAAATGTTTTTAGATTTTTAAATTGAATATTTTTTCTAGAAGGAATCTAATTTATACTTTAGGAGGTAAAAAGTAAAAATTCCCAGTATTTTTCTGGGAAAAACTGGAATTTTTATGCAAATCCTGCAGTTTCTGACATAATCAATTTTATTATTTTTTGTAATTCAATCATGAACTGCAAATACCTGAAATTTTCATGAAATGTTAATATAATAATTTTATACGCATACTATAAATTCCAAAATATTTTTAGAAACTTTTTTATTTGTATTTTTTTTTATAAATCTAGATAAAATTTTGAAATTATTTTTTTGAGTAAAAAACTTTAAAATCTTATTTAAGTTTTCCCATAAATTGTTATTAGGGTAATTAAAAAAATAATAATTGATTGTAAATCCACCATATTTTCTGAAATTTGTCAAAATCACGAACATTTGCAAATTGTTTGGTATTTAAAAATATATAAAATGTTCAATTTTTACATCTAAGACATGAAAATGAAATGCACAAATTCTTATAGGTATTTCGTACAGAATTCAAAATATCTAAAAATATATAGGTACCTATGCACATTTTTTCTTTATAGAAAGAAGATATAGAATTTCAAAATTTGAAGAAGTTAGATATGAAATATAACAATTTGATTATTATGTTGTCATTCTAAAATATGAGGACTTCAGTTTTTTTAAGTTTATAAGTATATAATTACATTTTATAATGTACATAATGACATATTCAAAACAGATTAATCAGATTAATTTTAAGCTTTTGTTTTTTATACTACGACTATTTACACCATTCTACGGTAAGGTATCGTTATCGATAAAGGAATCAATAACATAAATACTACCTAATCTCCTAATATATACTAAATAATTGAATGACTTCATGCTTTCGGGAAAAATTAATTTAACGTACAGTATAACTAAAATAGTTAAATAAATTACTTTAATATAAATATATCATAAAATATACTAATTAATATTATAGGCTCACAAACCCTTAGAATCGTTTTTTGTATGAAATGATTTATCATTGAATTCAAATTTAAACATACATTGTACTATTACAGTGACTTGATCAATGACGAGACGAGGTACACTCAACACCTGCTGTACAGCAGAACAGTTATCTATTTTCCCCTTATAGCCCTAATGATTCCAATATAATACATTTGGTGATAGGTACAAAATGTACAATTTTAGATTCTGAGTGAAGCGATGGATGTATTGATTTTACAATGTGTGTGTGTGTGTGTGTTTTTTTTTTAATTTTGTGTGTTTTTAATTTTCGTTGTGTTGAAATGCTTAAAATTTTAAAATATCGTTCCTTATAAGTTTTTATAATACTAGTTGACAAATATTAAAGATCTATGGACATTTTTTTTTAATATGTATTTAAAATTCACATATTGATAAAATTAATCAAAATCTTGAAAATTTGCAAATTATTTTGTTGTTAAAAATGTTTACAGCAAGGATTGACAATTTAAGAGGTTTCTCATGTGTATTTTGTACCGTAACCAATAAATCTAAAAATTATATACCTATACACAGTTTTTTTATAGATATTTTTATTGAAATTTGGACGAAATTAGATTTTTAAACGGAGAATAATGATTTTAGTTATTTTGTTGTAATTTAAAATATTTTTAGTTGGTTCTGGAAACTTTTAAAGTATATTATTATATTTTATAGATACATGCTATTTTCAAATAGCAAAAACAATTTAACCTACTGTGTATTACCTATTGTAAAATACATTTTTTTTTAATAGCAATTATATCATAAAATATTCTGATTAATACATATAGGCTGTCTTTGCCTCAAAACCATTTATACTTTTATATCTTTGAGTTCAAATTTAACACATCCATTACTAGACCCACTCGAAAACTAATGTACAGCAAAGCGACATCACCAGTTTTCTTTTTTTAATCACATGATTAAATACTTCAATATCAACATAATAATAATAACAATAGTAATAAGGTAATATGAATACGGGCGGGAATAGGTAACCAATTTATGCATATGACAATTGACAATTAATTTTTACAAAGTATACACAATAGTTTTATATTTTATTTACAATATTATGCAATTTACATAATACATATAATGTGATAACATTATTACATGGCATATAATGTAACTCGACTCATAATGTGAGTAAATTAAAAATATTATAAAAGTATCATTATTTAACTCATACGAGCTAGTTAATCATAATAATATGCGTGTAACGTACATATTTCACACGTATACACGCATTTACATTGTTTAAGAATAAATGAAAAAATTAAGCAGTTTTTAACTAATAGATTAAAATAGTTTTAATATTCTCTCAATCAATTTTAAATTTTTTAGATTGATAATCGATGTTTGTTAAAACTTGAAAAAAGGTAAGTAGTAAGTAAGTACTTATAATAACTATCGGTAGGTATGCAAAATAAGGTTTAAACTTAATGTAAAGTAAAATAATGTGCAAAAGATAAATAGAGAAATACATTTTAACTTTTAAGCATAAATACCAAAAATACATGACATACACCTACGTACATTGTACAATATTAACTGTATGCAATTGGTTATTAAAATTAAAATTGAATCTTAACAGAAATCTACTTTTGATATATGAGCAAATTATATAATAATAATATATATGTATACAACACGAATATAAGTCTTAGGTAAGCCTAAGACAGTAACACGCCGATTCGCCGAGGACTAGAGTCAATTTCCATGATGCGTATATTGTCGAGACATTTACAATTAATAATATTCTGTACTAGGCGATGGCAACTTACTTCTAAACGCTAAATAGACATGATATTGTACATAAGTACAGCGACCGTTACGAAAGATGACTGTTAAAATTACTGCAACTATTAAAAACGTTGAATATTGAAAAATACACAAAGATATTATTTTACATCACAGAGGTAAGATGGATTTTAATTACGCTTTTTGATGATTTTGGTTGTATAATATAATCTCATGTCATTAGTTATACACTCATCCAGTATGAAATTTAGAAAAATATGATTAGAATATTATCTTTAAATTTATTACGATGAAAATTATTTGTATAAAAGGTAGTCAATTAATCGGGGTTGCGCACTATGCAGACAATATCTTGAGAGGAGTTGGAAATCAAAATTTGTCAGTAATCTTCGAGACTAATTTTCTTGTCACAATTGTTAAATTATTAAAAATTATATAGCTGTTCGGCCATGATTGAAATTTAGCATTTCACGTAATACGTAAAGAATAATCTGATTTGGGGATATAATATTGTGATGCATTATTAATTGTGTACGAATTTAAAATGTAATTGTATTGTCCGAATATTACGGTGTATCGACTTTGATCATTTTTTTTTTTATATAATCCCGAACCGGTTACAAAATATATAATATACTTATATTAAAATTATAAAGACAATTCGTAAATAATTTGATTTTCACACGGTTATGACACAGGCAGAATGGAAATACCGTCGACGGAATAAACGTCCAACTACGACCATTTGGATGCGATCGAGTATAGGGACTTGAGGAGTTCAACTGCTCGGGCGTCAGAATCATCGCTCAGCCCCGGACCCACGTCGTTAGCTCCCTGCCAAGTATTCGAGGTCATTGGAGTGGTGGAAACGGGGTTTGACCTACTCCTGTGCACAACTCTTCTCCTAGTTCCTTTTCTAGATTTCTTGTACTGTCCGTCCTGTACCGGCGAACCGTCTTCTTGTATTCTTTGACCGAATGGAATTCCTGATGGGGACGGCGGCAAGAAAGTAGTAGTCGGTGATGACGATGAGACGTCATACTCTTGATCAGTACTCCTATTCTCCAGTAATGCTTCGATTAAATTGCTTCTAGTCTGCTCTGGGCTATTCTCTTTGTTCGAGTCATTGACCAACAGTAAAACTAATCTGTAAAATAAAATAAATGTTTATATAATAATAATAATAAACACAATAATAACAAAAATAATAATTTGTTTTTTAGTCGACCAGATTTACACAAACGTTATTAAATAATGTTAGGATATATTATTGTTATTATGCACAAACACTCAATAAAGAACCATGTGACGTGAATTTATGAACTAATTAACGTTGAATTATAAACTAAACTAATAATAAATTAACCAACGTGACAATTATCTTATAGTTATGAGAAAATTACCACATTGAAGGTACAATACAAAAATGCAATATTTTTTGTATTATGTATCTAAAAAAAATATTCATGTCATTTTTAATTGATTTAGAAATAAAATAATATATGTCAATCATTAAAAAACATATTATATGTATAAACTGTTGTTTAAATTTAAATATAATTTATAATTAAACCTATTATATTACCAATAAATATTTCATATTTGACAAGTGTCAAGTGTAAATAATTATAAATTAGCGGGAGTTATTACATATCAGTATTCTGTCGCATCAATATTATTTGTTTATCTACTAAAAACTAATTATATAATATATTATCCAATATACATATCATTTGGTGGAACTGTAAAATACTCCACTATTTTATTTTTCGAAGTATTTTATTTTCGGTTTAGTTTAATTCACGGTAAAAAAATATTATATTCTTAATTTTATTTTTATTTTATGTGATTAAAATTAAAATAAAAAATACATAAACTAAAAAGAATTATTGAAGTATTTGAAAATTGGTAGGTTCCTATTTGATTTTTAATACAGATACTTTGAGAAAGTACTTGAAATACGCATTTGAGGGCCTACTTTTTTAAGTAAAAAAATAATAGTTTTTGTATTTGAATACTTTTAGTCTATTACTATACAATACTGAATTAAATTACTTTAATTTATTTTTAACTTAAAAACATTGTTCTGCGAGAATTTCGTTAAATTTACGTATTGTGTGGGTTTATTTAATATTATTAATTCCTATTAATTATTATTAGATAAACACTTATAATAATTATACAACAAATTCATTATTTCAAACGTTATGTTCAATTCTTGACTTATGAGTTAATACAATGTTATTGAATGAAATCTAGACAACAATTGATATTGTTAATGTGGTTATTTTAAGAGTTATTAATACCTTTTAACTGTATCATTAACTTGAGCAGTTTTCATAACATTCATCAATACTCCTGCTTCAGATGCATTCAAGTGACTGAACATTTCTTTGGCCCTTTGTACAATTACAGTAGTTTCTAAGTCTTCTGCGGTGGTAGTGAAGTACACTGGCGGCAAAGTAGTAGATTTTATGTCTTGCTCAGTATCTATTAAAGGAGAAACTGTCCATGTCAACGTGGAGGCGGCTGGTTTTAGAGTTTTCCCAGTTTGAATGCTATTATCTCTACTTGAATAAAACGAATGACTTCCGGCCAACTGTAACTGTTCGCTATCTTCCAGTGGTGCATATTCTTGTAGACCAGCTTTTGATGTTTCAGTATACTTCGATGTGATTTCTATTAATGGCGATGAGGTGTATTGTGGAACAATGGTTGATAAGTCTGTCAGTACATTAATACTTTGTGTCATACCATTGATTTCAGCTGCTAAATCTGGGCTTGATGTACTCGGTTCTGTGGTTTTCTCTCGTTGACGTTTCGAATCGTCAGAAAAATCCAACACTTCTTGTTCTTCGGTAACACTAGTCTTGACACTTGGTGGTTCCGTAGGTCTTACCTCGGCTAGTATTTTACGGAAATTCTCTGGATCGTCCAAGTATGCAGTTAAAGCACGCGTAAATACTGCAGCTAATTCTCTCAATTCCGCCGATGAACGGTTTAAATTCAATCCCTGAGCAAATCCTAGGTTTACCGAATTTGTAGGATTTGCTACAGACTTGCTAGTATCTGCTAACTTTAAAGTGATCATTGATTCTTTAACGGTATCGTTTCTGAAAAGCTTATCATATGCTTCTTTTGTATTCTGTGTCAAAATAGCAGGTATATGTAAATTATCAACCGGCGTAGTAGTTTCGACCGAATCAATAGTAGTTGAACTTAACCCATTGGTGTATGCTCTAGATGTTTGTTCGAAACGATTAAACTGCAAGTCACTAGCAATAGTGGTCACTTGTGGATTTTTTACATTATTAAAATACAATGCAACGGAATTCAGTTCATCGTCGGTATTCGTTTGTGAAGGGTAAGTGTTTTGTCCATCCAAGTCAAAAAGTAGATTATTATCTGTCAGTGATTGTAACGAGTTTATCATATTCGGAATTAATGTCTCTCCGGACGGCGGTAGTGTGGAATTATCGACCGAAGCATAGTCCAATACTGTAGTCATAACTGGAGAAGCTTGAGTTGAGCTATCTCTAGCGACAGGAGTACCGGGTGATTTTTGATATTCGACAAATGAAAAAGCTCCATTTGGTGAATAATCATTTGTGTAAGAACTTGTTGCTGGATACGTGGTAGGTGGTACATTTGTCTGAGGAGCTTGTGTGTAGTAGTTATCTGGTTGAAAATTAAAACGAGGCGAGTTTTGGTGGTCTACAAATGAAGCTGATTCCGCCGGTACTTGGCTTTCTTTGGCTGGGATGGTTTGTTCATTATCGGCTGGAAAATTAGTGGTCGGTTGTTGATACGATTGTTGAGATTCGAATAGATTGGGCTGGAGAGTATCAGACTCTTGGTTCCAATCCGGTTGTATCGTTGTTATTGGTTGTGAATTGTAACTATTTGATTGGAAATTATTAACAGCTCCATTCCAGTTAGTTTGTGGTAAAGTAGTAGTCACTTGTTTTTGAGAATTTTCAGTCCCAAATTGGTTGGAACCTTGATTATTCCAGCTTACTGGTGTCGGTGTTGTTGATGATGGTGTTTGATAATTTTCTGTTTGTAAATTGTTGGAACCTTGATTATTCCAGTTAGCTTGAGCGGCTACTGTTGTGAATGGTGATTGATAGTTTTCAGGTTGGTAGTTATTACTACTACTTTGGCTCCAATTTGGTTGTGTTGTTGAAGGTGTATAAGACTGATAATTGTTAGTTATAACACCGTTATTATCATGGTTATTCCAGTTATTTTGAGTTGCAGCTGTGGTGGGTATTGTTTGATAATTTCCAGCTTGATAATTATTGCTACCTTGGTTCCAGTTTGTTTGAGATACCGCAGTAGTTGGCTGTGGTTGGTAAGCTACTTGTGAACTGGTAGCACCTTGAACCGATTGAGCACTTGTGGTGAATTGTGGTTGGTAACTTGATTGGAAATTATTGATCCCTTGGACGATGGATGGTTGTGCAGTCGTTACAGGTGGTGATTGATAAGAACTAGTTTGATAATTGTTATAAGCAGCCTGGTTCCAGGTGGGCCGTGCAGTTGTTGTAGACTGTGGCTGATAAGTACTGCTTTGATAGTTGTTATTCCAAATTGGTTGTGCTGTTGTCGAAGGTTGTGTTTGATAATTTCCTTGGTTCCAGTTTTGTACAGGTGATTTGGACTGTGGATAGTAATTATTAAAATTAGTTTGTAACTGTTTTCCAGCGAATGATCCCGTCTCAGCGGGAACTTGATTTTCGTCTCTTGAATAGTCATTAAAGTATCTTGCACGGTTAGGCAGCCGGCTTTCAGAATTGAAAATAGTTGTACTCGGACCAAACGAACGTTCTGTTACAATGCGATCACTAACAATTGTTTGCGTTGTTGTTTGTACTTTTAACATAGCTTTGGCCAATGTTTCAGCACGCTCTTTAAAAACCCGTTGGTCAGATGCAAGCTGTTCTGCACTCTCTTCGTATAATTCGATTGATCTTTCACAATCCACTCGGAACCACCAGTCACAAATTAAATGCGATTGACGAAAAACCGTACCATTTGGACACAAAAATGATACTTTCCTTCCATTATCACAAATGTGAAATACCTGAAAAAAAATGTTTTCATTAATTTAATTTAGTTAAATTAAATTTTCACAATGTACTCATAGTTTAAAAACTTTTAATTTTTAATGTTAATTATTATGTTATGCAACTGATACTTTATGTTAGTAGTGTGAAAAAAACTGATGGTATCTATATTTTACTTTTTTTTCTGTAACACATTTCACATAGAAATTTTTTTGAAAAATTAAAAGTGTACCAAAGAGATATTTTAATATTATAATATTCGGATATTTCATTTCAGCACTTATAAATCCATTGGACACTTAATAATAGATACCTATAAGATTTTGGCTTTTTCTAAAACTAAATTGATTATAAAAATTGTTTCCAAAAATGTCCCACATAATTTTAATGAAAATAAAAATTAGAACTTTGAAATTTTTCGATATCTGTACACTATTTTTATCACCATTAACTACTGAATAGTGTATACACTGCATAACAATATAGTATAGATGTATTAATTTCTTAAACATTGATTATTATCTGTGTATTGTTAGTTGTAACTTTAATAATATATACATTTTTGCACTATGCACAATTGAGAATAAAATATTTTAGTATTTTAATTTAAAAAATATTGTTACTTATAAAAACGGTATTGTTTACCTGGCAGTCAGTTTCAGGATCTGCGTAGTAACCAGGTTTCTTCACCTTTTTACAGCTGAAATCGGTATGTGGTATAGATGGTAATATTGGAAAGTCAACACCAGGACGTCCCATTACACCTATAAAAAAATACAGGACATTATTATCTAAAACTACGCAGTACATATTATATAATATATAACACTTGCAAATTATTAGTTATCACGAAAAATACTCTTTAAACATTCACGATATGAAAAAAAATAATTATAATAAAACACCTTGATATTCCTGTAGTTCCGAGTTATGGTCTAGATCATCAGTTCCCAATTTCCTGGGTGATCTCTTATAATTATCTCGCTGTCCTTCGAAGTTCTTTTCCAGTTCATCGCTGTCTACCAAATACGTAGCTGCCTTTAACGCTTCGGCCACCTGCGGTAGAGTCTCTTTGGTTGGTATCGGTAATTTGACCTATAACAATTTATCGTTCACATTATATATTTCGACTAAGACATGTCATTTATTACGATATATGTACACACGATGATAAAAAAAACAATATAATTGGTTGGTGGTGATGGGCGGGGGGAGGGGAAGGGGAGCTATCGAAGTTAAACCGACATTGCACCGTTTTGGGATGGTTTCGTGCCGCGAGGTGGTTACTTGGTCACGACAAACCGATATTTCTTCAGCTCGTCCGGGAGAAGGTAAAAACTTCGATGGGAACCGAGTTTGTTAAATAATAATAACAATAATAAAAAAAAAAATAGCATGAAGAGACCTCGCACGAATGTCGATGCTACTCGCAGTGCTATATTTATTATCCGGTGTAGACTTTTACTTAGCTCCGACCGTACTGTGGAATATACGTTATTGGTGTGAGAGTGAATCACTCGGGGGTTGTCCTCGGAGTCAATAATAACAACTAACACAATATTATTATGTGAAGGAGCACGCAGTTTAACACTGTTTACACACTTTTTATAATGTACAAATGTATAATCGAAAAAAAATGTGTATTAAACGTATTAGTATCTCATTGCATTTTTAAATGTTTACTTCATGAGTAAGTACTTCTTTCATAAGTATTTACACAGGTCACAGAGTTTACGAGTATAATCTTACATAATACATCTAGTAAAACTTAAGAACGTCGACGCATCCCAAGTTCCGTCTACATGCCTACATATTACATATTATAACATGATTTATAAATAGCGTGGGACATGAAAACAGAAAAAATGTTACAGTAATAAGAGAATTAACCGAATTGTTGATTAACGCGTTAATAATATAGTATTTTTTTGTCGTTAAATTAAAAAAAATCCGTGTTCCACAATATAAATTCTACATTTATAATAGGTACCTCATTATTCCATACTTGAAAGAACCAATTTAATATTCAGGTATCTCAGTCATCATGTATTTGATAAAAGATAGTTTAATAAATAAAACAAACATTTTTAATTTCAAAAGAAACGCCAATACTCAATATCAGACAATATATATATGACCAGATTATTTCAAGTAAACTGTGACGAAATAGGTATAGGTCAGTAAGTTTAAAAATTACAACAAATTTGTAGGTACCTATACACTGAAATATAGTGAAGGATGAAGGTACTTATGACTTAAAAGCATACCTACGGGCCGGATTTTTATAAACATTTTATATTATCCTACACTTATCTAACTTTGAACACTTATGAATAAATGTTTCCGAAACGTAATGCGTGTATGTTAATTTTTTTTAATCATAGTTAATTTTTGTTTTTTGTTTATTTTCGAGAGTTAAAATTAATATAGGTGAGTTTTCTACATATTTCTAGATGATTACAGTTGCATATTTCCTATTTTATAATCATCAAATAAAATTATTTAAATTTGGTTCAAAGGTATTGATTGAAACTAAACTAAATAGCCAAAGAAGTTTGAATGATTAACCGAATGAATGTATAATATTCTGAATATTTTGTACAATAATACATTTTTAATTAGCTATAAAAGTTGTCTTAATTGTTCCAAAAAAAAATTTTAAAATTTATACCGAGTCACAATTTATACATCTTTAAAATCTTTATTTCATTTTATAAGTTTTATTAGTTATTTGTACCTATGCATAAATATAATAATATGTGCATAATATTATTTTAAATTTTTTTATGAATTTTTTTTTAATTTTGTGCGTATAAACAAATTGATATTCTATAATATTTTTTTATATTAAAATCTGGGCCCTACCTACTTATAAGGCTAATTTTAAGAGTCAGGCTGCAGGTCATAGTATCTCACTTTTTATTTCAAGCGGAGCAATTACTTACGCTATTTTATTTAGTTTTGTTTATATTATTATTTATTTAATACCTAGCCAATTCAGTAGAAAACCCACCCAGATTTCACCAAACTATTTTTTTCAGTCACTTTTAAATCAAAAAAAGATTTCTTGAATCATTTATATTAATTATATTCATACAAAATATATAAAGTACCTATATCTAATAAGTCCAAAATTAATAATTTTTTTATGTTTATATACAATATACATTCACAAGGAAAACAGTTTTCATTATTCTTTATATTTCACACTACATAACATTATAATTTGCATGTGCCTACTTCCAGGTAATGACGTGTTATTAAAGATACCTGTTTAACTATATTATATAAATTATTTTTGATCTATATATATTATATAAAAAAAAGAAAAAATGTTTTCTCGTGATTGATCGATTAATCATAAGGTAAGTCACGAGATACACTTAACACACTTAATGAGTTAATGCTATTTTATTTGTTATATGCTTAGTATATCGATAAAGCTCACAATAGTTTCTCATCCTGAGAAAATCTCTGACTTAGATCAAATATAATACGCGTAGGTATTTCGATGTGTTTAATAAAATTAAAGGCAGTTTAAATAAATATTATTTTATTTTTTTATTCCTATAAAACGTTACGTCTATTATTGTCTACTTACCAACCTTCTTAGCAATTATATAATGTAAAGTACTACGCAGGATAATAAGTTAACGAGCTGTGAAATCACACTAAAATTATTTCCATTCACTGTTGTATAGGTGACCTACCTACTGTTTCATTTGATTTTTGTATGAACACTAAGTCTACCCCAGAATAATATTAAAACAATAATAAAAATGTACTGTTATTATACGTCTCATTAGACGTTCAAATATGATAAGTTTTAGAAATATTTAGTTTAAATTTTATAGGTATTTATAAAGTGTTGTATAATACCGCCGTAACGGTGTAATGGGAAGTTAAATTTGTGAGTACCTATATACGAGTGTTGACTGTATTTTAAAAATAAAGACCCATATTATTATCATATATTCAGCATTTCCCCCAGTATATATTATAGTGATGAGAATATAATTATTTGTAAATGACAAATAGTGATTCATGTCTTATAGTAACAGTATTCGGGTATCATTGCCTTAATAATAGGTACACATAATATGATGAATGACCATTTTTTTCGTTGTACCAAAAACCAGTTAACGCCACCCAATAATATTGTCTCGGAATAATGCTGTTTGTCGTCTCTTAATAATATATGGTAGATTAAATGTATAAGTGATACCCCTTATTAGGTTACCTCCCTCCACCAGACGAGTAGGTATCGGGTGCAGCACAAACTTTACAGTTGGCCGTTTAAATCTTCACAATGTTTAAATATATTCGTGGGGAGAAAGTCTTGGGCATGGCCGAATGGGGGAGGGTCAACTTATTGGGTCCGAAAGTTTTGGACTGTGTGGAGTCAACTACAGGTTACATAGGTATAGATAATTGTTGTAGAGTTAAAGAGTGACTATGATTTTTAAATGCGGTTTAAATATGTTTTTAATTTTTATTATTATTATTATTATTATTATTATTATTTGTTTACATTAACATATTTTGGACTAGGTAGTAGGTATAGTTAAAATGTTTTCATCTTAAAATTCTAGTTTAGGATAACTATAATTTCATTAACAATACAATATATTATATTTTATACTTGAAATTGTTGTAAAATAGATTTATATTCAATTTGCAGACATTTTTAACTGTCGACATTTTTTTACTATGTTTTAATTTATACTGATAAAACTATTTTGAATTCAAAAACCATTTCTTCTGACTAGTGGAAAACGAAATATTATTTTCTCATCTAACACTTAACCCTAATTATTTATCTTGACTAATAATTACAATAATTATAATATTGCGAATTTTTAATGTCTCAAAATCCATAAATTCAGCCAGGTGCGTAAGGCCTGAGTATGTGTACCTACAGAATATTATAGCAATATTATTTTTTACGACATAATGTTATAACAAATCTGACGCGTCTGTATAGAAAGCTAAGCGCCTCCATCGCTGTGACGAGTATAATATATTACGACCATAATAATTTTATATTTTATACAGCAAATCGCTTTGCTCGCACGGTGGGTGTCTACCACGACATGGCCGGCGGTTCCATGCAAAAAATAATGAAAACACACGTATCGAATAATATAATACAATATCTATTACCTATTATAGGTACCCAAACAGTATATTATTTTCCCAACACTCTGTTTTTCTCCGTCATCGCACGCAGCCCGCCGGACACGGACGATTCTCGCGATAAAAACTCTGCGGATGTACATAATATATATGGCTCATACGCACATTATGTGACGCGTTGTACCTACATAATAATATTATTATTATTATATGCCGCGACGACGACACGTGACGGGGGGGGGGGGGGGGGTGCGAGCAGTGCTCATCGGGTCGTCGCGTCGTGCCGTATCGGGACCGAAAATCAACTCGGCGGTTCGCGCGGTAGGTCAACAGGAAGTAAAATCCCGCAGCGGCGTATATGATAGGTCGTATAATGCATGTACGCTGTGCACAATATTGTGTGCAATACGTCGAACTACGTCGCGGCGGCGTTTTCACCCGTTGTATATGTTATGGAGACTTGGCGAAAATAAAAACGAATAAACGAACACAACCTGCAGCAGTCGTGCAATACGACGAACGCCCGAGATCCGCTGCAGCTGCTCCACGGTCCCATGTGATATCTATCCTATCATATTCTCTCAAAAGTTAAAAAAAAAAATGTTGAAAATTAAATCGGCACTCGTTTCCCACAGTTTACAAAACGTTCTTATATAATGTGCCAAAGAAACTAAACAGTATTCCCGTCTCCGGCACTCCATCGATATTCTCGAATATGCCATGAATTACTTTTTCTAGTGAACTCCGTGTTTGAAGAATCGCCGGCATTTTTAAATCCCTTCAAATTTCGTGTTATACACTGAATGAAGATATTGCGAAAAACCATAAAAATCTACACTAGCCATAGCATATTGCAATAAACTTTGTGTGCAATGTGCACATTATTACTGTTCATTATTATTGTGAGCATATAGGTTATTATACGGCGTCGATGCAGCATAGGCAGTGTTACTTTTTTTGTTTTCCGTTTTTATCATTCAACTATTTGATTTTTACGTAATTAATAAATAATAACCATCGTCGGCCCGAACTTTATAATATTATATACTATGTAGGACGTATGGGTATGCAATTCTCTGATTTCCAATTATAGTTACAACTTAGGTACAAAGGTGGACAAATTAATGGACAAAATGAACTTGAGTAAGTTGAAAAAATTAAGCAATAACTATGTACTTAATTTTAAAAGTTTGAAGTAAATACGGCGTAAAATATTAACTAAACTCAGAAAAAGAAGTTTATAAATTCATTTTTAACTATCACATCATGAGTTACACATAAAATATGGTTGTGCCATTTTCGATTTTTTTATTTGGGAATATAAAATTATTTAGGTATAGTTAATCAAATTTTTTGTAAAGAATAAATTCTATATTCCTATGCTATCCTTTCTAATTACACTCTAGTGGTTATGGTTTAGGCAATTACACAACTGTGTCAACTAAATTATTAAAATTATTATAATTATTAAAATCAAGGAATATTTAATTGTGTCTAAAATGATTGTGTATACAGAGCGATTGAACAAAAAATAATTCATTCATTTTGGCAACAGTTATACTATATTATTATAACGAATCATTTAAGTAGTTGAGTTATCAAGTTAATTAAAACATTGAATAACTAGTAAGATAAGTTAAAAAGTTTAAAATAATTGACTTTTTAACTAGGTAGTTATAATGCCCGTCTTTGATTAGTTCATAATGCGTTAACTCTACTGGGTTGAATTGATAGCGAAAAATGTTTAACTTTAACTTTAACATCACCCCCTGAAGAGGCTACCACCGGGACTATACAATATAATGTGGGTTTTTATTTTAAAAATTAATAGGTATGTCCGTACTCCGTATATAAGATAATCTCGTATGATCAATGATTTCAATATGCAGCCGAAATTCGTATCACTGTATAAGAAAATAATTAATGATTTTTTTTTAAATTCAAAAATAATAACCATAGTTTTGTAACAATAATTGTTGAGAAACAGCCCGAGTATAATATACCTAGTCATTTCACCGCTCAGAAAATACAAAACTCAAACTATAAAGACATAAAGTAACTTATAATGTGTACATTGACTTCACGTCTGCAGTTATAGTACATCATATTATTTTGTCTAAATCAAAATTCGTGTCCTCTACTTTACCAACCTATATTATAGATATATCAAAAATAATGACCAGGGGAAATTTGTCCGCAACTATAATATGGTGTGCAGCCGCATTGGTTATAGGTACCTATACTTATAATATACGTATGCAACGCGCATATGAGACAGGTCGATAATCAGTGATGGACGTGTACTTATAGACAAGACGGCTGCCGTGCATTTATCATTATTATTTATTTGTTTACTAATGTGTTACAAACCAGCTAGTTCCGAAAAAATTTCAACAGTGTAAAAAAAATGTGCCTGCAATGTAATTTTTTCCACAAAAATAAGCTCTACTGAAATAATGATCCAGATTCAACCAAATTTGAAAAAAATTTTTTTCCTTAATATTCAACAGGTCGCATTGAACTCCGTTTTTAAATATTTTAATACCAACTTTTATATATCTTCAACAATAATAACATTTTAAGCTTTTTTTTTACAAATTACCTATACTATAGCTAGGTACCGTTATTTGAAATAATATAAAAATCGGAGTTTAATGCGGCTCGCGGGAAGTTTTCTTCTTTCAGATAAAAAAATAGTTATTAAAATCTGACAATTTTACAAGACCTGGGAATTATTCCTGTTAAGTCATTTTTTTGATTTATATACACCGTATCAACTATCCCCCCCCCCATCCCCTAAATAGGTATCGTGCAGTAGATTGGTGGAAAAGTATTATGATTAAGATGGTAAATAAAAATATAAAATTTAATTTACAAATAGTATAGAACTGCGGAAAATTTGAAAACCGGCACCGGGCCGCCTAACTATATAGCCATATAAGAAATATGTATAGTTTAGGCATCTAGTTACCTATTTAATTATTAAATACACTTTTGGGGGTATTACGCAACGAGTAAAGACGATGACCGCAGCCTGATGATTACGACTATGTCATAACAATGTATTATAATAACGCGTACATCCACGTGTAAAATATTATTATTATACTCGCGCGTTAGGTCGAGTTTAAGACGATGATAATAGACACCTGTAACGGCAAACTGTTCTCGCAACGCGAAGTGGTTGTTCCGCGATCGTCGGGCGTGCGACTGTAACAATATTATAATATCCCGTTCCTGCCTAACTTGTGTAATAATAATAATAATAATAATGGTACGTATTATTATATTGTCTGGCTTCGCGGTTCGCACGTTTGCGCCGCCGATGGAAATAAAAAAATCTCCGACCTAGTCGTTAACGCTGCGGACCCGGACGTGTCAGCGTCGATCGCCCCCGCCCGCCTGCAGTATTATACGGGTGCAATAATATAACGCAATCGTCATCGGATATATAAAATATACGTGTTAAGGGTCTCGGTAAGGAACGCCATTCGGCCGCGTCGTTTCTAAACGGAAATACGTGAATATCGTTATTATGCCCACTCGTTTGACGTCCGGTAAAATACCCGTACCTACGATAATTGTAGGTACAATAATAATACACTTAAGACTTGTCTTGGACGATATATACGTATACCATGATATATTATTATTATATACCTTATATAGTACGAAAAACGATTAACGGCGAAGACGGTCCGTCAGCCACCTATATTAGTGTATTACTGAATATATTAGATATAATATATTGTATGATATATTTATCTTAATTTATTTTAATATTACTTATTATAGTATTACCGGTGGTATAGGTTGAATTAGTTTTTGGCAAAAATATTTCATTTATTATATTATTAATATTTAATTATTATTATTAATGTTATAGACTTTTGAGTGAATACCGCCATTCCCAATTTATTATACCACGGTATGAATAATGAATATCCTATGAAAATATATCCTTATATGCTATCCAACATGAAATGCATCTAAATTTGTCTTTGTTTAAATATCTAATTTCGTCCAAATTTGAAGTTCAAACGCTTATACAAAAAAGTTGCGACTATATATTTTCAGTGTGTATTCTTAAATTGCTAAAATATCGATTTTCGTACATTTTTATAAAACCGCATGTATAAAATTACGTCATAAAGTGTTAGTGTTTGTTTTCTTCCATTCAGGTTTAGAGAATGTAAAACACAAATTTTGGCAATGATATTCGCATTAGAAATTGGACAAACATAACTTGAAAAATATTAGTCTGATTTTGATATTATTATCGATTTGTGATAGCGTGCTCCCCGCAGGTGAAGATCCATAAAAGGATTATATTATGTGAGCAACGCTTCTCCACCCACGCCACAAAAAAAGTAAAAATAATATATATTGGATTTTTTTGAACCATAATTTCAATAAATAGATTTTTTCATATAATGATCACATGCACTGTATAGGACCCTTGACAAAATATATAGTTTACCAAATTCATGTTCGCTGTTTTGTTATGTTTGATGGAATTTTAAAATTTCTTTTACCTTTTAATAAAATACTTTCTATTATATTAATACATTACAACTATAGGAGGTACTATATGCTTAAAGTATTTTTCATTTTTATCCACTGAAGAAATTGTTTTAGTAATTATGAGAAATCTTTACATATTTACAACAATACCAGTTATTAATTATTATAATATTTCAATTGTTATTATTTTATTATTACTATTATTATTTTTAACGTAAAAATGTTCAATTATTTCAAAACAATAGATAATAAAAAGACTTTGTTTACCAAAACTATATCATACTGAATAATTTTAGTAATAAATTAAGTAGGTAGGTAGGTACCTACATGATTAAATTATTAATCTTTTGTTCATTTGATCGATCCCATTTATTGTTGAAAAAAATATTTCTTTGTTACATATATTATTTAACTTAGGTCTATGTATTTATTATTAAAATTAATCTTTCTTTAAATAATATTATAAACTCAGATTTTAATCTTTATTTATGACGTTCCTACGTATGTACACAAATTTAATGTTAATAACATTATGTTATCATTATTATAATTCATTATAGTCATAATAATTTAAAATTGTATGTTCTGGTGATTTTCAAATTTCTAATGTTGCAATTGTTTACTATATTGAGTACCCTATACTTTGAATATAAATACATATAATGAAGTTATTGGAGTATAGATAGTATGGACATTGCATGCAGTGTTTGTAACACTCAAATTTGCATATTATTATATTAAGCTTCTAATAATTAAAAGCAATATTTTAAGTTATCATTATAAAACTATTTGAATTACGATGTACTCAAATATGTTTCGAATACAATTTACCTTACAAACCGCAAAATTAGGTAAATACATTAAATCATAATTATAACTATTGTCTGATATCTAAAAATAGATTAATGCACAGGTAATAGGTATACGTAATAAATAATAATATGTAAAATGTATAATGTGTGTATATTATGTAAAAGATTATATATTTTTTATATATTTATATCACAGATATCTCGATTTAAGGGTTTGACAAAATGTCTTCTAATGAAAAAGCATACACAATTAAAAACAATACCTTAAAAATATATACAGTCTAAATAGCCTAAGATTAATAATTATAATTGTTATAATTTATAACTTAAAAATAATTTTCAATTTTATTATTTATTAGCTTACAATAACTTTTAGGTTTAGAATTTTCATGTTTATTCATTTTGTTTTATATACCAACATAGTATACTTAAACGTAAATTTATAATTGTAAAATTACTAAATGTCAAAACTAAAAATTTACTCCTAATAAAAAATGTAAGATTCTTAAATAAGAGGTGTGAGAACCAGAGACAAAAGGTATGTTAAGTACGTCTGAATTTAGGTATGGAACCAAGGTGTTTTGCTATATTGATAATCGTCGCTTTAAGCAGCTACTTTAAAGAAAAATATATTATGCGACAGGCCCGCCTCATAGCTAAATAGGCCCTGATGTTGATATCGACAGTTTGAGAAAAAATATTACCTGAAGATATTTTAAAAAGGTCCCAAACTATACAAGTTGTAGTTTGCAGTAGTGTTGTCACATATTATACGATGTATTATTTCTCAATGAGTAAAAAAAAAAAAATTATGATGTTTAACAAAATACATTTACGTAATTTTTCCATTGACCATTGTACTACTATAATGCCCATTTTGTCTAGATGATACTTAAATCAAAACATTAAATAATATAAAATCATGTGCAAAGAGTAATCAAATAATACTATATATTCTAATTGGAGAATGTTAGTTGTAGTCGTATTTCAGGCTAATGCGATGTAGGTACACCGTAAACTTTATAATCGAGGTCTAAGATAAGTAGGTTACTGCAGTTTAAAAAATGTTTATAAAGACTAAATAATAAAGAGAAGTGTTTTCCGCAAATTTATTTTCAAATTAAGTACCTGATATAGAGATATATACCAGATACCTACCTACTTTATGTGCCATACAACTTATAAATTTTAAAACCCGGTCATTGATTTTATAAAATTATACACATTATCTATATGTATTATGTATATTCGTATTAATGCAATAATATAGTATTAATACAACATTTTATGTAAATAAAACAAGCAAGTAAATAGGTACATATTAAATAATTCAGATCATTATTTACGATACATTTATAAAATCTATAGTTAATAAATTAATGAATATTATAGTATAGTCAGGCCATAGAAATAGTAGCTCAAATAAATACAAAAAATAAGAGTTTTGTAAGTTATGCCAAAGTCTATTTGTTGATTTTATGAGCTTTGAATAATTATTTCTTATTTTTATATATTTTTTTATTTCAGTTTTTATTTGATTTGTACAATCTGTAGAGTTTTAGTATAACAAGCATAATAGGTGATACATATATTTACAAGACAGGTGGAGTTGAGTGGAGAAGCCGCCCGCTGGCGACACTCCAACGTTCGAGTTAATTTACTATATCATAGGAGAACAAGGAATGAGTTGTCAATATTATTACTTATTATTGTTGTTGTTAAGTAGTTGTGTAATGATTGTTGTAAGAAGCGATAGTAAGTAACTTACATGTTACAACACGTTATAACGTACTTATTGCAACTTTGAATGTTTGATAAACAAATATTCACTGAAAATTATTATCACTCAAAAAGCAATTTGGAATTATTCAAACAAAGGTAGCACTATTGCTTAAAACTGGAATTAATTTAAAAGATTGATCCACATTTTACGCATTATTATTAGAAAGTTTTTTTTTATTAATTTAGAAAAATAATGGGCAATCTCAATTTGAACTCGTGGTCAAAATTTCTAACTATAAATAACTAAATTAATATGAATGATCAATTTTTATTTATTACGTAATAATCAATTTATCGTTTTTTTTTACTCTATTTCTGTACGAATTGTATTCCAGTTAAATGCAATTAATAAAAAAACTGAAAAAATTGGTATACCTACGTATTATTTAATGAAACAAACAATGAAAAAGTATTTTATATATAAGTATGAAAAAGATTTAAATCGTTTACAATATTCACTCTATTATTTTTTTTAATAATTACTTGTGGGCCACTTGAATTTTGAAATACCTAAAACTTAAAAGTCATTTTTAGTTTTAATTTTCATAAATGTTTACCTATAGAACACAGAAAATGTATATCTAGATATAATCATATTTTTATATAGGTAGGTATATAGATTTTTGGATGTCATATTGTTATTACTTCTGAATACAGTGGAAATAGTGCAAAACACCACACCACGGAGTTAAGCCAAAATAGTAAAGGCAATAATTCAAACATGGTTTTTTAGAATATCTTGTAACGTAAATCTATGATCTTAATTCGAATATCAATAGGAAGAACAACAATGGTAGAAATAAAAAACCTCCAGGCTCCAGCATCATATGCTGCTATAAATTATAATACGAGTCGAACACTTAACTGAAACGGAATGCAGAGTGTACAGAGATAAACGCTCAACATACAATATATCCCATACAGAAATCTGCAGGAGAAAGCATTGGACCAAACCCAAAAAAAAACTCAAACAATTATATGTTAACATTTAATGTCTGGATGAGTCAACGATTCCGAAAAAAAATAAAAAATATTGAATAACCACTGATATTATCAAATACGTTAATATTATACAACATTATATTGTAGCTACTAGAATAAAAAACTGAAAACTAATATCTGGCGTTGGAAAAGGCATCGTAACATGTCACAATCATCGTATGTTGAACTGTGTAACGCTTATAATATCTGTAATTATAATATTATTTACCTATATACATGCATATTAATAGTTTGAAAATAATAATGTCTTCTTCAAACGTCAATATAGGTATTTAATAATAAATGTAAAGAAAACAAACAATATAATTAATTACCTGGTTGATGTTCTTTGAACTAGATCCCGTTATTCGAGAGACTGCAAGAACTGAAAAAAACAACAACACAGTGTTATATATAAGTACAATACTAACTACAATCACCACTTTCAAGCTTTTTTTTGAAAAAAATATTCTATAAGATAAAACATGTTTTTACATAATAGAAATAAATAATAAATTAAGAAATACTCTAATAATAAACATAATATGGTTAAATTCAATAACCAATCAATCAAATTCCATAATAAAGATTTCCTAAATAACTTAACGCACCTAATATTCAGACACAAATTAAATTATATCTTATACCTACTATGTTAGGTATATATTATTATACTTAGAAGTTATTACTTTATTGCAAATATAATATTTTTTTTCAATAGCCTGTATAGTTTTATACAATAGTTTTCAACTTCTGAGTGAAATATAGACACATAGCATAACGTGAATTATAATAAAAACAAACAATAGACCAACAGCCTGTTGGTAATGATATTATAATATGTGTTGTATGAATTCGATTTTTTTTAAAGAACATTTCGTCAACCAATAAGCAAAATTGAGTTTATAATAAATATGCAAAATATGATTATCAATATTATGTAATATAAAAATATATTTAAATTTTTAAATTTTGCTATTTTATCCTTTGATACTTAATAGGAATTATATTACCCACCTATTTACTATTAACACTTTGAATATAATATATGGTTTATTGATGACTTTTTTTATATATTTTTTAATGTAATATTTGTGAATATAACCAACGCGAATTTACATACCTATACGTTTATGTTTGATCTGATAGCATCACTATAATATTTTATAATTTTATTTTCTTGAGAACTAACTTCTTAGGTATATGAAATTTGCAGGATTTAAATCCTGAAAAAAATTGATTCAAAAAATACGCAAAAAATCACAAAAACTTTAACAAATTTAGAGAAATGTGTTAAAAAAGCGGGAAAGTCGTTCAAAACTCAATATTATATTGTTATATTACCTATATCTACGAATTGAAACTTGTTTTCCAAACCATTATCCCATAATTACATCTCGGTCGGTACGTGGGAACAAAAACAAATTTATTGAGTGTAAAATAACGCGTTACCCTGGGTGCAATATGAATAGCTATAGTGGAGCAGTACAGTAGCAAGAATATATTTTAAACTATACACTCACGCACAAAATATTATCATTTGCTTTACCCACAATTCCATTAATTTACAAATGCTGTACAGTATTGGTCGTATTGTCTACTATTCTTAAAAAACGACCCCTTAAGGTTGTATTTAATTTTGTGTATGTTATATCATATCCTTCAAATACCTATTTGGCAATACAATTTAAATTAACTTATAAATTATGCTATTGTTCCATATAATAAAAAATATCCTACAAAGTAAAGAAAATCACCAAACCGTACGATGAAAAAATCATTTTATACGGTTGAAGGTTTAGCATCACACTAATAATAAGCTACAGGTAGAGTAATTAATTATTTTGACCGATATAATACACAAGAGCATTCAATTTTGAGTACGATGTTTTTTTCGGTATTTATGAATCATAATAAATAGCAAAATATATTGAACTCTTATTTCTTATCAAGGCCGTACATTTAAATAGCGTTTCCTGTCTAGACGTCTAGTTATAAACAATTATTTTGTATTCAAGTCTACATCCTCATATTATAGTAATTAAGTTAATTAACTTATCTCACTTTTATCTAATACCTATATAAATAAAGACCTATATGATATTATGCGATCTATATCTTAAATATTTTTGTTTTATATGTGATAACAATGGACAAGGTGGTTTGTATTATATATTATTATGTTTCAGGTATGATTTTTGAATTACTATTCACCGCTGTGTTTACCTATATGTGATTTTTAAATTTAAATAAAAAAGATCAGTTTGTAATATTCTTGCGTAACATTCTTTTCAAGAATATCACAATATATTATATTTCATAGAATCGAAATATAGATACTACAATTTCGTGGATAATTTGGTTTATTCTACTCCACCACGTGTACCTATATGCTCGAATCAATACAACACACACGTTTATAATTTATCTATGCATGAATACGCAGACAGGTACATAGTCTTATATTATATTGTAATACATTATATTCCATCTGTGTTTGGAGACATTGGTACGTCTGTACAAATATTACATTAATACTCAATTGAATAGCCGAGGCGTGTTTTCTTTCCTTGCGTTTCATATTTATACAAACATGAAATGTAACATTATTATATAGACATATTATATCGTGATATACATGTGATCACAAATATGTGATTTTTTTTTTGGTAAACGTATACAAATGGTAAAACAGTCCGTTTTTTTTAGAAACACGTTACGGTAGGTATACGCTTTGAATAGACGCGTTTATATGTGACCGCGGTCTGCAACGCTACCTATTTATTATATAGTGTAAAAACTGCGACTTCACATGATGTACCTATTTCATTGTATGGTACTTAGAGTTACACTGTGTACAGTGTATACTGTAGGCGGACATAACTGCACATTATGACTCGTTTCGTACACTGACCTGTGAAATTCGGCGACCACCTATGTATATAGATATTAAGTATCTATGACATATAATTGCGTTTTGTATATGTTTGAAGAAAAAAAATAATAAAATATATCAATTTAAATTTATACGAAGTCTTTGTGATTATGGTTCGTAGTGTAAAATTACAACACTGCATACCTATAATGTTTTTTAATGTGTTGTCTCTGAAATGTTAGTACCTATCAACTAACCCATCCGCACATAGCATTGGTTTTAAAAAAAATTGAAGCATGGAAAGTTCTCAACTTACTTTGTTTCTGATCAGGAAATTAATTCACCGAGTGCTATATAGAAACTGCAGAAACCTAACCAAAAATCAAACAGAACTTATTGACAATTGTGGGACCAGCTAACCCTCATGAAATCAGTATTTACATTCTTTCTGAGAAACCAAAGTCTTTGAGATCTCTCAATTTTCAATCTCAGCACCATGTATAGATAAGTAGGTATCAGCTATATACTACATTAGGTACAGCTGAGATTTAACGATGGTATCTTTCATTCCCAAATTTTCTCGTACACACGCAGCAGCACGTCTCCGCCGTACTATGAAACGAAGCAGATAATAATGATAACGTGTAATAGCGAATGTGTAACCGGGCCACATATTGAGCGTCGTACCGGTAACCGTGTACCACTGGCGTGGGTGAATCGGCAAACGCATCATACGAACGCGAAACATTGATAGCGGAAAACAAATAGCCGGTAGGTGGATTGCGTTGCGCAATAATTGCATAATATTATAATAAAAATATAATATGCTTAATAATTTATAAATATCGTACATTTTATTATATTATCGTTTTTTTTTTTTTTGCGCCGAAAACAACAATAATTCCGGTTTGCATACGTGTGCGCGAATGCCGCAGACGACGCGACGTGTTTCATATTATACCGCCACCGCCGCCACATTGTGCGATAACTCCAAGAAGGCGGTCACAATTAATATTATACCGCCGCCGTCGCTGCAGCTTTCACTTGGTAAAAAAAAAAATAATAAATAAATACAACACGGAGCAAAACAAAAAATGATAATATTCAATCTCCCACTTGGCGCTGGCGGCAGGCCCAGGAGACGTTCCTGCTTCGCCGATGTCGTACAATAATAATAATAATAATAATAACATAATATGTGCAGGTATGCTGTAACGTGATAATAATATAAACAATGTACATAATAGGTGGACCCATCCCTCGTTTATATTTGGGCTGAGTTGGACCGCTGTTCATATCACGTAAATCGGGATCTGTATAATATACTGGCTATATATATATTCCACGCCTCGCGTACCTCCTACAATAATAATAATAATAATAATATAATACACTATATACCCATACAATATATTGTATTATTATTATTTCGACAATTCGTTGAATGCACTTCTTCGCTTTATTATCATTATTATTATTATTACACCGCCGCAGCGGTCGGGCGATGACTCGACGACGTAAGGTTCGCGACCGAAAATCGTAATATATATTATATAGGTAGAGGTACCTACAAGTAGTGTATTATGTATGGAAAACATCGAGACCACCATTGCTGGGAAATATTATAATAATGTATAATATATAGGTAGATATATTGGATATCGACGGCCACGAGTAAAAATAGTAAATACCTAATCGAACCGTCGCAATAAATTATGGTCTAAACGATAGAACGTATAATAAATCGATAGAAAACCTATAGGTATGTCATGTTCTGTGTTGTATTTTATGTGCTTATATTTATTATAATTTTATAATAATACTTATAAAATAGTATATTACGTGTAATATGTAAACTAATATAGTACCTATATGCGTATAAATCATATATTACACCGGTGCAATGTTCACACACAATATTATAATATTATATTATTACGCACGTACAGACAATTTTCACCACTGTGTTATATTTCATTAAATTTCTATGGTTTTGGTTTATATAATTTTTAAAACCGTACACGTATTATGTACCATATGGTACGAATATAGAAGTCATTCCAATCATAGCAGTTAATAATTTACTATTATAGACAATAATATAGTGTTACATAATATTTGTTTTCGATCGTCTACTATACAACAAGGGTCAGCTAATGTCGGCCCCGCGGACGAATTTTGTCCGGCCCGTAGACAAGACATTTATCAAAGTGAATTTAAGTTAAAATGTAAAAGCTACAATATAATATGATATACCTAATATAATACTCAACTGCAGTCATAATATTATTATTTATCGCACAGTATACCTCCTGTTCAGTCCTTTATATGGCTGTATAATACTATAATATGTAGGTATGACGTTCGCATCGAAAAAAAACGAGTTTACTAGTTTACTGTATTATTGTTTGCAGAATTGAATTGTTATTATTCAGATTGAGGTCAACAGATCAAACTTTTTAACTCAGTTATTTCGACTGCAATCGGCTTTTGTGTTGTGTATTTCGGTAGGAATTTTCATCGGGATTAAATGTATAGCTGTACACTTGTGCCTATATATTATATATATATTATATTATGACTAGTATTACAGTTACACTTACTATTATCAAGTACAATAGTTTATCGATTATTTAGTAGAAGTTAAATATAGTCATATATACGTATATGAACCATTGTGAGAACGAGAAACGTGTTTCAAAGGTTCATTCGAAGAAATTATACGTTGACGGAGAGTGTATAAAAATGCGTACAATGTAATGTAAATTGAAGCTTTCGATAATGAAGCCGATTCATCGGTATATTATGTACCCAAAGTACAGTAACAGTATAAGTACACGCGATTACTATACATCAGTCTTAATACGCGTGTGTATTCGATCAATGTAACGCTATGTATATTATATGATTAACGACCACTGCCAAAGCCATTGGATGGACCCAATGTAGAAAATGTTTCACCAAACATTTATTATATTATTATATACTCAACAATCATAGCGTATTGAATGTAGGCACACCGTACGTGTTTTGGCTTTTTCAGTGATCAATCGAAAAGCGTTAGCGGGGAAAGACCGAAATTCGACCGAAACCGAATAATAGACAAGACGCAATTAAAATATACGTTGCCCGTTATTGATAATGTGAATGGGCGAGGTATACGAATGATATATATATATAAAAAAAAACGAAAACCGGTGAAATCATTTCTGTTTTCATTGTCACGGATCTCTGCAGGTGACGAGAAAATAATGATTCTACCCCTGGCTGAGTAACCAATAGCTCACTCCGCGTTAATCTAATTTGGACCGCGTTTAATTGAACAGTAAATGACTCGTGACGAAATGGCCGGCACGGTTAGTGATATATATATATTATATTAATATATTATAATCAGATATACGCGTGTTAATGTTGTTATTAATTATTATTATTGGTGAAATCGAAGATCCGCCGTTGACGGTATACACCACAATGATATTGCCATTATTGTCTCTCATTTAATATAATATTATGTAAATACAAACAACACACTAAAAAAACGATTTATGTATTATTATAATCTGCAGATATTATAATATCATATTATTGTCTTTATGGCATATGCATTATGCACTGTGTCGGACAAAATTATAACGTGTCCGGACACCACGGGTGAAGTGGAGGTTTTAGGTGCATCATGGAAGAACATGATTACCCCCCAGGGTAATGTCATCATATAAAAAGGAATCAATTAAAAAACAATTTCTTATGACAGTTATTATTATATTAGTAAAATGATAAATATTATAAAAGTTTTAAAACATAACAAGAATAAAACGTAAAATAGATCCAGAATAGGACACTTGCATTTGAATCACTCATACCTGATCAGCAATACCATCGTGGGACGGCGACACTCGAATTGCCTCCCAAATTCAGGTAGGTAACTTTTTTCACTCGAATTGCCTCCGGGTGTTTTCGGAGGCAATTCGAGTATATCCAAACAGTCTACTCGAATTGCCTCCCATAGTATACTTAGATTATCGATTTCCATAATATGTTCAAAAATATTATTTTAAGACATACACGATTACTGATTATCAGTTAAAGATTAGTCCGTCATCACCGTTCAACACAGCCAGTTTCGTAAACAACAATAATTACACGTAGTGTTATAAAAATGAACGTTATTAGTGTTATTAGTGAAAAAGGCAAAACAATTTTAATTTGTGATGGTTTTAAGTTTGGATTCCAAAAGTCCAAAATTATTTGATGTATTGACTTTACACCTGACAGTCTATTTACTAAAATAATATTTTATATATTATTTTCTCAGTTTATTTAATATGTAAGGTTATACCTAAATCGATTAATTATACCTATCGTAGGCGATTCTAGTACAAGGGGGTCACTACTTTTTCGACTACTTTTTTTTCGGGAGGCAATTCGTGTAACCTTTTTAAAAAAAAAAATCATGGGAGGCAATTCGAGGGTCAAATGGGAGGCAATTCGTGAGCGCCCCGTGGGACACATGCCAAACACCCCTTACAAGTTAACACTTAGGTACCTAATTAGTAATTATCCACTGTTCAAAAATACTCTACAGTACACCATCTCCTCAACAATCCAATATCAGAAGAAACTCTCAACCAATTCAACACTGAGAATATATTTAAGTTTTTTAAACATATATAGGTACCTAGATAAAAACAAAACTATAATTTAAACCATTTCAATAGTGCAGTATTTAATCTAACACCATAGGATAATCCATGTCATCGAAGCCTGGGCCACAAATAAATAAAAATTAATAAAACATCAGCGTTTTTGGACTTCCGCAGTCTTCGTCAAGAGGATGGAAAAACTGTTCACATATTTTATTTACAAAATTCTCCCCCCCCCCCCAAAAAAAAAAAAAAAACATGAAATTCTATCAAAATCGCTACCTACTGCTCTGTGGAGTTTAATATAATATATCAAGCAGTCGTAATTCATAAGCTCGTAAATGGTATTATTATTACCTACTACCTATTTTAATATTATATATATATTATATACGTATAGGTAAGGCACAGATGTAATCCATCTCTGCGGTCTATACCTATACACATAATATTTTATAGTATAACTGTACCTATATAAAATATATATAGCCGTATAGGTGAATATAACATAATACTGCGTGGATCGGATTGGCCCGACGACTATATTATAATAATTATACCTCTATAGTCAATGGTGCGTGCGTTTGTGACGAACGGCTATTAAACGACGACCTTGGCAAAAAGAAGATGCTAAGGACCAGATAAAGCCCGATGGCTAGACGGTCGGTGAACACGATAGACACTATTTTTAACACACGACCGACCGATTCCGCAACGTAAATTTTAATATAATTACTGTAATTGACTGCAGATTTTTTACACGAGAATATATATTTTATATATTATTCTACATATAAATCCAGTCAACGATGCATGTCACTCGGTCAACTGTGTTCATGTACATATATGTGTGTTCATGTACATATATGTGTGTGTGTGTGTGTGTGTGTGTGTGTGTGTGCAGTGTATACATGTTGCTAAGCGAGATAATGTATCGAAACTCGAAAGGATGCGATCGGATTTGTATGTATACAAACCAACCGTGCCAAGGTCGCGAACACTTGAGTCCGCCCTGCAGACAGACGATGGTCGCACGCATAACTCAATACGCGTATATATTGTAGGTACTTCAGGTATTCTTCATTTTTTAACTTGCGCTCTTTTCGTACTTATTCTACTTTGACGCCCTGAAATCGATTGTGTGATTGGTTAGAGTCGATTATGAGATATAACTACATCGTTATTTATTTTTCGATTTTAGAAAATATAAACTGCATAAAACAAAGAAATTGTGTCTTACTGTAGATTGGATAATTTGATCACAATAAAAATATACACGACAAAAAACCACAATTGATTGATTAATGCGCTGTCTGCGTGAAAGTTATAGTGAGCCATATCTTTTTTTTTCTCTCCCGTTAAAACGTAAATAATATGATCTAAAGTGA
Source organism: Nasonovia ribisnigri (assembly GCA_027563435.1). Taxonomy (NCBI): domain Eukaryota; kingdom Metazoa; phylum Arthropoda; class Insecta; order Hemiptera; family Aphididae; genus Nasonovia; species Nasonovia ribisnigri. The sequence goes on along the minus strand of JANEHU010004904.1, from coordinate 238,533 downwards.
TGGTGGGCAGTCGTGGAAAAAATACTGGTCATTTTATAATTATATTGTCGTTTGAAAACCATAATATTATAACATACTGCAGTATTTTATTAACAAAAATGTCTTAATTACCTTATAATAAATAGGTTTAACTAATTATATACGAACAAAAATTATTTATTTTTCTTTATTGTAATACTGCAGTAGCTAGTAGTGTATATATTATAATGGGTATAGTACAAAATACGATGATGACAACAAAATTATATGTGGGAGTTTCGTACGGCATAAACAACAATAAAACAACAAAACAATTTTGTTGCTTCAAAATGAATAGATACTTCAATTTTAAGAAATGTTTCCATATTATATGGTCGTATTTAAATTTAGTTTTATACAATTTATAGCACACGAAATCTAATAAAAAATAAGACTACTAATCAGGTGTAAGTTCTAAGTAGGGCTGGGATTTGGATGGAATTTAATTTTTATCTGGCGATCTATATCGTAGCTTCATACGTGGAAAATGTGTTCTAGCGAATCCTAATTGTTTTAGTAATATTTTTATTTGACATTCTTGGACAAATTCAACTTTTGAAAACATTTTATGTCTTAGGGTATTAATTATTAGAGTGTTACAATTTATTTTTGAAGTTGTAGTACAAACAGTATTGTTGTGATAAATATTGGTAGATAAAGTCATAGTGATACGTATAGAGGTACAATAGTACATATTATATGCAATACTATTGTCAACCATCATTTTCATGTCTACAAATTATCAAAGAAGCAATAACAATACTTTTAATATAGACATAGTATAGTGTATTAGTATATTTACTATTTAGTATAAAGCGTCTTCCGACAAAAATATTCAACATTGAACTGTACGATATCGTTATATCATTTTTAAACCCATTTATAATACTTATGTAATGTATACTATAGGAAATTAAGAGCATTTTTGCATTTATTTGAATTTAATTTTTACGTTTTTTTTAACGCATTCAAATCAAAACCCTATATGTAAGATATCAGGTACTATAATCGTACTAATAATCCGATTGAAGAACTTTTCTAAGCCATTACGTGGACAGAAATTAAGAGAAAAAGAGAAAAACGGTAATTATTTTCGACGGTCAATGTCGTTCAATAGGTGTTTTGTTGTGTTTTTCGAAAGCTTATTCGGGCAGACTAAACGTACAGACCGGACGACTTGACATTGATGTCGGCAGTGGCGTCCGCTGTGCAACTTTTTACAAATTAAATTAAAAAATTCTCCTATTGTGTCCGATAATTGGATGCATTTCCGACGTGTCCTGTTCGTGTCTGTACCGCCTTTTATCATTATACCCATTTACTTTTATTTTATTTTATTTTTTTTTATTCTTATTATTTATAATATTCCATTCGCATCGTTATTACTTATTATTTTCGTGAATTGTTTGCCCAGCAGACACCGGACGCAGTCCGACTTTGTCGAATTACCATACTATAAAGATCATTCAGGGCAACATCGCAGCAATGCATAGAAGCGGAAAAAAAATTGAGAAGTGCGTTTTTATATTATACCATTATGTTACAGTGCCAAGCCAAACCCTACAATCGAATTAAAACACAACTATTTCGTTGACTGATTTCAATGTTTTCTTTTTTTCTATTTCTACTTATCTTGTATTGTACACAGCTCAGGTGTATAATCATTACAAATGCAACAATCGTGTCACTTAGAATTACTACAGTTGGTATAAGTAGGTAGTAAGATATATTTAATATATTATTTGTGTCTATCGAGGGAACATCGAGGATGTCAGATAATGTTATTTCTCAACAAAATCCATCAAACATAAATATTTAGAAAGGCTAATATTTTATGATCTATAGTTACGGGTTACGACAGTAGACGAACCATCGTTGCAACGACAAGCAAAAACAATTTGTAATAATGACATAAAAACAAGAGATATACCTATCATTAAATCGAATATTAATAATTATAGTAGATACTTAAATAATGACTGTGGATTTATTTAAAATTATAGTTGTGGAAAGAAAATAATGGCAATGAAGCACTTTAAATACCTATAGTAAAGCATGCAGACACGAAATCGATTAATTGTCAAATGTCATGAATAAATTATGAAACATAATTTCTTACAGAATTGGGGGTTAGTAAATTGTAAAAGTAACATTAAAAAGCGCGTCCCTTTGGTACTCGGGCAGAATAGTTCAATAGTGTATTATTACAGTATTAGATTTGAATGCAATGATTGCATTCGATAAAAACGATTCTGAGCAGAGTATGATAAATTTAAAGTTCTACAAGTTACTTTAAATTTTATTCGATTCTATGGTAATAAACAAAGCGTTAACAATTAAAATCCCGTTTTTAACAGATTTTTCTTAATTTTTCGGTGGTTTTTCCAGTAGTGTTAAATAACTATTGAGAAAATCGAAAAATTACCTATTTAAAGTACCACCTTGATCCATTTTTCAAATATATAAAATATTACACCTTTAAATCAAAGCATTCTTTCCGGTAGATATTTTGTTTAGGTACAGGATATAAAAAAAATTGAAAAAATAAATAAACATCGTTGTATAACCACTATAGCTTCCTCGCTCCGCTCAGAATCTAAAATATAGATAACATAATTTTATTTTATTTTATTCAGCCCCCAGTTATACAGATAATGTGTGAAATATTTAAATTTTCTGATAAACCTGAATAGATATTACTAGGTATTTCATTACATTTTCACTACATATTTTACAGTGGGAGTATGATTAAACCAAATTGAAATTATTATGTATTAACAGTTATAATTGTACAAACATAATATTTAATTTGATTATACTTATTTAAATTTTAAGTCATAGAGTCAAGGAATATTATAGAAATATGTTTTAATTTTTATAATTCAACGTGTTCAATGCATACAGTTTTGAAAAAAAAATATAAAATTATAAATATATATATAATATTTAAATAATTAGTAACTTTTTAATTTTTTTTATGTGCACAATGAAATGGTATTTATGGAAAAAAAATAGACAACAATATCTTAATCTGTTTGGAAAGTTGAAACAGCCCACAGTAAACGTCATAATAGATTGATCACTAGCGGTAAAGATTTAGTCTGACAAAGCAAATTTTGGTAGCTGTATATGGTTAAACAATATTTTAGTTTAATCAAAATATACTCCTCCTTAAAAGGGAATATTCAGGTATACTTCAAAAGTATACATAATTATACTTAAGCATTAAACATGATAATATAGCTATTATGTTAGCTTACCTATTTAAAATTGTGTTATATTTATTGTATTATTAATATTATAAATATTTTAAATTTGTTATCAAACTATCAATGTTTATTATAGTATTATATATATTATAGAATTCATGTTTATAGGCTCAATAGGCGCAATCGATGCAATACATTATGAACATTGAACGGATATGATTAAAATGCTCTAGAAATATGTTTCATATAGTATTATACCTGTCATACCTCATTTAAATACTTAATCACTGCCTCTTCGACGATAAGGATTTAAACGCCAATATGACATACATTGTTGCACTTATTATGGAATTTATTTTCTTACTGTATGTTTTTTAAATCATTAAATTCATACCTAAGTTATTATAATTTATCATAATTCATTATTATGATATTGTTTGTTAACAGTTTTTGGTTTTGAACCTTATTCCTTTTTTTTCCTAGTCTTATGCCCATTAACATTTAACATCGTTTACTGTCATTGACTATTTGCTTTTGCATAATGCATGTAATTCAATAATTGTATACTATATTATTAAAAAAATGATAGTACATTATTTTTGACTAGGTATTCAAATGAGATTATTTTAAATTTGTTTGAATGTTATTTCAATAATTAATATTGCTTAAAATGAATTTTTAAATATACTAATATAATATAGGTATTAAGGTTAACACTAAGTATATTATATAATTTATAATTGAACTTATATAGCTTTTAACAATTTAGGCATTATGTGGTTAATCAGTAATAATCGTTAAAGCCATTAATTTAAGTTCAATAATAAATAGGTAGGTCTCTAAATATTATATAGTTTATATAAAATTGTTATGAACCAAAGTTTTATATAATACAATTATTATACAATATGATGTTATAATAATTGTATTGTTTATAACTATTATGCGAATGTAGAAAATTATGTAAACATACGAACTCACAATTTTATCTCATATGAGAAAATCCTATTATATTAAATATGGTGTTCAATGAATTAACGTAAGTAGGTAATGAAAAATGATTAATTAATAATAATAGTATAATAAAATAAAATATAAAGGTAAGTATAGCGTTCGGTACTCACTCAGGAACAGGCACCACAATCGATCCGTTCTGATCCAATTGCATTTCATCTTGTCATTTGTGTGGAAGTCCGCTGTAAAACACAAACACGGTTCTTTTAGACATGACGGTCATCCATGATACTACTTGCGCAAACGCAACCCGTTAACAGATCAAGTGAGGCGATTGATGATAACAATAATGCGATGACGGTAAATCGATAAAAATATATATATTATATGCGAATATAACTCGGCGGCCGCAAACAAAAGTCAAAAATGTGTATCGCAATAATAAACGGTCTTATTATAATAATATAATATTATCGATGGTCGCAAAACTCGGTGACGGCACGTCCTGCGTGTGTGTAGGTACATCGACGACACTATTCGGGACTGTCGCTCGGTTGACACGCCGCAGTGACGTTCGCCGCATTTGTCGTCACCCCGCCACTGCTGGTAGGGGAACCACTCCACCGGAGGTACCGGGGGGGAAAAAAACACCTCGGACGCGTAAGGTAATAAAATATGTATGTAGATCATATTATTATGTGTGTTTTGTTTTTCCCGGAGTTTTTGTTTTCCCACGGACAATGCTCTTCAAAAGTGCTCGTTATGCAACGACAACGACAATAATAATACCTACCTACCTGTGTGCTTTATATTATATTATATTTTAAACCGTAATTAATAACAACAGAAGTGTATGAACTCTTCGCTTCGTATATTATATACTATACGTGTGTTATAGTTGTTATAGTGTATATCTTATTATATGCTCTTCTAATTTTGATTATTTGTTAATAACGAGATTTGTATATAGTAAATAATACATCGAATCGCTGTGTATATTTTATTTGCATAATGGTACCTATACATAATGATTTACCCTTGGTTAAATTCGTACTAATGAACATCATATAGAAGTACATACCGTTCACGTTTGTAATAGTTAATTTTCTAAAAAAATTTTTTTTCTTGTTTTCATAGTTGTATAGAAACATGATAGGTAAATATATTGAGAGGTATTTATAGGTAGGTCATCGAAATTTGTAGAATAATTATCTATATTAATTTTTAAACTGTCTATACCAATACATAATAATTAATGGGACTTCATCGTGCATATTGCGCATAAAAAAAAAATACTCAAGATTGACTTTCATAAGAAATACATTCAATATTATTTCGTACGTCATTAATGGACGATGTATAATGTATGTGAGCGCACATTAAAATTGGTTTTTATGAAAGTGAATAAGTCTAGACTGATAGTATGTTTATGTTAAAATAGAACAAAAATTAAGCGTAAAAAGTATTTACTGTGTATTATACTTTATTAGTGTCGTGCAGGTTAAATGTTTAATTTTTTGAGCGTATATTATATTAACCATTACCTATTTTATAACACAATAACTATTATTGCGATAACACTCCGTTAGTTTATAGTTATTGTGTTATAAAATAGGTACTATAGACACACTTTATTATTAACGTTTATATCATATTACCTATCATTGATTTCAGCAATTAAGTACTCCGCAGTAAGTACTGTTTATCGCTTACGTATAATATATCTGTTCACCACGACGTCAATGACAATCGGAAAATACAATACCGGAAAAGGGATGATTATAAGACCATTATTATAATGTAATATAACATTAATTCTCGAAATGGTGAAACCGCTTTAATCCACAATAGTAGACACTGTCCGTATATACGAACGCGACTTCCGATTCGGTTTGTACAGCGAACACTGCGGATAACATATTATTATTTATATAAATAATACACCATAATATTGTACTATTGACTGTCGAAGTAAATCGAATGTGTCCATCATGTTTTATGATTACCTCATTGTGAGTTCCCGTTTTCATGGATGGATTTCCACCTATATAATAATATATTAAACACCAAATACACGGGTGCGTGTCCTTTGTTCGGGAATCGTGTATATGTTCGAAGAAAATGTTCAATAAAAATAATATATTATACATATTATATGAAACGAAGGATTGCAGGGCGTTGGGCGAAATCGATATTTTGGAATTCACTACGGTTGATCGATTAATAAATGAGAAAATAATAGTTTACTTACACACAACCATTAATTAAATACGACACAAGAATGTATGATTAATCCATTAAGGGACCATTAATGTTGTATTATTAGTAAGTTCGTCAACAAAAAACTTTTTTAATTTTAACACGCGTATAACAAATCCTAAATTTAAAAAGTAACAAAATGACACTGATCACAGAGTTTGATCATAACTTAAATTTGTTCTCAAATTTAGACTCGTGAAAAAGTTAAATAAAATAATTATTACCTGTATAAGAAAATTAGTTTAATAAAATGATAAAAAAATCGATATATCAAAAATGTTTTATTTATTATTTCTTTGATAATAGATACATATGAGCTACCTATCGATTTTTTAATGTTATCAGGGGCCTTAAAACGTATGTACACCTGTACAAGGAATAGCTTTGGTCACTAAACAACAATATTTCCGGTCAATAGACACCTGTGTGTCATAACGTCAAATTTTTCCTGTATGTCACATGAAACCGGTCTCTCCTACCCACTTATATGATTATAACTGCGACGAATAGTGTTAAAATTAATTAGTAAAAAACAAATTGAAAAAAAAACCGTATACACAACACTTTTTCGACAGAAAACGACGTACACATGCACGTTTCAGTGATGTCACATTTTACCCGTCTCTCGGTCGATCCGTTAAACAATAGCGAGACGGGTAAAACGATAATTGGTAAGAATTGTATTCATCTTCGCGAACGTAGTGGAGAACATAATATATAATAAACACACGCGTGCGCGCCGCCGTCATCAAAAAAGAAGAAAATATATCACGTTCCGGGTCGGTTGACTTTGTAGAATCATTGTATTTTCAACTTAACACGCGTCGAGTAATCGCAGAACTGTTTTTTTTTTCATTACTATTATTATTTCTATCTAATTCGCCGGGAACGTAAAAATACATTTTGCGGAATGTTTACTTTGATATCACATACACTGAGTGGATGGAGTTATTTTTAAAAAAAATAAATAATATCTGGAAAGAGAAAAAAATTAATTGAAAAATCAAATAATATTATTAGAATTTAGAGGTAGGTAAATAAAAAAATCATCAGTTTTTTCGTTAAAACATGGTATGGCTAAGGGAAAACTATTAAATATAATGGTATATTTTGTGATGAAATAATAACAGCTATAGGTAATATATTATAATATTATTGATGTATTTAACTGTTTATTTTTATGTCTGAATTTATACATATGCCAAACACGAATTCGATTTCAGTCTCCTACAAATTGCTTTTAATCATGTACGTATACAAACAAAACGTCAAGACATGAACATCTATGATATGATATTATTTCAATGCTTTTAAACTTACAAAATCCGTAACTTACGAAATATATGTTCTGTAGCTTATCGACTTTGCTCCGCCGCATTTACGATACACGCATCACACACTTTGATTAAATTATAATAATATGGCAAAAATTATTTCTCAATCAAAAATGAGCAATTTGTTATTAAAACTCATCAGAGCATAATGAGGTTATGCTTTGGTAGGTATGAACCCGTCATTGTGAATATGAATACAATAGGAAATGTTTTATATATGTATAGATAATACTGCAGATAACATCCATTAAACTTCGTACCGATCTAGATTCAGTTTAAGATGTATTAAACATTTAGATACCTACTGCCTTATGTATTGACTTAGTAAGTAATGTAACATTATACTATTTATACATGAATACATATCGACTTACATGAATTCTTGAACTTTATGGATTCGTTAAGACTGTTAAGAGAAAGGAAATCGAAGTATTTATCAGATTGTACATTGTGTAGGTAAGCCTCTTATTCGTGACTTCGTGAAAACTATTATAATTTCCATTTTTCATGTATAACAAGATTCGGGATATTCATAGGATGAATATTTAAATATTTTACTCTATATTGTGTATTTTTTTGAAATAAAAACCTAAGACTTAAGTAATCTTGTTTAATATTCGTATGAAATATTAAAAAATTAAATTATACTACTAGCATAAAAATAATGAAAAAAAATTGATCCCAGAAATCTGTTAACTGTTATTATACAATTTAATTCATTCTACTAGATTTATACAATATATGAAAGACATACAAATGTAAATACAAAACCATATCTTCTAGACATTTAGGTAGTTAGTAATGTAGTATATAATATAATATATTTTTGTTGCAAAATCGTATATAATTAAATATTTATGTCAACCGACCACACAATATATTATTATGTCAATATTATAGGGAACTTAGGGGGATAAAATATTTTATACATTTACACGGAATGTGTACACATTTGAACAATATTATTACAGCGAACATTCAACATTCAATCTATACAAATATTAAAATTGTTTCGAATTCAGGATAAGATTACGTTTATTTCAGAATTGAATATTGCCTATAAATATATTTTGGTATAAACTTTAAACACGTTTAGTAACATTTGTTGTTATAAAATAATTTATTCACAATACATATTATATAGGTACCAACCATATACATAATACCTATATAATATTATGTATTATTTAAGCAACATAACAAGTTGGGATGTATTATGAAATGTTTTAATACAATCGTTCTACATACGATATCGTATTTCATTTCTATATGAGTTTATAGTCGATTGAAAATAATATCGGTCGCATTATGCAAATTATATTATGTAGGTGCGGGCGTTAAACGTGACTGAATATGGATCAAATCGATTGATTTTTAATTCGTACACAATGATTTATGATTATTTTATGAGTTAAGTTAACATTATAATATGATCTGTTATAACTATATGTCATATGAAACTATATAGTAACAAGTTATAGTAGCTATGTTCTATATTTCTTTATACCTATAATATTTACCAATATTTTGTTCTAGTTGACGCGTTATAAATTTTCAACACCTTGTTTTTTTTAATGTTTTGAATTGTTTCGATGTCCAAAAGATATTTTTTTAATTTATATTCAAACTAGCTGACCTGACTAACCTGACTACTTCGTGGCCCGTAAAAATGACGACTCTAAAACAAATTGTGATTGACCAACTCCTTTTGGGTGTAACTCGCTGCAGTAAGTACCTAACCAGTAATTCCTGAGATTAACGCGTTCAACAAAACAAACTCTTCAGTTTCGTGATATTAGTATAGACTATAGATTTTACTTAAAATCATAAAATAAAATAACAATACCTATTCAAGCCAATAATAATTAATAGGTACTAATACAGTAATTCTTAATAAATTGTATAGTTCTCGGGATTGAAAATTAGTTATTCAGCATACTGATATTCCAAATTCAAATTATCCGTATCGATATATACGCAATACGGAGAAGATTATATTTTTTATATCGAAAGTATTACAGAATAAAACTTTTTACTGTCTGGTGGTTTTTATGACAGTTAATACAAACAAATCGTTATTATTAGTTTATGGTTTATAGATATTTCACCATATTTTACTGAAATTCGTGATTTCGTTACAAGGCAAAAACTTACATCATTTTTCAATTTGGTTTACGTGTGAAAGTTCAAGACCAATAATTTCAATAATTCGGAATTCAAATTCTATATGGATACGTATACACATCAATCACCACCAATAAATTATTCTACTTACAAAATATATATTATTATTACTATATTATATTATATCTACGCATATAAAAATTTCTCGTTTATTCTATAATGGCAAATTTATTAGTTATATTTCCGTGCTGATGCCATAATAATAATATACACGAATGCGATGAATAACGAGGAAAAATAAGAGAAGATAAAAAAAACGTCATAATAAACATAATCATTATTATTATTTAATCGAAATTATGGGTACGGATAGGTGTAATCTATACGGCGGCGCATCGTCGCCCGATGATCGATGGGCATATGATAATATATTGTAATATTAATAATAATATTATTCATCTATTATTATCGTCGAGTGTCCGAACACACTCGCAGTGTGAGCGTCGTAACAACCGGAATCGTCGGCTATCGCGTCTTCTCCGCGGATATTATTATTACCTATATAATATTATAATACAATATTGTACTAAGCATAATAATATTATATAGGAAGGCATGGTCTGCAGCCGGTATAGGAGACGGCCGGGCATTAAACGCGTGTAATATTATATTATAATTTTTAGTTGCGCAACGACGGCATCGCAAGCGAAGAGTTATGCGTAAAAATGTCGGGAAATAAATATCGGGGAAAGTTGTGCAGTGTGCATCGTGCGATGATGGGTACCACGGCGAGCTATGATAGAAGACGCCACCAATAAAAAAAAAAGTGTTCGCGTGTGTGAACAGTGTAATCGACCTTCACCTTTGCAACACAACATCCGCTGTATAAAAATAATAATAATAATATAATATGCAACACATCAGGCCAAGTCCCGAATGATATTATTATGTTTTTTTTTTTTCTATATTATGTTATGCATATTATTCGATAATACAAAATTATGTCACACTCGGTCACTTGGAGTATTATAATTTATTTATTAAATACATCGCGTATCGTGTATGATAAACTATCATTATTATTTGATAATTGTTATTTTACCCCCAACCTTAGAAAATATTATCAGTGTCGCATTTATGTGTTCAGCCTCTATATAATATTATAATATGTTAAGGTACCTATATATCTATCACTGCATTATAGTATAATAATATATCAATATTACACGGCTTTTTTTCTTTTATATTTGTCCGCCGAAATACTATTGTGTGGACGAAAATTACGAAACTCAAATAAAAAAAAAAATGTAATTATAACGTTGTACCTATGTTCATTTTTTTTTATGTACTAAACATATCGATAATAATTTATTAATAGATATTATATCATATTTTACAGTCTGTAAAAAAATCGTTTATTTTAAACTAATATTTACAATCTCAATAGTTGAAAAATGCTTTATCTACGGTTGGAGGTTTAAATACAATTTTACAAAAACTATTTTGTCTTTACTCGTATATCATAGTAATACGTATCTACTCAATGCATTTAACAGAGGGCAGTACTGCAGTAAAAAGTAACCATCGTGTTAGTAGATATATAGGTACGATAAGAATTAATACAGTTAACGCTGTATTAGTTCTTAATTAATTCTTAATTCTAAAAAAAAAAAAATATATTTTTAGTCTGTTAGTATAAACTTGTGAGGGAATAATATCCTACGAACACGGTACAATTATAATATATTATGTACTTATAAAATATTATCATTTAATTTATGAAGGCAAAATTATTAAACATGTCTAATTAAAAATACAAATAAAACTGGAATTTTAACAACTTTTGTATACGATTATAATAACTTATTATGTAAATGTTGAATTATATAACGAAAGTTAATATCACGTTAAATAGGTCTTACGTTTTCTATTAGATAATATTATATAGGTAATGTCTATTTCGATTTTAGTTACATGAGAATTCATATTATTGGTGTAATTTGTGTTATTAACTAAGCAATTATATCATTAGTTGTTTAACTGTTTATTATTCATAACTTTGTTATACCTAATCAATATTTCTGGAAATTCGAAAATGTAATGTTATTTTACTATTCTAATAAAGCATATTTTCATTTTTATGTTTTTATTTTTCATAATATGGTCAGTCTAATATTTTATTTCACAATCAAAGTCTACTTTGCTTTTGAGTTAACGGACATCTCAGCGTATTTTCAGTTAAATAATATTATAGTCTCGTAACTAATCGACTACGTTTTGCAAAATCACGAGTGTATAATGTACCTATAGGTACGTACCCAATTAATAATAATATAGGTACACGCATAATATGTTATTTTAACGAACCTCGTCTCATTATGAGATGATAATATGATGATATAAGTTGCTAATACATTTTCACGTGCATGTTTCGGATAGATTCGATTTCAACCCGTTTCGAAGTGCACGTCTGTACCAAGTGAAAGCCATAATATAGTGCGGTATGATCATAATACGTATACCTATATTATATTATACAAATATACGATGATGTGGATCTATATGGACCATGATCCGACGATGATTCACGAACGTGTATATTATATTTACTATGGCGAAACGGCCGATGAGTCGGAATGCGTTACAAACGTATACAAATAATATAATATACAATATGTGTAATAAGAGTAATAACAATCGTTCGTAGGAAGCGAGAGATGCGCTCGTGGGACGAACGCACGTTGTACATTCGTAAGTCGTAGGAGAGAAGACCACCACCGGCAGCGGACGTCGGATCCGTCGTCCATTGTGGTTTGTATATTATCAACATTTTGGGCTACGGGCGAAAACAATATAACACGGTTGCAAAACTTTACGGTCGTATTCTATGATATGCGTACACGTGAATCATGCACCCACTGCACGGTGGGACCGTCTCATATATACCTTGGGTATTCCATATAATATGCGATATTATAATATACCCACAAAATACAACGTAATAGAGTATACACGAACCAACCAGGGTCACGCAATAGTGATGTTGTCGATCGGTATAAATAAATATTAAACAAGTAGTGCTAAATAGGTATAGTAATGGGCACGAGGGATATCTTGACCTATATTCACGATAAACGGGAATGCGGTGAACTGGGTATAAAACTAGTGTCATATTATAATCTTTATTCCCTTATCCTTATATTATATAGGAAAGAACAGGACTTTTTTTCATGTGTCTACCAAGTTTCTTACGACACTATTTCTGTTTGTTTTGTAGTTAATTTGTTCTAAACATCTATAAATCCTCCACACAGTGTTTGACAAAGAAAGAGAAGATGAGGGCATACATAACGTATCCACATTTTTTCGGTGAGAAAAATTAATAATCTTTCAGTTTTTAATATTTTTTTTCCACGATAGAATTGTCAGTTGTTATAGGTTTATGTAATATTATAGGATTAGAAATATATCTAATTTATGAAATTGTATAGGAATATGTCATACTAGGATTACCGAATTTCATATTACAGGTGTAGGTGATAGGAACGACACGATATGTATAGGCACAACTATAGGGACATTTTTCTAGGAGGACTAAAATTATATCAGAATCACAAACAATCATAATTAATATTTTAAACTAAAATATGATTAAAAAACTGGAGGGGAGCTTAGCTTACCCCTAATTTCCCCTATGACGATATGTGAAAAACACCTTGTTGTATTACTAAAGTATTAAATATTAATATTATGTGGGTACTATTAATACTGCATTCAATATTGTTAATTTTTATATTTGTTATTTTTGATCTTGTTGTCAACATTACCTATGTTATTTTCAAGTGAATTAAACTAATATAATTCTTTTAAATATAATGATATTTACATGATGATCGTTTATTAATAAATATTTAAGTCTTTTAATTTTTAGTTCATTAAAATGTTTCATAGTGTATAATAAACTCGATTTTTTTAATATTCTCAAGGATTTTCATTGCATTAAACTTTTTATGTAATGTTTTAAATTATTTATATTAATGAACTCAAGCTAAAAACATGTACATTTGTGAATTAATTAAATTAGAAAAACTCGAAATATATAACTACAAAGAAGTTATCAATTTTAAAAAAGTAGCTTATAAACAGATATAAATATAATAATAAAAAATTTTTATAAATACAATAAACATAAATTTTTAACATAAGCTCGTTATATATTCTGTTTATATTTTTAAACCAAAATACATGCAAAGCTTATAGGACAATAAACTTGATTCTTTTTATAAATAGTTCTCATTTTTCAAGGATTTTCAGTACATCAACATTTTAACGATGGATTAATATTATGCATGTTAATGAACAATAAGTGCATAATAACAAGTTATGGGTATACTGTATACATAACACCATAATATTTATAACATCATATATTAGTATGGACAGTATTATGTGAACATTATAATTCTCAATCAGATTAGCAATAGTAATATAAATAATTGGAATTGTGAATTGAAATTGGGCGTGTCTAGTCTTTGTCTAAATACTGTATAGAATCTATTATCTAATCAATATTTACTGTGGGGCAAAAAAGGCTAAAATTAGTGGTTACATTAATTATGTACACAAAAATATTTATAAAAATAGGTAAATTATGGACAAAAACATCCTCAGGAAAAAGAGTAACACGGTGTAAAAATGTAATTAATTAATTACATTGTCGATTTGTGCGACAGGCTTTTTAAATTAAATTAAATATTTACAATTTATAAGAATAATAGTACCGATCGTATAGTGATATTATATACCATTATTATACCTATTTAATATTTTATTATTAAAATTATTAATTATCATTCGAAAATTCAAAAAGTATAAACGTTAGTTGGTTTTTATAAATAGGGTGTTAACCTTAATAAACTTTGGTCGGTTAATAAAAATGGCTAAAAATCCAGAAGAAAATATATATTATATTAAATCTCGATGTCTTAATTCGACACCCAGCTGCTCTATACTTATATGCATATCATATACATTCAGTGACAGTTAACGGTTAACATTACATATTTTAAGTGCGAGTTGCCTATAGATACTTACAAAGAAATTGCGTTTATACTTCATAACTACTTATAAGTTATGAGTTCAGGATTCCGTTCGCACTCGACAATTAACAATGTATAATAATGATGGACATAAATATTTTGCCGTAAAAACGAGTGTATAGGTATTAGGTAAACAGGGTTTGATGCGGTGTATGGATAAATAAAAATGATTAATGGCATAATATTATAGTATACGTTTGGTGTCCGCCTAATGATTAGACTCTAAACATAATAATATCATGGTGATTCCAAATGATGATGACAGAGACTTGAAGGTTTATTCTATAATAGTTCAAGATGTTATAGTATTAAAATACAAAGTATAATAGTATAACATAAAAATAAAGTGGTCGCCGCGTAATGTAGGTTATTTCTTTGGTGCCTACTGATCAAACGGATAACATAAACTAGACGATAACACTAAACAAAATTGAAAAAAAACTATAAAACGTGTGTTAAATTTTAAAAAAACTGGGAAATTTGTTAGCCGCTCTACTAAGCAGCAGAAGTCGAGTGTACCTCGTCATTGAATAATTCACTGCAATGGATGTGTTCAATTTAAATTCAATGATAAATCATTACATGCGAAAACGATTCTGAGCGGAGATGATCTGTCGCAGCCAATATCACAAGGTACCCATACATATAAATTTATTATATATTATCATATATTTATATTGCTATTAATTAACATAGTAAATATTTTCAAATGTCATTACGTATGGATAAATATGAATAAATACGCAAACATATTTTCAAGTCCCCATGAATATTTTTGAATTACAACAAAATAGCTATATATTTATATTAATCTTTATTCAAATAATCAATTTCATTAATATCTGAAATTAAAATCCGTAGAGCAAAAGTTGTGCTTATATATTTATTAGATTTTTGGTTTTTAGTAAAAATAACGATTTTTATCAAGAACCTTGCATTACATTTTTGACATTTGTAGAAAAAAAACTAAAAATCAAAAATTTGAAGTATCTATAAATTAGTACCTAAAAAAGAGTATAACTATTTTGAAAATTATAGCATGTATAGAATATGCTAAAATAAACATTTAGCCAATATTTCAAATATCTACGGTTATTCGTTTTTGAAATACAATAAAATAAGAAAATCAATTTTCCAAAAAACAGGTTTGCGTAAAATATAGAAATGTTCTTTGATTTTTTTTATATTCATGTTCAAACTGATAACACTACATGTCGGCACGTCGCCCTCTATTCATTGCAATAATTGATATAGGTAAGTCATTTACTATTTATATATTATAATATCAGTCCGTACTTACACTTCTCAATAACAATAAACGATTGATAACATTTAAATTGATTATAATAAGCCATGGAGACCACCGTATTTAATATGTCATAATTATAGAAATACATAATATGTATTATATTATAATATGAACTATTATAAACTATAATATTATATGATGTGCTTGTGAAGAGCAAAAATATTTTTAAAAAACCGGCAAACAAGTCGTCACGACGATCAGGAAAAAAGACGTTCAGAAAAAATAACAGGTTTTCGTTTGTTAGTTATTATAGGTACCTACCTAGTTTCTTACCCGTGACATTTTTTCGTGCTTCCGACGAGACTATACCTCGTCATCTGTTGCACAACAAGCAGACACAATTGTTCATAATCGGCTCACTGCAGTACTATAGGTAGGCAGCGAGGTATAGTTATAGGTATACTTAAATATATTATGTCCTATAATGATAAAAAATAATAGTATAGGTAATCAATGTCCGTACAACGATCCCTTATGATGGGTTATCGAAAAATATTGTGTTTTATTGCGTTTCCAGTTTGGCGTGACGCAACGGCCATATAACCCACTGCAGCGGTTTCATTATGGTTTCACTGCAATCGTGTATTTTATCGGCCGCTAGTAAATAATTTATTTTTGATAAAATCAGTTGAGATTCCCTACGATTTATAACCGGATTAGAGAAATTGGTGGATTTTAGTACAACTGCTAGTCTATACATGAGTACATGACTCTGTGGAATAAACGTTGAAAGCTCGTTACCATAAAAAAAAAACCACACGCTTTACTTGAATTAACGTGTTTATGTAATATTTTGTTGTTATTGTCGTTGTATTAACAGTTAAATAGTCTTTTTGTGGGTGTTTATTCGAATCACAAATGTTAATATACCTAACTGTATTTTTTTTTATTTAATCAAGGAAATTGAAATGTATAACATGCGGTACCTAGTGAAATTTCTAAATAAAAAGAGGCATAAATACAATTTAAACGATAAGATAAGTTGAATTATGACTTAATGAAAAAGACTTAGGAAATGTTTAAAGTAAAATAGTCGTTATCTGATACGCTTTTTCTTAAAATGTAAAACGAAAATATAAATTATGGTAGCTAGGTATTACCCGGATATTAGAATATATTTATATTATTATTTACCATTCAAACACAAAATCTACCATTTATTCGTAATTCATATAGGTACCTACCCTAGGTTTTATGATATTAATTTTTAAATCGATATACATTATATAATATACCTAGTTAAAAATAGTCGGATTAATAGTTGCATTTAAATTTATATATTACCAGTGGTGGTCAAATGATTTTGTCATAATAGGGGGGGGGGAGGGGGAGGTTATAGTTAATTTTTTAACATGCACTATTTAATTACTTAAAATATAATTTATGGTCATCAGATATTAAACATTGAATAAAAGGTCGTGGAGATCTATCCCCCTCATCCCCCCCCACGCCATTTGACGCCTCTGATGATATTACACACATGTTACAATAATTAGGTTTTGCTCAAATACACGTTTTTAATTTTTAGTTATAATTATTATTCTTTTCTGATTTTTCCAAGTTTTCAAAGCGCGTATAAAATATATACGCACGTTTTATCTTGCACATATTTTAATGTACCCTGCACTTTTTCTAACTGCTATTCAATTTGGATTCATTATGTATTTACACGTTACATTCGATTGTATATGGGTAATTGTTATTAAAATTTAAAATACTAAGTGTAATTGCGTAATCATAATTTAAATAATTGTTATTCGGATAACGGGATAACGGGAATAAAAAAATTCAAGTTTAAGACTTTAACCGTAGATCCTAGATATCAAGGTACAACATAATAGTTCTAACTGTTCTAAGTAACAAATACACGTATACATGAATATGTTAGGTTATAAATAGTCCAAAAATAATCTAATATGTAGTTTGAACTGTTTGAAGGTACACTCTAGTATATTTTTTAATTACTGATTTTAGTATTTCAATATCTCAGTATTTTATCATCGTTTGCTCGCAAATTTGCTGAAAAGTGGGAACTCCTGAAAACTATACCTAATATTATATTTCTAATCACACGCGTGGTATACAAGTACACAACACGAGCAATTCTTTTTGTTAGTGCCTCAGTGAGTATACGCACTTGGGCAACTTGAATGTTTTATTATTTAATGGATCAAATGGGTCATGAACGACGAATTTTAATCACGATTGGCACGTATGTTACTTAATCCGTCATACGCATTATTATTATAATACAGTAATAATATATATAGTAATAACATTCAATTTAGAGACGTGGTGACCTAAACGCACGGTTAGTAGAAGTGGTAGCTGTTCAGAGGGCCGTTTTAGCGATTTGAAAAATTACGATGAAGCGTGACCTGACGATAGGCGGCTACATGTACCTATGTTATAAATATGATTACTGTTTTATTGAAATAAATTATAATAGGCCGCTGTTACAAGTGAGTTACGGTTGTATGCACATTATGAATTCATGTAATTAATTTGCCAAATCCATTAGGTAGGTACGTAAATAATCCAAAAACGGATCAACTCATCAACTATATAGTTAGCTATAGCTGTAATGGTTCAACCATATAACAAGTATAATTACCCAACACACATTCATTTAATTATAGGTTTTTGATAAATACTATGAAACCAAAAAAGAATTTGGTTAATGAGGTAAGTACTAACATAAATAATTAAAAATGTATTTTTTAATTAATAAACAAACTGAAAATGTAATCCTTTTTTGCATAGATCTAATAATTTAATAGGTACATAATAAAGAGGTAGGTACCATAAGTAAGTACTATGAAAAATGTCTGTATAAAAAAATAAGGCAATAATTATATATAAACAAATAATAATGGAACCACGATTTTTTTAAACTTAAAATTAATTTAGATAGCTTTAAGTATGTAATTTTGAAGATAATTTTTACCTACGTAATTGCCCTAAAATATTTATAATCTATAGCCACATAGAGAGTTACTATATATTTTATAATAAAAGCAAATATAGGCAAGCAATTTCTTTTCAATCATTGATAATGAAGGTCATTTTATTAATTGAAGGATTGTGGTAAAACACATTATTTTGTATTGATGCTTTTTGGACATTAATAATTTAAAAATTGATTAAATACAATTCCAAGGCTTTAAAAATACTTGAACATTCACTTCGAATTTGTTTGAAATTATGTATACAAATTTAAATGGTTTATGAAAATAAAGGTAATATTGTATCTGAAATCTGTTAGCTACAAAAATTCTTTGTTTATTTGTCTATATAATGTCTGAGTATTAAAAAACGTTACTTAAATATAAACAATTCAGATATAGAGTGTCAATTTACTAGATGAATTTGTCTTGATATTTTTTAGTGATGTCTGTAAACCATTTTTAGAAAATAAATTCAATGATTTAATTATTCTTTAAATGTTAGTATATGTACTAGTTTATCCATAGTATAATTGTATTTAATGTAATGTAACTTGTTAAGTTTAGATCACGCAATCCAGTCTTTCTTCGGTAGTAAGTATATTTTATAGGTGAGAATAAAAATAACGTGAGAAACTTTTAACAAATAATTTTACTTTGTTTCTCCGATTGTACTACATTAGTCATGTAATAATCTTGTTTTTATAATTTAAATATCAAAATGTAAGCCGTGGATTTTGCTGTGTTATGAAATATAGAGGCAGTTCTCGGAGATTCGGTGTCACAGTTTTTTTTTCTTAAACAAAAGCAAACATTATCGCGATAAGAAAGAAGTTGTGAAACGTCATTAGAGCGAAGTGAGAGAATCTTCAGCATTCCATCCATGACAGTTGGAGGCCGACCGTTCGACCCCACAAATTAAATTAAATAAAACAACAAACAAAAAGTTCAAAGTATAAAAACAAATTCTAATGCAAATCCTTGCACTAATTATATGTTAGGGACGCGTGTTGGACTACAAATCGAAATCCTTCCGAGACTGATGGGTTTAGCGAGCATAATTTGGATTTATATTTGTCACGACAAAATGACGGAGTCTGCTAGGAAAAAAAATGTACTCTTAGACAATAGTTATAAAAGACCGTGAACCTAGATACAGTATCATATTATATAAAAATAACATTAGTGTATTTGTATTGTAAGGTCATAATATAATTTTTTTTAATATCTATCTAAAATAATAGCAAGATCTGACCATATTTTGTATACAAACCTAACATATTATAATGCCATCGAAGAGTTGAAAGATTTTATCTAATTTTAAATAATTTTTTTGCAGGCCATTATATCTAATACGTATAGAAACTGAAAAATTAAATACCTAAAAATAAATGAAAAATAAACCAACATAAATAATATTATAATATTTATGAAATTTATTTTAGTCATTACTCATAAGCCACAACTCATATTATGTACTATTTAATATGACTACATATTACATGTATATATAATATATTAACCAATATTTATTATTTTATCATAATTTAAACTATTAAAATATGTATGCCATAAAGTTATGTCACAGCTTGATAAACCTACCATATTTTTTTATTCTCATCATAATCAACTTGGATAAATATTATACTGTTTGTTGTTACGAACTATTTCCTATAGTCAACTACTTTGATTCACAAAACATGACACAACTATTTTTGTATACTTTCCTTTCAATCAAAACAGTGCCCAACAATCACGCAGTGATAGTGGCTAGTTACTCTTTATGTTTAGCCTATTTCCTTCCCCCAAATAATTTCCTACTTTTTAAAGACAGGTTGAATATTACTTGATGGGCACAAAATTTGTACTGTTTATATACTTTCAATACAATATTATATTATGTTCGTTTTTAACCATTATGTCTGTTAATAATTAATAAGTATCTAATAACATGAAAAGTGAAAACATTGTTTTATTGAGTGTATATTTTTACGTTCAAAAAGTTTATTATGAATTGATTTATTCCCAAAAACCTTCGATGTATACTTATATTGTAACACACGTACGTATAATTATCTAATCAAATCTTACCATTTTTATAGTTATATAATTTGTATTTTTAAACGGATTCAAACTGTGAACAGGAGAGAATAAAAACGATTTTTGATAGGTTTACAGTGTAACAATCGATTAGTTATAAGCGCATGTGTTTGACTAACTAAAATCGAGCATAGGTCACCACAGCTGGTTAATGAGCAAGCTGGTCTTTATCAAAACCCGTAAGTACACGTCACGGATATTTCATATAATATAGGTATAACCCCGGGGAAGCCGCAAGTGCACTGGAAATAATGATAAATGAAATTCACATTAGTTTCCTAGTGTACCTACGCGGCGTGGAAACGCTTGGAGCCATTTTATTAGTGCCGAACGATTACAACCGGTTCACTACTATATTCGAACACGTGCCAGTAGAACTATAATAACTTTAAACGATCATAATGTGAGCATCTGATATTAGGTTTAATCCTATACGGAATCCGTTTTTGATGGTTTTAAAATAATACGATACGTTACTTCTAAACCCCATCATGACCATAAATATTTTAACCACAACTTAGATAAGTAGGTACCTATTTAGTTTTATTTTTATAGACTTCTTGTCGAATTATAGACTAATGGTAGGTTCTCATTCTGTTACTGTAATTTTAATCTAATGAAGATATTATATTCATCAAAAAATGTAATTAAACTGTAAGCTTTTATTCGACACATAGTTAATATTATATGGTTATAGTTTTGATATAGTTGATACACTTGGGTAATATAATAGTTAATTGCTCAATAGTATCAATAATTTATAATCAAAACTATCAATTTTGGATTGGTTAAAAAAATTCAAACTTTTACCATACATTAAAATGCCTACTATTAAATTTAAAAATAAACGCATTTAGTTTTTAAATTCAATAATTAACAGAAATAACTAAATTATCTAATAAAAATTGAGAATTGCCTTAAAATCTTTAATTTTTAAATACAACTATACATTTTATTTGTTTCTAAAACTTGTAAGATGTTCAGGTTAAGTTAGGTTTTATATGTATTTGTGTTAGCGTCAATCCATTATATCATTTTAATATTTTTGACTTTTATAATCGGTTCTTGTGATGACTTTTTATGACTACCTTCAGCAATGAGAATTGCCGTACGTTAGGTTAGGTTAGTCCTTTCGTCATACTTTCAATTTACTAACTTTTAACGACTTATTAGACAGTTTCAAATTTCAAGATCTTTAAAATACTCTAATTGTATTAATTTATAAATTAAAATCCAATGTTGAATGGGAAATCTTGAACCTTATTCATGTATTTTTATCGTGGAAAACTGAGTATGGAATATTAGAAGTACCGTAAACAGCAATTTACAAACCGAGTACATAATATTATGGAAATAATATATTGATATCTATCTTTTTTATTTTTAGATATAATTGAAATCACATAATACACATTATGATATCATAGATACATAATGCATGTACTGTGATAGGAAAACGATTTTGGATTAAGCAATATTTTAATGCCCCAATTAACAATTTAACAATCACAGTTTATTAAAACATATTATACCTATTCATAATAATTCTATTGTATTAACGCTTCAATAAGACCATAGACTAAATAATCTTGCCGATTAATCGCATTCAAATATTACGTCTTATTACAATTCTTAGACAACTAGTTCAAACAATTGCAGGGTTACAAATAAAAAGATTTAAATATTCTATTAGTTACAGAGACGTTATAAGTTAAGTAAAGTTTGTTTATAGTATTGATGTTTGTTCGTTAAAAACGTTCAAAAATTAAATTTTATATTTGTGAGATCGATAATATTCTTCGTATGGTCGTTTCTTTTGACATTTATACTAAATAAAGATTTTTGTTTTTGATATATTGACCATTGTTATTAGTATTATGGGTAAAGAAGTACTGTATACAACATTATATAACTTATTGAAGCAATTATTTTGTTTAAACTTAATACGCCTCCGGATCAGAGAGAAATAAATTGCTGTACATATTTCATTATGGTGAGTGTGAAAAGTAGTCTCATTCTCAATAGTGCGCCTATTGTGTTTGCGTAGAGTATTTAATAAACAACTATTATGCCAGCACTCATAATAACACTATATCGTCGTTCTATTCTGTTTCAGCAATTTAATACCTTTGGAAATAATCCAACTTGAGTAAATCATCTACTTATTGTACAATGTCAAAGAGTCTCTTTGAAACACAACTATACTAAATAAAAAAAAATTTATATTTTGATTATTTATTGTAATATTAAAAATATCTTTCCAAGTTAACACATAACATATTATATGCAAATAATGTAGGTATGTAGTGACGTGTGTAATGACAATAATATTATAATAGTATACGTCATATGAGTAATGAGTAGAGGTACCTATTTGTTTTTTCTTAAATTTGGTTATAATACGAATTATAGAAACCCTAAATTACGTTTTTCAGTTATGGACTTTTAATATAATACAAATAATATACCTATTATTTCATAATTTGTTTGAATAATTGATTTTTTTGTGGGATGTCCTATCTTTCTAGACCATCTCGATAAACAAACCTTCCTCTCTATCTATCACTACCTTCTACTACTACAGCGTATGATTAAATATTCATATCAACTTCTTTGCATATTTTTAAGTTTTGTAATCCTTTTAGTGTATGACAACTTAAAGGATAATATTTTAACTTTAATATATTAACAAAATTATGTAATATACAATTTAAACGATGATTTTGGCTCACTAAAAATATTAAATGATTACGAAAAAAAAGAACATAAAGCTTCAAAATTACAAAACATATACATGTATACTATATTATACAATATTATGATAAATTAAAGCACAAAACTAATTGACAACTACAAACGGAGCCCTCCGGTATTGTTTTCGAAATATAAAGTAACTAAACACGTCTACTTCACTATGTTTACCACAGATCATATTATTTGATATCGAATAGGTTTTGTTTTGTTGTATACCTACTGGTTGAAGAAAAAAACTGAAAGTACATTTATCGTGAATCGCTTCAGTCATGATGATTCCAAACTACAGGGTTCTGCGATGCCCTTATTCCGTGGTCATAGTCGTGCAGTGATTCACAGTACAAATCGTGGCCAAATACAATAATAATTAGTTCATCGTAATATTCTGAGCATTCGTTTCAAAACAAAATCCAAGGAATATATATTATCAACTTATTCAGAGCATATTATTACCTTTTTTTTTTTATTTAAAATACGTATCATAATGGTGTACCATAACCATACTGAAAATTACCGTAATTTGAGCGATTTATTGCAACCAAAAAAATATTTCGTATATAGGACAATTACCAAACGGCTTACATGTCATATCACTTATAAACACATAAAAATGATATTATGATGTACAATATTATTATACAACCTACACATTATACTTAAATAATTTAATTTAAAGAAATGGTCTAATCTTGAAATAATAACTTTTTGGTTTTCGTTATATAGACTGAAACAAATTAATGCATATATGGGTGAACTTTTTCGTTACAAATTACAAAACTAATCGTAAATCAGAAACAAAAATTTTGGTAAAATGTATTATATACATTTTTCAGTAAAATATATGAGCGGCAACCGACCAAATTGAAATGTACATATGTGCAGTTATGCGTAGATATGGTATGCCTATTGCCTATAATAATGTCATTATTTTAAAAAGCATCAATTAAACGTTATGTTATTTAACATTGTAGTGCCTATATTATTACGATAATTGATCAACAATAGGTATACCTACTGGTATATTTTGTAGTGTGAGTGATAACAACGATTTAATAACATGAAAAATCAATAAAAGTACATCGGTTCAAAACCCCCCAAATAACTTCGCATACAATATATATAAATGGTATATACATCATGATACGTGCATATTGATGTTGTGTGATGGACGTGGTTCGATGTCATCGATGTCATCGATATAATAATATATTATCCAATAATATAATAATAGGTATAATATACAAAACGAGTGTAATCTTATATAATATGAATACAATACATGATACGTCTATTATTATACTATAGATGGACCGTGTATGCACATTGTACAGATCAAACATTATAATCATATTATCTAGTCAACGTCTTGGCACTTACCGGTTTAGTAAATACACGTCGGATCAGTTCGATGAGTGCGTGGGCGTATGTAATATATATATATATATTATATGCCGAAGTAGGCAAAACGGTGCGTGTGTGTGTGTGTGTGTTGTATCCGTCGAGTCGATTAAATTCGGCACAAGACGCGTCGTTGACAAGAGGTAATAATACAATACTGTACTGAAGTATATTGTAGCGTGTGTACTGTCGTATACGCGCGAGATAGGTTCGGCCGCGGCGCTAAGTTTATCGGCGAGTATTAAGTCGCAGCTCGGGCACCGGTAGTGTTTCCAACTCGCGATTACGGACGTGAATGGACGTTGGAGGAGACGACAGCGACTACGATGATGATGTTTCCAGACGCACACACGTCGAGGGTGTCGTCTTCCTTTCTCTCGGCGGCGCCCCCCACCCACCCACCCACCCACCCACCCACACGCGACCGCGCGCTGGCCGGACTCCGTGATCATATTGTATTAATGTATTATTGTAATCGGCCGAACTTCGGGGGAAGAAATATAATACATAATACTATATAGGTATGTATATTAAATGATGTACAACGTGCACTGATGCAGCCGTTCCCGCGCGGTGGAAAAAACCGGGTCAAGGCGGTCGTCCGCGAAGAAAGAAAAAAAAATAGAAAAATTACGACGGAAAATAATATCGCATATTACAGGTGGGTACATGGTTGTATCCGACCTGCAGCGTTTATCTAAACGCGTTAATGCGTCGTAAATTATAATAATATAATATACTGATGAGTTTAGGTTATAGGTACCCATCTGGTGTGGGTACAGGGTGCTTTTTTATTTTGTTTTGACGTGAACCGCTCTTTTGACCTCCTGTATTACCTCTGTAGTCGTTTATTTTCGTAGAACTCTGACTTTCAGATAAATATTTTTAAAACACCGACTAGGTCTCGAACTAGAATGTTATTGGAAAAAGCACCATAATATATATGCATGTTCTTGTGCACGTAACATAATACAATATTGTGAACTTTAAAATAAATTACAACTGAATTTTAAGTATCTACTTGTTCTCTTTTTTTCTCGGATTTGTAGTATTGAAAATGTTAGTTATTTTATTTTAGATTGAGGTTAAGTTATAAATCATGTGAAATATTAACATGAGTTTCCATCTTCAGCTATTAACTCTTCACGTCTATCCTTTTTATATTTTTCGATATAATTTATGTCTATCATTTCGACGATCGGTAGAAACTGTTCGGTTTGTTTTAACTATATTTATAAAACATAATATTGTTTTAACTAATAACGAAAATTATAACTACAATAGAAATACGTTTTATGGACTCTGAAAGTGTGAAGTATAATTAATATTAAATATTTAAATACCTATAGTATACGCAACGAGATTAGAAACCATGCGTATTTTTAATTGTATTGATATATTTTATACTATTAAGAATATTGTATTAATACTATAAAAGAACCATCAAATCATGAAATATGCCCTTAAAATAGAAAAACTTTCTAGTACTAAAAACTTTTAATATTTAATAATTATCAACATTTTTAGAAAACAATCTCACTTTTTACAATTTATTGATAATTCTGTGTATTATATAATATTTTCTAAAACTGATGATAGTAGGGAAAAAATTAATAATAAAGAGTGTATTGGTATATATGTATATAGTGGTAATGTTTGATCGGCTACTTTGATCATTAATCATTATTGAAGAATTTATAATATCAGAATTGGGAAACTATCGGCCGCTTGTTTCCTGCTGGGTGACCACCCGAGTTTTTAGTAACGAATCTTCGCCTCACATACGTGTGTTCTTCAACCAACCCTAACCTACCCACAAAAATGCTAATAGTTGACATAGTTGCCGACGAGATCAATAAAAAAAATTTTTAAAAAAATGTCACAATTATGAACAGTTGTAAAAGCTTAGATTTTTTTCCAAAAATATAGTATTATTTCATTGTTTTGTAAATTTCATAAAGCATTGCTGTCCGGACAAAAAGAGTACGCGGATCATCAATTTTCTCTTCCCTGCTGTTAAGCTAATTATATTAGTCATTATATGTACAATAATATACTTCGAATCAGTGGGGGGAGTGTGTTAAATGGTCACAACTTCCTCCCCTTCAGAAATTTTTTCCTTCATGAAAATGATTTTAACCTGACCAATTGTATTACAATAAAATCAACAATTCAACTCTCCGAAAAAATCCTGTGTGCTCTACTGCGTCTAATTATAAGGAGAACATCAACTCTATATTTAGTAGGTAGGTAACTAATTGTATATACTTTCGATACCAATTGTATACGCAGTACGCACGCCCATAATATGCATAACAACTATTATGATAATATCTATATAGGTACTTTATCGCACAAAATTCTGATGGGGTGGGTGCGATGATATTAATTATAATAATATAATATCTTAATTCCAGAATTTCGTGCAATTGTGTGTATATTATAATTATTATTATTATTATTCTGTCAAACGGAAACCGACTTCGCGATTGTGCGTTCCGAAGGACGACGCGGCGTGTGAAGGAACACGCCTGCCGGCGACGGGACGTAAGTCGGACGACCGAACGGGGATGGTGTCTTAATCATGTGGGAAACCCTTTTCGATCGCACATATCTTGTGTATGTGTGTTGAAAAGCCTTGACCGGACTACATATTATTTATTATAATACTATGATGTGTATACAAATATAATATTATAACGTGCTGTGACCGCCGTACGGTTTTATATACAATAATATAATATTAAAATGCGTAAGCCGACCACGCAATATTAGTCGATATTACAACAATTTTGAGTTATTTAATTACTAGAAAAGCAATTAATTGTGAAAAAACGCACAACACTATACCTATGTGTCTGTGTGTATTTTCTTTTGTCTTTATGACTATATATTACATTGCATACCAACTATATACATATAGAATCGCTAATTAAATAAAATATATAAAAAATAATTTAATTTATTGTAACGTGGTAACATTTTAGTTCATGGACATATTTTCTTTATTATCTACTATAATCTGATAACAAAGAGTATTCAAATTACAGTTTGAGGCAGAAACGATAAGTCGATAGGTATGAACTTAGTTGAAAGAAAAATTATATATATTTATTCTATGTGACGAATTTAAATAAACAAAGTGGGATTAAAGTTCAAACAAAACAACGAACAGATAAACGTCTTAATTGCTACGTAAATAATTTTTGCCTATATTTTTTAAGCAAAATATTATTTAATTTAGTTAACAGATAGGTACGGTATAAATTTTAAATTGTTCAGATCGTCATATTGGTTTTTAGTAATTCAAATTCGCTAATGCAAACAACATAAATTCCCCGTCTTCTAAAACAGGTTTTAAATCATAATCCAAAGCATTCGTGTAACATAATAATATAACATTTTATAATACAATTTAGTATAAATACATAAAAACAACGTTCAACTAGTTTATATAATGTAAAATTTATATGTCAGAGCCATTACGCAAGTATGATTTCCGATGTTCCATGTAGAAAGAAGATCCACATTTTGTCAAAATTATATGAACTTTACATATACAACTTTCTCCAATCATTGGGAATTGAATAATGTTATATGTTTTCCAATGTTTATACTGTTTACATACTCATTAGTCATTAACTATGAATAATTGTATAACACATAAAAATATTTAAACAAAACTACTAAAATAAAACAAATAGGTACTTTTAATTGCTATAAAAACCTCAATAAAGATTTTTTAAAAAACTAAAAACGTCCGTTTAACTATTTATAAAATAGTTTGAAAAGAATTAAATCAGTATTTTAATATTAAAACGGTTATATAAATACATATATCATATTATAAGGTTTAAATAAAATAACAAAACATACGACAATTTACGACAATTTACGTGCTATTGTACTTGCCTGTACTAAAAATTGGAAAGTTAGAAATAAAATGTTGAAAAATATATTTATTTTCTTTTGGATATTTAGGTTAGAAAGTTGGTTATCTAATTATTTTAGTTAAATATTTAGAGCTATAGGGATAATGAAATAGTAATCAAACAATACTAATAGCTATTAATAAATATTAACAATCGTTTATAGGTATTCTATAAGAATATCGAGATGCATAACAGTTGGGTAGACCTCTAGGCTCTAGGTCAAATATCTTCAAATTTTCAAGCAATAATTTTCTTCACAATGTTTATTGTATTTCCTTTATTCCTAAGAGCCTATACTTTAATCTAAATGATCAAACATTGATTATTGACTATCAGACTATACAATAAACCGAAAACTTCTCACAAAAATATTGTGTAAACTAAAATATATGGATACTGGATGGGTAAGAGTGATGAGCCCACCTTCAGCTAACTGTTTTATATGATTTTGTAATTAAAGCAATAATCGTTTTTAAAAAATGTTTCGGTACCTAAATGCCAAAAGATAATTTGGTATTTCGACAGTCGTTCGACGTGTTCCAATCCATCTACGCTCTATGTAGCTGAATAATACATAAGTACCTACTTATACATCAATATCGTATTGGAGATTATTAGCATAAGATCAAATGTTATCACGCGATCTGAGTCAAATCGTTGTGTCGCGTTTATATACCTATGTGATGAATGATAATTGTAAATCATCGTTTTTTTTTATCTCGGATCGGTACAGTGCAGCTTTAGTATGGTACACTGGTGTCTGGTACAGTATTACTGTAGTGCCATTACCCGTGCACTGCACATAATAATATAGTCTGTCCTCCGGCGTCAAACGATTATTTTTACACGATTACACGGGAGAGCGTGTAAGTAGTTTTCTAAACACGGACGAAACGTGGATGGGTATACGAGAAGAAAAAACATTTTTGATGCGTCTATCTCAGAAGTCAAAACGCAAATTATTCGTATTTGCTGCGTATCAAATGTATAATATTATATTAATCAACGTAGATATCGGTTTCGAATGTTTTAGGTAATAATAATATTATAACCCCGTGTGTTTATAGTGTTTGTGCTATATACAATATATGTGTAGTCTTATCCAATGAATAAGTATTTTTCATTTATGCATAGGCACAAAATTAACATTATATAATACTGTACCTATATGTAGAGTAAAGCTGGAAATATGACTGAGATTACGTCCAGAAAAAAGTGTCTATACGCGTTATTTATACCCAATGAACAATCTGCACTGGACTTGTGTGAACTCTGGATGATTGCCTTTGAAGACGAATGTCAACAATTTTTATATTGGAAACGTCACGTTTTATATATTTTCGAATTACTATAAGTCTGTTCTGACACGCGTTCTAACTGTCACAGACTTTCAAGACACTCAAAAGGATCAATTTATCACTTTTTCTAAAAAACTTGATTTTATTTCCTATGATTATACCTTATCTAATCAAAGTTTGTTTCGCTCAAATTAAAGATCTTGGAGTAACCTTTAATTCCAAATTTTTATTGTACTTACGGGAGTTAACCAATTGCGCTTAAAATTACCTTTTCATATACCAATTGCGTTCTAAAAATTTTAGGGTTGATACACCGATTGTGCTCTAAAAATTTTAGGGTCGATAAACCAATTGTGCTCTATACATTTTACACTACCCTAATTGTAAAGAAAACTTATTAGTTTAGTTAGTTATAATAAATGAAAACACTAACCGATTTTTTTGTGAGTATTAATGCATAATACATTGCGAGATCTCGAACTTGCATGTATTAGCAGTAAAAAAGGCCCTTTCTTTAATTGGTTTGATGAAACTGCTCGAACTTTAATATTTTATTAATTTACATTAAAATGTATTTATACCTCTGTAATTCGACCCATATGCCCATGTAATATGGGAAACATAGAACACCGGCCACTGATGTTATCAAACCGAAAAAAGTTCAAAATAATATGCTTCATTTTATCTGTTAAATGCAATCTAAGTAGACCTATTCTCTCTGGATTTATGACTTTTTTAATGACACATCTTTAAAAAGATAAAAGAAATCAATCTTACACAATTTTATTGTCCAAACTACTTAATAATAAAATAGACGATTCTTTATTTCTTAGCAATATCAATTTAAAAATAAAATATAAATAACCGTAGGTACTACATGGAAAAAATACTCATTTTATACACCACCCTATTTCCAACTCGTATGTCTTGCACTCCCTCGAATATCTTAATGTCTCCTAAAAATACAATGAATAATATAGATTTTGTTTTTATTCTCTCCTTGGGTAATTATTTATTTTATTCTTATATATTAAACTAATGCTTCTTCTTTTTATTGTATAGTAAAATATATATTATGTTAAAATGTTTTTCTTGTCTTATGTTTATATTTTAACTAGGTAGCTGTTATTTTATATTATTTATCTATATATATTGGGCTGCCGTCCGTTAAACAAAACAAACAAACAACCAAGTATTCAAGGTACTGTGTTTTAAATTTGTAATATTCAATAAATTAGAGGTTAAAACAACTAAAAAAGGGGAGGGGAGATATATTTTCCACCACTATAAAATGACAGGGGACAACTGCTTCTACCAAATTAAGCTCATCATGTAGATACCTCTACTTAATTAAAATCCTCGTCAGACACCTGTAAGTACTTGGGGACAATGCGAAGTGAAAAATAACGCTGAGATATTATTTGCATATTTATTATATAGGTAGTGCATAATATATTAATATAATAGTACGTGTCTACGTCTTTAGTTAGTATATTTTTATCTCATGGCTGACGCTGAAATATAATATTTGAGACTATACCAGCTTAATACTAAACATATTGAACTAGGTAGGTATACCTATAATATCAAGTTGTAAGATTTTTACAAACTCACAACTATGTACAATATCACAGAGATTACAATAGAATGCAATTGGAAACACCTTAAGTCCTTAACTTTCTTCCGGTACACAGACTTCGCGTATTGTATGTTGCTGATAATTTTCACGACGCTAAGACCAGTCCACATATATTGTTTTGTTTATAGTCTGTTAAGAGATTGAATTTCAAAAAAATCACTCATATTTTAAAACGTAACTTGTATAATATATTATTCAGCGTAGACACTAGGCAGAAGTTTTTTAATGGTGTGCACGTCCGTGGACGCTCATTTTATTTTCACCAATAGTTTATGTACCTAAATATCTATAAACCTAATAATTAATATACCTATAACCAGGTAACAGGTGTGGATAAAATACTTTAAATTAGAATGGGTAGATCTTAAAAATTATACAAACTCAATATTATCTCAATTGGCCGCTCATAATGTATTTATAATATTTTGTTTCTGGTCACAATGGAACGCACGTAACGATGGATTCCGGAAGTACTTTTTAGCACAAGATAAAATATAGCTATAGTAACTAGTAAGTAATAACAATAATAACTAATAAATGTAACTCGGTGTGAGTCGTATAGCTTTAGATTCTGATAGTGAAGTGATGTGAAAATTATAATTATACACACTTATAATTATATCATTTTTATTTATTGAATAAGTGATCAAAAAGGTTCGTGTATACTTTATAGTTTATGCTCATAATGATTAGATAATATCAATACCAATCTTGTGTTTTGTGTTATTATTATTTTTTTTTTTTCATCATCAAGCCATTAAAAAAATATATCGTTACCGTTGAGAAAATTTGAAAAAAAACCGTTTTTCAAGTACAGATTTATTATTACTTTTTCTTATCTATTTATAATGATGATACTCCACTATTCTGTTTCTTGGTAAACGATCCGCGACGAGTACCTACCCAACATCTGAGATTTTGTAAATTATCCCGGCTGTTTGGTATTTACAGATAATAATACCATCCAAAAAATGCCAATTTTTAAATACAAAAAACATTTATTTTTTAACGTGTATAGTTGAATATTATTTATTATTAATGAAAAGATTAATCCTTTACTAAATATTTTATTGTTAGTATTGATTTGGATGTTTAAATCCATTTTTTATGGTTATACTTAAATAATGATAAACGATTTACCAGAATAACATTAGTTTACACATTTTATGTATATTTTAGTTAATGTACGATTTTCTTTAAATTTATTTTCAATCTTCAAATGCCTAGAAATTATATCCACATAGCGCTGAATATGTATAGCTTATAAACTTAGTCATATATGACTTTAAAAATTGAACGATTTAAATGAAATCACTAATGCACTCAATTTAACGCTCCTTAGATCATCATTTTCTATCCCATATGACATCATAATGTGTACTTTGTGTTTTCGTCTTTGCATTACACTATATCTAACTATCTAAATAAATATTTAACTCCAATGCCAAACAACATTTGATCAGTTTGGTGAAAGAAATGAATATCGTGATCAAATAAAAATGTAATTATTTGGTTATTACGAGTGACACGACTTTTAGTTTTGGAATATTTTCATAAGGTTAAAGGACAAACATTATACTAATTATGGGCTTAAAAATTGACTTTGAAAAACGCTTCAATTGATGTTGGTTTTAAAATAACCTAAGGCCGGGGCCTTCAGATAAA
Organism: Nasonovia ribisnigri; assembly: GCA_027563435.1. Taxonomy (NCBI): domain Eukaryota; kingdom Metazoa; phylum Arthropoda; class Insecta; order Hemiptera; family Aphididae; genus Nasonovia; species Nasonovia ribisnigri. The sequence goes on along the minus strand of JANEHU010004904.1, from coordinate 204,496 downwards.
TCAAGTTTAAGTCAATGAGTTTTAAACAAAATATCTAGGTATAGGTACACTGTTTTTATCCTCCTTTTCACTCCCCGCAAATTATAATGGTGACAATGCACAGAAAACTCAAATTAAATTGGCCCAGACCACTTAAATAATAAGTTTTAAATAATAATTCCGTTAAGTGCAGTTGGGTGGTGCTGTTGAGTGGCTATTCCCATTAACACGAGTATAGGTGCATTTTATTTGTTATTAACAAATATAATAAGTAATAACAAATCACCATATTACTGATTAATGATTATACAATGGTATGAATTGTAATTTGTAAATAAGAATATTAAAAAAAAAAATATTTAGGTACCTGCTATTATAATTTTGTACTTAATATACATTTAACATGTTTATTTAAATTACTACTCAGTACTCGTACCTTAAACCACATTATTACAGAGTTATAACACTAACATAAAACCTACATTAAACATACAATTAGTCGATTTAATTTATATTAAAAAAATTTAAAATACTGGCATTATTATTAGAATATCATATTATCGAACAAACATAATATGTAAAATTAAATAATAATTTAAATTAAAAAAAGTAGGTAGATCGTTTTAACTTTATCAAGGAATAATATGCTGTATACGTGATGTAATAATGAATGCTACATGGATTTTAATAAAATAATATATTCTTAAACTAATGTAAACATCCTACGTTATTTAATACAGCTTTGAAATTATAAAAATAAATGTTTTTTATATGTTATATTTAAAATATTTTACTCAGTTTTTTTTTTACTTGAAAGCAATTAGGTATTACGCAAAATGAATCAAATTACTTGTAATATTACTCATAATGCATTATTTAGTTTATTTATTTTGTATAATTTTAACATAAAAAATGCAAATACTTTTTGTATATTATATTATTGAAATGTTCTTTTTTAAATGCAGTACCTAATACCTACATATACGATTTAAAAATGAAACGATTGACCTCGTACTCGATGATGTGCGATGTGCCACTAAGAATATTCCTCAAAGAACGTTCCTGAAAATTAGGAATATTTTGAAATATTTCCAATACCTCTAGAGAATATTCCTTTAAAATAAGTTAGTATTACCCAAACATGAAAGTATTTTATCTCACATGTAATTTATTTTTGGAATCAACATAAATAATAATTTAATCAATATAAAGTCACCATATTCTCGTATAATATTTATGTGTATAAATTATTTGTCATTTAAATAATTAACGACTATAGTCTTACCTAAGTTAAAATAAAATAATGAAATATAATATGAACAATACTTATAGGTACAAATTGCAATTTTATCTATATATTGTTGATCTAAAAAATATTATAGGGAATTTTCCGTATTGATGTACATCAATGCAGTCTTATCTCTATACTCTATATAAAAATATATCCAATATCCAATATTATGCTATTCAAAAAAGTTTTTGGAAAAAAGTTTGAGTTTAAAGAATATACTACCATTGAACTGACTTAATATAAAAACAATTATTTATTGTTTTAGTTGAAGTGTTTTTTTGGAGAATAATATTATAATGTACGATATTTTAGATGTATAATTAACAAGAAATCTTTCATGACTTATCGTCAACGATCCAACGTAGGTATGTAACTATATATATATGTTATAACATCTGGACGTGTGGAATTGTATTCGACAAATCACCGAAGACTGTATTTCCCAACACCCTATACGATAGTATATCGCATGCTGTCGGCTGGGCTAAAGTGTTTGAAGTAGGTTAAAATCTGGCGGCTGATTGATGGCAGGAAAAAAAATTATGGTGTTTTATCCGTAGCGCGCGCAGCCGTGGCGATTAGAAATAATTATTATTACCCTGTACACAAGTGAATAACGTCGGAATGCTGTTTTACGATTCATTGTTTGATGTCATGGGGAAAAGGTTAAGCTTATCCACAACGATAATAATTATGTAAGAAATGAGACATTTAAGTGAAAGGCCGATATTATGTTCCATAGTGTGTATTCTATTCTCGGACACGGAACTCTTCCTTCGGTCCATCTCCACAATGGTTTTACACACCGGTTTTGCCGAAAGAATGACCAGCAAATTTAAATAATTGTTAATAATGCGCATAATATTATGGTATGGTCTTCTCGAAAATCACTTACTAGAAGACGTACAAAAATATATGTAGGTGGTAATTATTTATATATTATATTATGTTACTTACAAATTTATTTTTTATATGCATTTTTAGTAAATGTTATTCAATAATCGATTTGCCTAAAAAATGTTGTACGGAAAATATAAAATTTGTAATTTAAGTTACAGACTTAATCCAAACTCTGTTGTATAGTAGGTGTCGAATGTCGCTCTTCATTGAATGGGTCACGGTAATAGGTGTGATAAATTTGAATTTAATGATAAATTTTGCACGCACGAAAACGATTCTAAGCGGAAACGGATTCTCAGCTTATATATATTATATAAGAATATACTTACATATTGTTATATACCTAGGTATATATATATATTTATATTACTATAGGGTAAGTTATTTATTTTTATATTAGTAATTCGGTAGGTTGAACTAATTTAATTAAGTAATATTGGATTTTCTAAGTTTGTACAATTAATATTTTTTAAATAATACCAAAAATCTTTGAGGATAAATTATTATTATATGTTGGAATACCCACGATCATCAAAATTTAAACTTAATTGTCCATAGCAAAAATGTTTAAGAACTTTTATATGATTTGTACATTTTTGTGATTTTAATGAATTTTCAAAATGTTTAATTTTAAACCTCCCGGTTCGATTTAAAATTTTTTTTTATTCAAAAACAATAATGTCATCATACATAAGTATCAATCGAAAAAAATAAAAATAAAATAAAATTTCAAACGTCTACAAATTGCACAAAAAGATCCAAAATATTGTTTAAATTTTATCAAGGTCGTAATATATTAATATAATATAAGAAACTACCTAAATATTATAATGGACATAATTTAAAAATTAATATTTGAGTGTTACATAATTTTTCATCATTATTTTTTGTATCTAAATCTAACGACTTAATAATAATACTTGAAATACAATGATCAGGTATGTAAATACTATTTAAATAAGTATTTAAAAAAATACTCGACCGATTTTAAAACAATTGAGAATATTTCAACGGAAGCAAAACAGAAACGATAAATAGACCGATTATAATAGTTAAATAGACGACAGTCGGCTACAGATGACTATCTATAGTCTGGTTATACATTATAAATTAAGCATTGATGCGTATATGCAAATACACAGTTGTTGACCAATTGGCACCAAATTGTGCACACATATTATTTGGATCCCAGACGGCTCGTAAGAGTATTAAAATATAAAAGAAGCGACGGGTATCGGCAATTATGTATAAAAGGCAAAGTGTATGGCTGAAGCTTATAAAATGAAAAAAAAAAAGACCGGTTAAAAAAACCGATTTTAAAGATTCGATGAGGAAGGTCTATGTTATATAGATTTAACCAGTTAATTTAGAGTGGCTTATCCAACATTAATAATATTAAAATCATGACAGCCTATTCGTTTATTTTTGCTTACAATTGGTTCAAGTTAAAAACAAGTTAGGAACTTTGGATTATCCAGTATCCACAAAAAACCGTCTCGGATTTATTTATCCCCGGGAAACACCGGATAATATAGATAGAAGGTAATAATATATAAGTCTATAATATTATATTCACTGTAACTGTAACTACACCTAGCTCCGGCTACCAAATAAACATACTTTGATGGTTTTGCAGAATTTAAATTATGCTCAATAAATAATTAAAATAAATATGTGGAAATTACTTTTATACTTATTACTTTACAAGTAATTTATTATACATTATACAATACGTTTTCAAAAGACATTCAGCTTATAATAAATTATTAATATTATTAATTATCACGATGTATCTTTAGCTGAGGTGATACAACCACACTTATATAGGTACTCGGTTCTTAAAGACCAAAGTAATATATACATATATATATAAATTATAAATAATAAAACCCAATCATATATTATATAGGCATTAGGTATGCGTATTATGATTTAGCATTATTTGAACAAAAAATAAAACCACATCGGTAATTCACTTGGTAAGTCATTGCAAGTTGACACCCTTTTTTTTAAGTGTGTCATTTGGACAAATGTTAGGGGAGAATATCGAAATATTTAGAATTTACTTCAAAGAACAAGATCAAGTAAAAATTAAAACCACTGAATTTTTAGAAAAACAAATTGTAATTAAATTATTCAAAATCTTGTTAAGTTTAAAATTTCAATGTTATAAATGTTTGGATGAACGATGAACGTTCAAGTGATCTTCACTTTATCTCAACATAGTACCAACTAAATAATTGAGAAAGAATCAAAAATAGTTTAGTTGAGAATTTAAATTACAACAAACTGCTGAATTTTTTGATTCAATGCATTTTATTATTATCATGTATATAATATTATGTAGTATGTACGCATTAGCGTAAATAATGCTAATGATAAACTATTCAAAAATTTCATTGTAACATAACTTATTATTATTTTTACTAATTAGTTTTAAATTAATTCAAAATTTTGTTAAATACAAATATAAAACATTGCATACCTAGACACCTAGTGAATTATTTATTAATTATTAATATGGTTTTCATACATTTAAGTATTATTTTGACATAAAAAATATAATAATAATAATAATTAGCGAATTAAATACCTAAACTATGAGAAGTAGGCGTTAACATTTGTGGATATGGGAAAATTGTTTATAAGATTACTTGTTATATACCATTCTTATAAATTATTTCACATAATGAAATCAAAAACAAAATATTCAGTTGCCATCTTTCTCACATTTATATAAGTAGGTATCTAATGATAATTCGTTTTTCTATACAAAATAATAATTACATGTACCTACAAAATATTAGCTAACTTATTTCGGGCAATTAATAAAATACTTTTACTTCCTAATCCATTTTGGTGATTTAAATCACATTTATAGATGGATTTATCTTAGGGCAAAAAAGATACTTGAAGTATTCTAGTAGCACAGGCGCAAATCTTTACAAATAGGTTGCCTGAAAACCATCCAATAATAGGTACTCAACTTGTTGGATATACTTGTTTGAATTCGTTGAAGCATGATTTTCGATCTGCCCCACATTCAGATTGAATATTATAATGCTTAATTATAACCTTACGGCTTACAAAAACCATTAAGCAATATAGTAAGTATGTACTTGACTTTTTAGATTTTTTTTAATTTATTGAAGCCTGACTAATATGATATTTATGTAAAATAATATAGTTATTATGTTTAAAATCAAAATTATAAACTATGGGTGGATGTTAAAAACATATGTAATAAAAGGGTAAATAAAGAATATGAAACAAAATTGACTTATTAGACTAAAAAACTAATTGGTCAAAAATTCGTAGAATATAGGGGCTCCAAGTGTTCGATGTAAATTATTATTTAAAAAAAATCTAATTATCACCAAGGAATATTAAAATTTTTAATTGGATTTTTGAACTTTTGATCTCAAATTATATTTTGTCTTAAATTTGATTTCTTTCTACTGGAACTCTTTCTCTAATACCCGTTATAAATAATTATAAATTTGTATTACTTTACTGTCAACAGAAACATTGCTATAAAATGAGTAAGATATTATAAATCACTTTATGTCTTTTAACTTAATTTGTTTTATTATACATTGTATTTTATTTTAAATTGTTAAGATAAACAATTATTTTTTTTCATTAAAAAAATAAAATATTGCACTTCTCTTTTAATTTTGTAATGCATTACCTATGACTAGCATTAAATTTACATAGAACCATACAAACATTTCCAAAAATGTGATATATTTTTTTGAGCATTGTTCGGCATTGAATCCCAGATTTAATCGATAAATACTCATCACCAATCATACATACCCTTACATAATATTTTCATAAACATAGATAGCCATAAATGTAGGCTCCTATATATCACCTACAGTATTTAATTTTTCAAGGATCGTTTTGATGGTCTGATGGTCTTGTTGAATTTAACGGACGATACTCCACAACCACGCGTCCACATAATAGAACTGAATCTAGAAAAATATTTAATAACTAAATATAGTTATTATGATGCAACAAATAAAAATCAAACGCATATTTTTTAGGTATTGTTTTAGGTTCATATGGTATTATGATTATTTATTAACGAATATGCAGCTCACGGCTGTATAAATCATTTTACAATATCAGTTTTGTTTTAGGTGCCTATAAGTATACATTATAAGTACATACATACGTATAATGTGTGCAGACGATGTCAGTCACCATCAATATCTTAACAAGCGGGTGATGGATAATTATTTCAACGAAAATAATAGCATCGTCATAATATGTAGGTACTCGTGTTCGACCTCGGCGACCCGAAAACGACGTTCAACAGGTGAGGGCGGTCGCGGGGTCGATGGTGACTTAATCTATCGCCCGGTGACGAATAGACGTAAAACGAAACAACGTCTTAGCTGACCAGCTGGGCTACAAATTTGTATGCAATATATGAGTATGAAATACTATAAACTGCGTTTCATAAGACTATTATTTAAACATCATATTATTATATAATATTAATGTACCGAGAGAATAATTTCATTTTAGTTGTACTAATGTGCTATGTGAAGTATCTACGGGATTTGATAAATTTTAAGCGCTACCTACAACAGTACAACCTAACCTAACCCATCCAGTGGTGTAGCCAAAAACACCGCTAAAAAATTATACACAATGTAATAATAAATAAACTATACCACAGTATAATGCAGTAGATTACGTTATTAGTTATTACGTCCTTCTGCCAACAACACACGGTCTGTCGGTGAGCGGTATCGATATCACTGTTGCGTTGCCCGAGTTAAGCATAAAACATTAAAATCAAGTAAAATTATTGTAACTTGCCTCCAACCCTTTTAATCGTTATTAAACTCGTAGAGACTATGCAGTATACCTGCAGGTTGATTCACCAATCATAATCATCCCCATTCGGAAGATATAAGGCTAGAGTGATTTGAAAATCAAAATAATTAAGAAGTATAGTTGGTACCTATTAACATTTTATAATTGGTTAACGCTAAGCATTGTCTCAATCTAATAAATATTAAATTAACTACTAATTTTATATTTTTTAAAACTATTTCATTATACTGTATTTATTTATAGTTAATACCTTCATTTTAATAACTTGGAACCTACTCGTTATAATATTTTGATTTAGGTATATCAACATTTAAAATAACAATCATCTGTTTAACAATAAAAAAAAGGTTGGTTCTCATTAAAAAAAAAAAGTATATTGCCACAGCATACTTCTTAAATGGTATAAAAATCTAAGTATTGAGAAGTTGTCTTCAAATAATATACCTACTTAAAAATTAAATTCCTGAAATCAAAATTTTTTAATTCATTAAAGGGTGGGCATTATTAGCGAGTCAATAATAAACCTTTCGCTTAGCACTCGGATCATTACCTAGTCACTCTATAGTCAGTATATACTATATACCTAACCTATTGAATACCGATTATTGACAAACTCAATATAGATATAGGCAATAGACTTACACTTCTTAGCTAAGTCTGTAAAGTGCTTAAGTGGTTACTGCTTGACAAGCAGTGCTCGTGTACTTATGTATAATGTACCTCCATACTATATAATATTATACAATATAGGTAAGTGTATGTAATAATTTATGTATAATATTATAAAATTGTTCAAAAATCACAATACGAGGTACCGTGTAGTTTGTATACAGTCTGCCCTCTGTAGGTACTGCACAAAATATGTATACGTCTTGCAAATCATATAATATCACTATAATATTGCATTAAATACGCATAATATTAAACATTTTAGTCAACATAAGTCACGACGATGTGTTTATGAAAATCAGTTATAATATTATACCTAACCAATATTGGCTATTGCATGTTATTTATATAACATTCAATATTACACTATTTTAAATATTTCAATATACATATTACAGTATATTATAATATTATGTAGGTAATTATAAAATATTCAATAATTCTACTAAAGCAATAAAAACAATCAAGTTTCAAATTAACTGACGTTTGCATTAATCCAATAGGCAATACTGAAAACTTTTATGTTGCACAAACATGGCATTTCTGATACCTAGGTAGTTACATATTAAAAAGTGAAAATTCCACTCTTTTTCGTTGAAACAATATTTCTAAATACAACAATATTGTACAATGTTGCTTTTTGGTAAAAAAAAAAAAATATTCACACATCAGTTTTTCAATGTATAATTATTATTTATTATCAAGTGTATATAAATTTAGGTATAATATCATATAAAATACGATTTAAAACTGAAAACTCGCAACAATAATTTGTAATTGTTTAGAACAGTTTGCTCACCAATAAATCAATCACCTACGAAATGTATAAACTGCAGCTAAAAAATAAACGTAGCATCATCTCGGTACCAAAGTCGCGTGTCGGCACGCAAATCTGGTATTCTATGACCCGGATCTCGAACTCTGATCCAAAAATTGAATTTTCATTCCCACGTACCTATACGGTTATTGGACATTGGCATTATGATTCGTGATATGTATTGAACAATTTATTAAAACATAAATATACAGAGTGACATACCAAGTTGTCCTCGTCTCGACAAAAAACCCTCCACCAATTGTTCAAAAGTGTGTCCATCTAAGGATCCTATCATGAACTTTTTAAACTACTTTGTCTATCATAAATCTCATAAAAAACATATTTAACAGATTTTTAACTAAGATAAGTTACTTTTTTTCAATTCAACTTGTAACTTTTATAATAGTTAAATAGAAAGAAAAATAACTTTTAACTTTAAACTTAACTTACATTTTTCGAAATTACCTTAACGAGTTAAAACAAAAATAGAGAACTCTCTCAGCCTTGGGTATTATAATATTATATTATAATAATCTGTAGGATGTGGACTGTGCACATATTACTAATATTAAGTACATAATCCTTATACTGGTTTTGCAGACACAGTGATTGTATTCGCTCACTACCTATAATATTAATACGTCCTTATGCTTCTCATTACGATTATAATATATAACACTGCGGCAATAGTACGAATTACAATTTTGCATTGTTTCTCGTTCAGTGTTACGAGAATGGCGATTTCGTCCAAATACAACCGATATATTATTATTATTATTATTATTATATTATTATCGCAGTGTTGTAGGCACACAATGTGCCTCTGTAGGAGGCGGTGGTGGGAAAAAAAATAATATAGTGTGAAGCAGCAAGCAAACCGATGGGATATTGCGCGAATATTCACGGTCTGGTGATGGTATATATATACCTACGCAAACAGTGTGGTGTAAAACGATTTCAGATCTCCGCGGTTAGGCAACTCCAGGGCATATCAAACGGATTGTTTGTGAACATATTATATACCTGCAGCTACTATAACAACGGTCGAGATGTTGCTGGTCAATTCTTCGTGAAAAAATAAGTAAATGAATGAATGAATAAAAAGTTACACTGAGGCCAACCGATCTCGTTGTTATACTGCGTTGATTATTGGGCAAGGTGCGACGCGTTTTTGCAAGTTTCGAAAGCAATTGTTTATTGATGTTCGTGTTTGTGGTGTTATGTTGTAGGTATATACAGGTATTATATTGTTTCTTATTTTCCAGTTAATCACGCGCAAGCTGATAATCTGTCGCGTTTAGGATTTTAACACTTTTACTATTTACCCCGAGTTAAGATATTTTATTCTCGGTGAAAGTCCAATAATGTTTTGGAACAGAAAAAATTACGTTTTTGTCGTATGGTTTTAAGTTAAAATATTGTCAACACAAAACTCGCTTATAAGTAATACACCCTCGAACCCTCGAGGTACATACCTATAGGTAGTGGTTGGTGTACTGTACTGCACAATATAAGTATGTACACAATACGTTTGTTTTAAGGTAATTATAATAGCGATATTTAAAATACCATATGGACCGTTAACATTTAGATTTCTGTTTATTTCATTGCCGGACACTATATAAATATTAACGTAATTGTAATCGATGGTATAAAAGAGCATGCAGCAGGTGATCGTAATATCATACATATTTATTATCAAGTAATGGAAACTGAAAAATATGTTGCTTGACACGAATAAATGATTGAATGATTCTAAACTGTACCCAAAAAATTATGTTATGACTTAAGAACCAAATATCTAATTTATTATACATCGACGAACAGTTGCAACTATTGGTGATTCAACTTAGACATGTCTAAGTTGAATCATCCACCAGCAAACTTCACCGTTATGACATTTTCCAATTAAATGAATAGTTGTTGCAGTATCTACTTGCAATTATAATCATAATTGGTTGGATAATAAAGTTGTGATTAAATGTACTCACGTTTTGGATGAGCAGATTATTGATTTGAAAATATTATGTCATCAGATCTCTTCGCTGATTAAATGTGACGTGATACGTGAACCGGTCTTTTTCAGATTATAAGACTGACATAATGTTTTCTACATGATGTCTAATCATGTTTGACAAATAACTGAAATTTTATAATTTTGCTATTTTGTAATGAAAAACAAAAATAAATAATATTTGTGATATTTTGAATTTGTTCAGTAGGTATACAAAATTAAAAATAAATTCCTAAATTCCTATATCAATATAAATAATAATTGAAAATATCAGTTTTTATACCTAGATATATAAAATACTAATCACTGACTGATCAGTTATCATGTTGGTTAAATGTATATAATATATATATACAGGTACATTGCGTTCATGTTGATTCAATCTGTTTAATATAATGAAAAACACTCTACTTTCAAGTTTCAACACAGTTTTTCTCTTCGTATACAGTTTTAAGAAAGTCTTTTTAAAAAATGCCACTATTTTTTTTTTGAACCACCCACAATACAAATATCTAGATCGTGTTTTGGACTCTATTTACGATTACCTCCTGGGTGTTGGGTGTGTAATGGTGGTCTTTATACTTTCGGGCTACCTATAGCTCATTAACTCAGTGATACACGACTGCGGATGGTTCTTATCATGCCAAACTTTTTAATATCACGATTGCGAACAATATTATTACAGTATAACATTACCAGCTATGGCCTAATACATTAATGTCAGGCTTCAGTATTTGTTAGTTCAAAACATCCATCGTATTTCATCATTTTAATATTAATTTACAAAATATGTACCTACACAAATAGATTTAAATGAATCCTGACAATTTTGTATTTATCACACAATTACACACATCCGCTAAATTTTAACCAATACCTTTGAATTTTTGTTACTTAATGTCTTGTCATATATTTACTATTTATATTATTTTTCTTAACTACTCATACTTAGTGTTGTACCATTTCATACGAATTAAATTTGGCATTTGACATTATTTTTTTACCTTTGAAAACCTTTTATAAATACTTTTAAAAGCATATTCAGACTACAACTGCTGTTAGTGTTTTTTTGTTTTCAAACATGCAGATGGTCGAAAATTAACTACCTATGCATATAAGTATATTATATTGTATTAGAAATACAATTTATATTATCATAACAAAAACCATACATATATTACGTTCCTAATAATTTTAATAAGTAATTAGTAATTACAATGCAATTTACACACTAACAACGATATCTTATAAGCGCGTGTTATAATGCTATTTTAAAAACAAAAATTATTCGCATAATATGTCAGGGACTTTGGTTTGATTAAGTTCTGATTTTCAACCATTCGTATGATTTTCGATATGAAATCGTGTACATTTATACCTACCGCGGGTTACCTAATTAAACAGGTGTTAAACCGAGAGCTATGGTTTTTAACAGAATTAAATTGCCATGGTAAGAATAATAGAGCTAAATCAATATAGTTTGAATAATTATTTCCCTATTGAACTATTAATATTGATATTTAGTAGTCAATTTAAAAACGATTATTAAATCCTGTTATAATTATATAAACTACAATAAGTTACAATAATGTAAGTTAGACAACAATATTTTAAATAATTTATTCATTTATAAAAGTCAAGTTTTTTTAGCTAGCTAGCGAATAATGAATATTTGTATTCAAACCGTTTAAACTAGTTTAAAACTATAATGAAGACATTTTATAATCCATAATATATCACTTGAGATGTTCGCTAAATTTTAACTAGAATATTATTTACATAGTGAGTTACGATTTATTTAATTGTTTCTTTTAAATTATAACTAATTTATTTATAACTTATTCTTCTAACTAATCAATAGTCATATTGACATATCTTTTAAACATTTATAGAGTTAAAGACATTTTTGAAATAATTTATTTCCCAATCTGTTTTTAAAATTGTCGTTTGTTAATAAAAAAAATATTATTTGTGCATGCACCTAATTTAGTGCGTTTCATTCTTTCTACACTTAATAGTGTTAACTTTTAGTCAAACCATAATATCATTACTGTTATATTTTATAAGTTATACAAAATATATTAGTTTTCAAATTTTCAACATTTTTAATTTTTTAAACTATGATAAGTTAGAGATATCAACATTTATACTTACTTTCAAAATTATGTATTTTTTAATTGCCTATTCGTAATAAATAACAATTTTGACTAGAGAATGTAATTGGACGTGGCTATTATATTTATGAGAATAATCGTAGTTAAGTACCTTCTATAAGACGTTATATTATACTTATATAACAGAATGAACAATTACATTTTTAGTTCTGGCATACCACTAGATTTGTATTTTAATTTATAATTGTATTGTTGTGTGATATTTATCTTAATGACATGACATAAAAAATAGTTATACATAATATCTTCTGTATAATAAAGTGTCTGAAAACAAAAAAATCGATTACTAACTATAATTGAACAAATTTTATATAATAGTTTTTATTACAGGAGTATTTATTTTCCTAATTCATTATTTGAAATAGCTGGAAATGCCGTCAACGAACTAAAAGAGCCGATCAGTTGGTCGTGGTCGGTATCAAATGTTATGGATTGGGTACAGTATGGGTTACGATTGCCTCAATACGTAGTGAGTAGCTGCGAGAACGCGTTAAACAAATTCAAAACCATCCCTTCAATAATATTAGTTACAAAAATTATAATATTTGGATATGATAATTGTATGTCATAAGGTTAACGTTAGATGCATTTCACACTAGAGGTGCCACCGTCGGTTTGTCTCCATTTTCGGTTAATTGGAACTTTTAATTAGCTTTGCGTGTTAACTAAAACACTGGCAGCGGTTTTTTGAAGATTTTCCTTATAATATAATATTAGTCCTTGATACCTAATTTTCCAACGATTTATTTGCTTCAAAAATTTACTTTATAAAAGAACCTATCTGACTTTGCCAGGTTTGACTCTGTTAGGTTAAGAAAATATATGACTATAATCACTAAAAGGTCCAAATAGTGAAAAATATTATAGTTACAACAGTATTCACATAATTTTAGCTCATAATTAATAGTTATCATTAGTTATTGATTTTACGATGAAGAGAGTTTTTATATGTTCTTGTGTACCTACCTACACAATATTGTGTAGGAGGACAGTATTTACTATTGAAATTTGAAGTATTTTTGTTAAGACATCATTATTATTTATTACTATTTATTTATTATTTTTTTTTTTTAAGAAAACTCATCAACTTTTGGTCTTTGGCTATTGTCTTTATCTTTGTTATTGTTATTATTATTACATACTTATCCACCCACATATTCAAGGAACATCCATAGTAAACTTACCTATACTTTTAAAATAAAATCAGGAATTGTATTTTAAACATTGTGATTGAATTATAGATAGTATTCAAGGAGAACAATATTGATGGTAAGAAATTAATTTTCATTAACTGCCAAACGCTGCCTTCTTTCCATATTACAGACTTTGATCATATCAAGGTAAGATTGTTATAATTTACAGGAAACGCATTTCATAAATATATATATATATAGGGAGACGTAAATTGTATTAAGAATATAGGTTATCTGTAAAATATATTTTAATCCTACAGAAGACATCAAATTCAGTAACCAGATTGTCTATACACAACTATTATTGGTATACCAACTATCTTTTTTTTATAACTCATAAAGTCATAACGAAACCATATGTTTCATAACTGCTTATAAATATTTGATATTCTATAATATATTTCATTAATTCCTTCTTGGTTAGATCATACAATTTGGCGTACAGTTTTAAAATTGTATATCCTATATATATTATAATAATATACTTAAGTATTATTATACTAGTGTATTATTACGATAGATGAGTGACAACATAACAATTATCGATTTAACTTAATTTAAGTCACGTTGATTGTGAATATAGGTAGTAGCTAATTACTATTAAATAATTATATAGGTAGATCATCATATTATACACTTATATATGACTGATACCTTTCTATACTCTTACTCGTAAGCCATAATTACTATTTCTAATCATCTTACCTTCTCTATTGAATCAAATTTTTCAAAAAATCAAAAACTGCAAAGTTTTAGTGATGTTTTAAAATAAAATTATAATAATATAAATAATCATTGTTTATTAAACCGTTCCGGGTTAAAATAAATTGATCCTATTGTAGCGTTTGTAAGTATGAGTAATGAGTAATATTAATTTTGTATATTGGATAGTTATGGCTCATGAGTAAGAAAATATTTGCTAGTATATCTAGTTATAATGTTTACATATTAAAAATTGAATGTATTCACGATTAAAAAGGTAGAAACTGGTCGGATTTAGTACAGTAAGTTACAAGTGGGTCATTTGATAGATGCTAAATTTGAATTCAATGATATAATATCATAGAAAACGAAAAACGATTCAGAGCGGTGACGGTCTTTCAGTCTATATTATAATAATATATTTAAATTACAACAAAATAACTATAATCGTTACTTTTAATTTAAGTATCTAAATTCATACAAATTTGATCTTAAAATAGCAATAAAAAAACTGAGTTTATATATTTTCTATATTTTTGGTTACACTATAAACTACTCGTGAGAAACCTTGTTTTATATTTTCAATCCTTAGCTATAAAAACTGAATATTTTATAAATTTGAAACTAGGTACAAAATATGTTGCAGATTTTCGAGAGTTTTATGAACTTTGTCAAATGTTAAACTATTTAAATGCTTATACAAAATAATCGTGCAAAATAACATTTTTCGTACATTTAATGTATCTTTAATATTTTTTAATTGTTATTATACAACTTATGAGGAAAATTGTCAGTTGTATTATTATTTATAGATAAAAAAACTAATCAAATTTATAATTTCAAATGTCTAACATAACTCAAAACATGTATAAAAAATGATAAGATAAACATTTGAGGAAAATTTAAAGAACGGTTATTCGTTTTTGAATTACGAAAAATAAGAAAATCGTATGATGAAAATTCGGTTATTTATACTGTTGATAATCCAATATCAAAACGCTTATAAAAAATTAGGTAGACTTCCAGTAAACTTTTTTTGTTGATAAAGGCAGGAAATTTTATATTTAATTTTAAAATCTTAAATACAAATAAATTTTTATGAATTTCAAACTCAAAATAATTTACAAATTTTAATCAATATTCTAACCTTCAGGCCCTCATAAAAAAATATAGTGGATAATACGGTCAACTTTTTTTTAAATTTCCATTAATAACAACTTATGAGGATCTTTTTATTACATTTTCAAGTATTTTGAGACAACAAACAATTTTTTTATCGTCAATAATTAAGAAAAATAACAAAAACCCAAATTTTTTTATGCTTCAAAATAGCTCAAAAAATTAACATATTTTTAAAATTTAATAGTGCTGTATTGAAAATGGTAATACAAACATCTGGTGAAAATTCAGACTATCGGTTAGGTTATATATAAGGTTATTAGTTTTTAGTTACATCAAAAAAATTTAATTTTTTTGTCAAAAACTAGTTTTGCATAAAAATCCTCGTTTCACCTTATTTTTTTTACTTTTCTTGAAGCTTTTGAGAAAACTCTTGGGAATTTTCAATTTTGATCTACTATAAATCACTAATAACTAAAATACCAACTAGATTTACTTTTCTACTAGAAAATATTCTAAAGTTGAAAGTCAAAGAATTATTTCAACTACTTAATATTGTGTGCACATACACACAAACATAATTTCAGAATCATTGAGAATTTAAAATTCACTTACAAAACAGAAATAGTTTTTACAAACACACAATATGTATAGAAGGTAAATCGACTATTGACACTCTCTTATTTTCTATTCAATACCTGTACTTCCTAAATTAAAATGATAAGCTATACAATTTTAAGTCTATATTGAGAGTTTTTGTAGGCCACATATAGTATTATTTATGTTTGAATAAAAAAAAAGCAAAATGTTAAATAATATGCAGTAATATTATAAACCCATCGTTTAAATATATGAGATTCATCGGTTACGTACAAACAATCGAATTACTAATAATAAAATGAGTCATGTTGTAATAATGTGTATAGTGAGATTAAATGACCAACAATACGCTCACTATGATTCATATACGTAACGCACTTTGGTTATTTATGTGAAGATTCAAATATAAGATACATAATATTCTAAGTAAAAATAATACAAGGCGACTACATCAAAATATATGTCTTTAACGTTTAATTTCCATCTCCATCGTCATTGTATAAGAACGATCACAATGCTTTGGTAACAATGCTTATTTTACATTCTCATTGTAAAATACATAATATTCTATTCGTAGACAAGTAACAATTGCATGACGTGAACGGGGTTGACAGCTGTAGTGACAACGAAATTCAAATAGATACTCGATACATAGTAAAATATACAATTCAAAGTGGTACATAATAATAAAAGGCTTAACACTTTTATGACACTTTATCAAACATTTACCTGAAAATTATGAACACGTTTGGGTGCATTTCTGAAAAACACATTAAGACGTAAAATTAAAGATAGGTATATAGGTACGTTCCGACTAAAACTGCATGTAACAATTTAAATATAATAGCATTGTAAAAAAATGAAAATAAATTTAAAAAATGCTGATGAAGAATTATTTAAATTTGTATAAAAATGCAGGAAAATTATCAAATGAAAAAACGTTGAACTATATGAAAATAATAGAACTACGTTTCGGGGTAAAATAATGAATTAACAACCATATGCAAATAAATAGAATATATCACCTATTGTCTCAACTCGTAATTACAAATAACAGTATTATACTAAAAATTAACATATATCTTTGGAATGCTATTGAACCAACCTAATGGTATCTTCTGGGAACACTAATCAGCTAAGAATTATATGCGCCCAAAAGAACATTTAGGGAAATATTACTCTCAAACTTCGTATGGATTTACACCTTAAAGTTTTGTGTTCTGGGAAAATGCGTCCAAATGTATTCCACCAAATATCATTATATCCTTGAGTTAGCCTAGATTAAGCTATCACGTAATGCTTTGGAGCATCTATTTAATATTTTGTTTTATTTCACCAATAACCATGTACTTACCGTGTTAGATAATTACATAATGCCAATTATTACAAATTGCTGCAACAACATTACTTTTTAAAAGTAATTTTTGTGAAATTTAAAAGCGTTTTTTTATGGACGTTTCATTACATGTGTTTATAATAATTTATCAGCTATTGACAAGTGATTGTGTTAAATAACAGCAAAAGGTAATTCCAAAGTAGGTAGCAGCCACTGCAGGTATTGCCACTCGAATACTAAAATATCATTATACCAATGGTATAGTCAGTGCTCGACTTGCGGGGGACCCAGGGGACGGAGTACCTCTACTAACTTTTCCAAAATTTTAGCGTACCCTGCATACGATTTTTTTGGGGAGTTTACCAATTGCGCTAAAAAATACATTTTCGCATACCAATTACGCTCGGTCATTTTCTGGGTCAATAGACCAATAAATTGTGCTTGGTAATTTTCAGGGTAATATAAGTTTTTTTTTTTTTTTTTTGGGGGGGGGGGTGAGGCTTCGACAACTATGGTACTGTTGGGTTGTAACACGTATGTGTTTGACAGAATTTTCAAGTGGGCACACGTAGGTATCTGTCAAGCCCGGGTGGGGGATGGCGACCTCTCTCTCCAGACACCGTGACTGTCCGATGAGAAGTACCTAACCTAACCGAGAAGTATTAAAAATTATTTATCATACATAAATAAATAGCTTTTTTTTTAGAATTGATACAAACAACTTACTTGTCAATTTTTCAGTTGTTATACAATGAACGTCAATAATAATTAGTAGTTAGTACATTTATACTATACCTAATAAACATAAATATACCTGAAGTATATGCTCCGCAATTGGTAGGCTGACACTAAAATATACATTTTATCCATACAATTGGTCCATGCCCTTTAATTTTTATCAAAATACAAGAAATATCAGGTATTATTAATACAAAGTGTCGGGTCCCCCACTAGTCCCACTCATAGATTTATTCCAAATAGATATATAAAAGCTTGGATACTTAGTAGTTTTAGTGGTAAAAGAGATGCGTAAGAAAACTTTTGTCCAAAAAGAAATTGGAAGATAAACCTGCACATATTTATTATAATTTATGGGACTATTTAAATAAATAGACTATGAGTGTTTTTATTTATTTACTTTTGGGTTTGTTGTAATATTGTTTATAATATTTTTATGTAGGTAATACAGTAATATTACTGTGACCAATACCTTAATATTTTTTTAATATAATTAAAAAAGAGTCATTTGAGGCTATTGAATAAGCACTCACGTTTTATCAACGTATACAAAATTATGGGAACGCTCTTTTTTTTTAAAGCAAACCGAATCTCCCCACTTTAGTTTTGCCAATTCGAGCACTAGAATAAGTGCTACTCTTTGGATTTTGGTTGGTCGAATTCAATATTTGCTACGCTACTTATGCATCTGATAAGAGTATATTTTTCAAATAATATCTTAATATCTTACTTAAACTATTATTGGTACCTAATACTTATTTTCACTGTGGCTGTTATTAATCTATTACTGCTTTGTACTCACAGACAAACCGGACTAATGTCGTATCTTACGTAAATCCCACAAATACGACGAAAAACAAAACAGTTTGTATTTTGTCACATCAGTCGCATCGTATTGCGACGAAACAGCATGATCAGAATAAAAACCGTCGGACTCGCCGGATTTACGTAGGATAGGTGTAATTTCGATGTCTTGTTTCAGGAAAGTACAACTATTTTGGTATGTCTAGGTAAAAATTCATGTTAATAGTAAGTTCTGTAATCGTTTTTATTTTTATTAATTTAAGGCTTCGACGGCTAAGGTAATTAGCTTGTGCGCTGTATGTTTGGTAGGGTTGGTACGGTAAGGTTGGAACTGTTAGTACAGTTGAAATCGGTTGGTTAGGAACACGTGTATGTGTCATGTGTGGCAAAGTTTTTGCAAACTAGGAACCCGGGTGGTCACCCATCCAAGAACTAGTAGCAGCGGCCGTTGATTTCTTTCAATAAACTTTATTACTCTACCTACGCGATTGGTTTCAGCCACTGAGCCGCGCCTATATAGCCACAATTTTTATTTTATTATTTTTAATCCAATGCTATTTTACGATTGTAAACATATAATTAAACTTATGATTTAACGGATTTTGATCAAACTGTGCTTGATAGCTAAAAAAAAATAATTATAACATAGATTCAATTAAATTTATTTGTCTAGCTTTCTAAGGAAGGAGGTGGAGGACGTTTTCTGGTTGACAATCAGGGTCGATTGTTTCATATAGGTTCCTTGGTATAGGTTCCACTCTTTTCTCTTTTTTTTGTTGGATCTGCATTCCATGCATGATTGTATAGGTACATGATTGTGCTTGGCACAATGTGTTTCACCATTAGTACTACTCCATACCAAGAGCATTCTGTTGATAGTTGATTCTGCATGAGAAGGCTACGTGTGGCCGATTCTCGGTCTATTTTTATGTTTTATATTATATTTAATAGGTTTTCGACAAAATCAATTTTTGTTTTTCGTGTAATTCTATGACAATTGACCGTAGATAGGTACACCGTACACGACATTTTCACTGAATGTTCATAATAGCATTTTCTATACACGATAAAATGTTCTAAATATTTTGACTTTTTTTGAATTGTTTGCGGACATATTCAGTTCCCAATTTTTTTAGTTTATTTTTCTATAAAATATGTCGATAAAATTTTTTTCGTTGGGTCAAAAGGATTGAAAATTTAATACAAGATTTCTAATATATTGTTACAATGACAGTTGAAAAATATTAAAAATACATTTTCATAATTTTTTTTATGAGCATTGTAAGTTCAATAGTTGTCAATATTTATTAAATTTAAAATTAAAAAATATTATTCGTGGGTACTTGAAATTTTTTATGTATATTATTATATTGAAATATTGAAATATGATAATATGCAAATAATATTAATTCGACAGAGCGGCTACCGTATTAATAAGAACAATATAAATATTATATTTACCCGCTTTTTTTATTTCTATTTTTGTTTTGTACCTATTTTAATTTGATGGTATTAGATATCTACTGTTGTTTTTTTTTTTTTGACCTGTTGGCCTGTTGGTGGGCTAATTCATTTTATTCTAATTACTAATGTAATAAACATAAGTTTGTATAACGTAACTTAAGTGAAATTTAAATTGGGTTTTATTGAGCAATGCTCACACGCACCAACATAGAACCTCCGACTTTTAGATTCATATTATAATATTATATGGAGATATTTAATGAGATAAATAATACTGGGGTATCTTATAATGTAAATTAAGTTGAATTTGTGTTGTGATCTCTTCGTCTATCACGTCATATAAGTGTAATTTCAAGTCATTAATTTTGACTAATTTCAATATTAAAACAGTATTTAAATATAATTTGGATAAGTAGCAGTAATAGTAGTAACTGCTTTTTCTTTTTACTAAAAAATCACAATTTACCCATTCACCCAATTAGATGTTGTGTTTATTGTATAGGCATTATAGGCACCTATTATAGGTATAATAATATTAAATACTGAATGGCTGTAGCGTGGTTCACAACGACCGATTTAAAAAATAGATTTTCTCGATAATTATTTAGGATGAGAACCCTTACTATATAACATTTAATATTATCAGTCTTAAAATAACATGTCATTTAAAAAACATGGAGCAGTGGAATGGTAAACAACGCGCCTGAGAGATGTTGAAGAACTAAAAATAAAAATCTGAAAAGAAATTTCCAATAGACCTTTGTAAGTGATAAATACACCATGCAGTGGAAAACATACTAAATACTATAGGAAGATTAGAATTTAGAAGGGGGCTTAAGAAAATCTGGTGATCATCTTGAGGAAGTAATTTTTAAAAAATAAATGGCATGTTATGTATTTTGTTTTGATGTATTAATAAATTATCTTTGAAAATCGACCATTTAAATGTCCCACTCTGTATTACTACCTAGTATTATAATTTATAATTATTGATTAATAATTAGTATTTTATGTTTATAATATCATCATTATTTTAATATATTATCGTAATACCTAAAAAAGTATACAATTTAGAATAGGTATTGCATGAAAATAAAAAACCTAATAATTATAATACACTGCCGGCTGTCATGGACCTAATAATTTACATAAACTAACAAAATACAAACCACCTATTAAATTAATTATAACTCATACAATTTAACGCACTATCCATCTATAGGAACTTTTAAATTTTGATTTTTAAATTAATAACGAGTTACGCGTTAAGTAACGTTAAATTAGTATTTATAAAATTCTGTGTAGCGAATAACGCGTGATTTAACTACTTTAATATTTAAAAAGTACAATCACTGCTTATAATTTTATAATAATTATACTCCGTTCACGTTAAGAAGGAACCTCGGCGGCCGATTTGTGTGCAGTGGCGCTGCTCAATTCCATGACAGGTGTAGGCACAGATAGTTGACTCGGTGGGGTTGACAAACAGGTGTGACCGTCACCAACGAATGGAGTGTAATCTTATAGAATTGAGAACTTCTAGTAGTTACTAGTTACTTTAAAATCTCAAAATATGTATGCACTTCCGACATAATATGAACAATAAATATGCACTTATAGAATGTGCTCTAAAAACTTGCAATCAATGTTCAATATTTGAAATAAAAATATGACAAATAATACTATTTTGTAAATATTATATCAAACTATCTGAACAATTTGGCTTAACCCATGTGCCGTTTTAGATTCTGAGCGGAGCGATGAATATAACCTATTGATTTTACAACGATGTGTTTGTTTTTTTCTTTTGAATTTTTTTCTTTTTTTATTTAAACCTACAGACATGTTTAATTTTATAAAATTATCTCGGGCTGGTTGGAATACTTCCACAATGAAAAAATTTACAAAATACAATTTTAGATAGGTATAGCTTTATCCAAGTTACAAGTATTGTGTAACATATTTATAAATCACCCACGTTGCACGGTGACCTTTCTGGACAAATATACGAAAAACTAGAAATCCTCAGACCATAACATACTAAATGAATGCTAATATAATATTACGTATTATTATGTATCAGTACATTGCAAAGAACGTGAGACACCTGTACGGTTTGCCTCCGGACACCGAATACCACAACGGGATCAGTGGCCAGCGGTCAGTGTACCACGCGTATGGTCGGTATTACTTGCACTTGGCAACTACTCTTGCGGCCAGCAAACAGCGGTCGGCCACGGCTGCCCGTGGAGTGCAAGAAACGCTGTCGCTGTTCGATTACATTCAATCGATCGGCATGGTGACCGATTTGCGGCACCGCGGCCAGCGGACGTCCGGTTGTCGTACGGACGACCGGCAACGGCCGCCGAGACACAAGATCTTGCTGGCGCGGTTGCCGGCCACAGAGTACCTACGGGGCGGACAGTGTGCGCACGCAGATCAGGCTGTTGTGCGATTGCGTCCGATGCTGCAACAGACGTGCGTGGAACAGCCGCCTTCGAAGCAATGACCGTTGCGTGGCCAACGGCCACAGCGCCTTTTCCGCAACGGACTAGTCGTACATTATTGTTGTAAAGGATATAAGCACATCTTCGGACTGTACAAAATGTTCTCACTCATACACATGACATATTAGTATATTATTCATGAAATGTGCACTTAAAATTGCTCTGTACAAATATTTATTATACGTTCATTATTTTAAATACAAATATTTTTAAAGTAAACCGAGACAGTCAATCTGCTGTACTCTGCAGGGTTGGGAATAATATCATAGTGACAAGTAACTAAGCTATATGTAACTCAGTTACTTTTGTAACTTGTAACTTACGAATTGTCAAAGCACAAAAGCACAATGTAACTTTTAATTGTAACTTGTAACTGCAGCAGGTTAACAATTTTCCTAAAACTGTTTATGAAAGTTACAGGTTACAACTAAAAATTACATTGTGCTTTTTGTGCTAAAAACGTTTGATTCGTCCATTTTGCCATTTTGGTTTCCACAGTTAATCTAGGCAGTGGATATTCAGTGGTTATACGATTGTACATGTCGAATCCATATCGGGTTAATGTCTTTTTCTCGCGTGAAGTGGATAAAGTGTGCATTTTTTCATGAAATTGAACCACGTTTTCTCCAATATTCGTGGAATTTCACAGTATGGTCGTGGTCCCAAAATGGATAGGTCGGTACCTAAACTATAAATGTGCGTGGGCGTACGAAAACGGCTCCCAAACGCATAGATAACAAAGAAACAATTTTTTATATCCATGCCCAAACGACCTTTTTTTTGTAAACTGCGGCCGAATTTGTAACTATATGTACCTACAATATCTACGATATTTTTACCTTTTAAAAACATTTTTTGGATTGCGCACAACAAATATTTTGTATTGTTGATTTTAAAGTAATTCGCAACTGTCTTATGATGTTTATTATTATTAAATGTATTACCATTCATACAAAAATATAAAAATTATTATTTTTTTTTTAAACAACTTCATGAATTATACGTTAAATTAGCCTTAAAACAATACCTAAAGTCAATTCATTATAATGTGATTTTTTAGTATCAGGAATGACAACCTCTCTCTATCATAAATATTATTATTTTATATGCTAGGTATAATAACGAGTTTTAAACTCTACTTTTTGAATTTAGATTTGATTAATTTTTAACTTAATTGATATTTATTGACATGAACTAAATAAACTACGGGTTACTTTCGATTAAATCCAAGTTAAGTTAATTAATAAATAATAAATAGGTAAAATAATAAAATAATAACTCATACAAGAAATAGGAAAAATGGTTTTAATTGTATTTCTTAAACGAACAAATAATAAAACATATATATTTGCCATAATCATATAAAAATAACATTCGCTACCTATGTATAAGGATAAGGCTAATCTGGCTAATAGTTATATTTAAAATATTTCATACGCAGTTAATGTGTTCATTATATATATTTTCAATTTATATATTTAGAAATAGCCAACTGCCAATAGTTACAGTTGGACTAGTGCATTTTTTATTAAGCACCCATAAATAGTCAAAATCTTAAAAAAAAATTACGTAAGTAAAGAAACCGTTTTCCATTTGATAATTCACGAATAATTAAAAACGAGAAATATGGATACTAACATTATTAAGCAATGCAATTACTTCGAGTTCTTCTAATTATCTTTAGTATATTTAATAACTGTTAACATCATTGTCGTAGGAATGTAGAGTATAATATGATTAAAAAATAATAATTTTAATTTCAAAGCGTAACTTTTACATCTATTTTACTATGTTAAATAAACATGATTCTTAAGACGTTACCTATATATCTATTATCGTATATTCGTGTATATAATTTCACAATATGACAAATAATAACTATAAACCGTATTTACTAGGTAAGTGCTGAAATGAAGCTCCCGGATATAATAAAAAGTGTCACGCCAAATATGTATTATTGTAATTTAAACAAAATATAATAATAAAACAATACATTTGTCCGTTTTTATTTAATCACAAATTAGATGTCGAAATGTGTACACAACAATGCGAACTCTCAATAAACGATGTTAAAAATGTATTCCGAAGTATTATATAAGCTCCTTGTTTAATGGGTAAACCACACACTTGTCATTAGATAATTTCACATAATTTCTCTGCCGCAGTCCAAGTGTCAAACTCGGTCAACGTTTACGAATTATCCGGATTCGTGATCATCCAACACGTAGTTTTAGCATAGAATTGAAGACGGACGAATCACATAACTGAATAATGTTCTCAAAATACGGTTATATATATATATAGTTGAAAGAAAAAAGAGAAAAAACAATTCGCAGATGACCCGACTAAAGGGCATTTTACACAAACGTGACATGTCATCACCATTGTGGCTATAGACATCTCGCTAAATGCAACCATCCAATTATCGAATACTAAATCAAAAGTTGTGTAAGCAATGACCAATCGAGACATTCTGTAACACAATGAATCGTAAATCGTAATAGCTACATAAACGTCAACAACTAAGCAATAAATTATCGTGAAAAAGTGTTAAAATCAATATGGTCCTCGATCTTTATAAAAATGAAAATACACCATAATTTTTTTAGTTTTGTATGCTTTTTTAATCGTGTAAAAACCGCAGTTTGGTTTGGTAACAGTAAATAATAATACCGTTGTCCGTTTATTTGAAAATATTGTTTAACAAGTATTTAGTCCATTAACGTAAACGTCTCATATTTCATAATTTATTCCACAATCTGTTTAGCCGTTTAGGGCTTTAGGTATAATTGTATGTTTGTTTGTTACGTTTACCATTATCATTTAGACAACGATAACGGAGAACTGCCTCTTAAAGTGGAAATAAAACTAATATAGGTGTGTATCTCATTTAAAATATAACATTGTTACATCTCAAGGTTAGGTTAGGTTAAGATTTTACTCAAATGTTGAAAAAAATATTTTATTAGATGCAACACTAAATGCAAAAAGAGTGTTAATAATTTGAAATATCTTGAGTGTTTTGGAAATTGGAAAATATTTTTTGTTGATGTAGGTAAGTAATGTTTTTAAACAATCATGTTAGGATAACACTTTTAACACATTGTTATTTATTAACATTTTACAATTTATTATTCTACATTTAAACAATTAGGATTTTTACCTATAATCAAATATCAAGAAAATATATTTTCGGCCAGTTTTCGTGGTGGCGATTAAATAAGCCCCCCTCCCTCACCATTAACGCACAACCAAGAAATTAATACATTTCTGGCTACATACTATATATAGCACTGCAGTAGATGATAATATATATTATATATGTATAAAGTGCTATAAATAACGCATATATTGCTATAGTATTATACTATTTACTATTATAGCATCGCGTATTAATTACAAGGTTGTTTGTCCTGCAACGATGATTTGGGAATGGAGGCTAACTTTTTTGTTGTCAACAAATCGCATTATAAACGGGCTGTTTACATTGGCAATGAGCCGAACCGCCAAATTATTACGGACAACGTTGTTCCATCGTCGTGCCAGAGTATATTATAATATTCTATATAATGATGATACGTATTATAGTACCTATTTTTATAATATTATGTTATATCCTGCGAGCGAGCAGTACAGGTACCTCGGGAGCCTTCCGGAGTCGTGGTCGTCCACAACATAGCAAGTTCACACAAAAATATAATTTTGTATTATTGTGGTGTCATATTATGTGTACAAACGTGCACAGTGTTGATGATTTCGCACGGTCGTAGTCACAGATATAATATACCTAATATTATACAGTTGTTACAATAACGTGACGTGTTGTACCTGTAGAATGTAGATTATTATAATAAATTATACACCGTGTCCATGTTTTATGTAAAGACATTTACCACCTTAGTATTAACCAAAGTCCCCAGGGTAGGTTATTATTGTATGTTGATAGCCTTTCGCATATTACCGCGTCGATAAATAATTTAAAAAAAAATAAACAAAATTATAATGACTAATTCCTCCCTAGGGAGGTCAATATAATATATTTAAAAAAAAACATTTGTAAAGTAAATAATATCATTGGGTATAATATACACTATATTATATACAATATATACATACATCGATACATCAATTATTATCATCAATCATCATCATCATCTTCATCAATACACATTATAAAATTGAGTCGCTTTTTTTTGTTCGGGATAAACTTCGAAACGGCTTGACCTATTTGGCTTTTTTTGTTGTGTTCGTAATAATAAGATTTGTATAAAAGACAATTTTAATACATATCTAAATATATTGTATAGCCGTATAGGTACTCTTTGCCCATGTAGTTTACATACATTGAACTCAGGAGACAGGAACTCTGTTTCTTGAATGTGACGTTCATGTATTCCACGGGTGTCATGAATAGATATTTTCAGATTCTTGACCAACGGATCGAAGAAGCGATGGAAAACATGAAACTACAGAAATTAAAGATCGCGATTAAACACTAGAAAAAGATGTTGACGTGGGTTTTGTACAATGCACTGTATGGTTTACGTCATTGAGTAGGTATACCTATAATACTTGATCAAAATTATATTAAAGATTCTTCGGGCAAAAAAAAATATTTAAAATGAGAAACATACCCATTTATCCCAGTTCTGCCACCAAAAAATTTGATGAATCAGCATATATTTTTATACATGTTTATTAGAAGTGGGTCGAACTCTAAAATATATAGTCTCGAACCGAACTTTTTAATGGTATGTCGAACCGAACACAAACCGAAAAATTCAGTTAAATGTCGAATTCAAACGGAACTTTTTAATCGGAACTGAACCGGACATTTCGTTTCACGTCAAACCACACCTGTACCATATATTTATTATATTTCATTACTGAACTGAACCCAAACTAAACTTTTGAAGTAAATTTCAAATCAAAATTTGTAGTCCTATGTCAAACCAAAATATATAACGATTATCGAATAAGGAGTAGGACTATTAATTAATGAATTTCGAACTTTTTGTTTGAGTCCGGTTCAGGTAGGTTAGGTTCAAGTGGCGGGAAAACTTATGACTACTCTTCCGGAGAACCCAATGGAGGAAAATTATTTGGACCAGATTCTATTAAGCTTCAGTGTTTTGACTTTTGACATTGAACATTTCGAGTAGTTCAAAAATATTTGACATCTTTGAACACAGAATACCATATACCTACAGCTTTTCTGACGAAAGAACATCTAAAATAGTTATAAAAGGTCTTCTTAGGGAAATCACAGACACAAAAGCTTCAAAAAAACTAATCAAACTAAGCTACACAGTTACTAATGTGAGGCAATTTGGTAAACAAAACTAACAACTTCCTATTCACATGGTTGTTTTCAAAAACACGCCGGAAAATAAGGAGATTTTATACCTTAGATCACTATTTTACACGGTGGTATAAATAGAAAGATACAAGTCAAATACACCAGCGCCATGCTACAATTTCTAACAACTCGGCCATTCAAGCTTACACTGCGGCGCTTCATTGACCGCTTGAAACACCAAGGCTAAATCTGCACCAAACATCCAGAAGAAAAGCCAAAATGTACAAATTGCGAATGAGATCATACAGCGAACTATAAAAAATTCCGAGCCATTACCTACTCAAAAAACTGAAAAGAAAAGTCCACACAAACCAAATCGGAAACGCCTTGAAATTCTTAATTTAAAGAAGAAAATTGATATAATCTTACGAAACGAAACTCATCTGTCTTCCGATAATCAATTCAAGCTCCCAAACTATATTACGTTCATCAGGAACAGCTATTTCGGTAGATCGTAAAAGGACCAGAGACCCAGCTATAAAAAAATCCCTCAACAAACAAACATTACAAATCAGAGTTCTGCTACACTAGCATACGAATAATAAATGGTCAACGTTCCTGGACGTTCCTAAGTTAAATAGGTAAACTGAAGAGAAGACTTCTTCACACACAGCCTCCAGTTCATCCTGCACTTCAAGATCAAGAAGGCATCTTCAATTCGACCCAAAAACTATAAAGCCAACAAGTTTGTACACTTAGTGGAAGAGCAGTTTAAAACTCCAGACACCCATTGCTGGGTCAGCGTCAGTTCGTGAATCCATAGAACATGACTACACAATATACAAAAAATCATTATTTTTCTCTCCGGGAGAATTACATTAAGCAATCTGCAGACTTCCAAGTAAAAGTTCTGAAGGACTAGAAAAAATCTCAAACTTATATAATAGGTATAATATTTGCCATGAAACCAAGTTAAATGGTGTGGGGTCAAAACCACGGTCCTGTTACGAATAAAT
Source organism: Nasonovia ribisnigri (assembly GCA_027563435.1). Taxonomy (NCBI): domain Eukaryota; kingdom Metazoa; phylum Arthropoda; class Insecta; order Hemiptera; family Aphididae; genus Nasonovia; species Nasonovia ribisnigri. The sequence continues at coordinate 175,020 of JANEHU010004904.1, read as the reverse complement.
TATGTTCGTTGTTCAACTGAAATTTTATTGTCGAACAGGCAAAAAAGTTTTCACCACCACTGTAAAGCGGGGAAAAATGAAAAAAAAAACCGAGGAAGTCACTGTATAATAATTAGTAATTGTTGAACGTACCTATCATCATTGAAAGGGTCACTCTAATGTGTAATGAGTAATGACTAATGGATGTTTTTAAAAATTAAATGATAAATAACTGCATAGAAAAAACGGTTCGCGATTCTGGGCAGACAGCCTGTCAGCCTACTTATATATTATAAGACAGTGGCAGATCTAGAATTTTTTTATGGTGGGTGCTATGTTGACAATAAAGCTCTTTAGGTATTTTCACGAATAACTTTTAAACAGTTAGTTCTACGTGATACCTCATAAGTGATATCTAAGTATTTCTATTATAAACAAAAGTTCAATACGCGGAACTGTGGGTGTTTCAGCTCACAATTCCCAATTTGGTAATTCAACTATAAATACAGAGGAAGTAAAATTGTCCTGCACAAAATAGCTTGTGCTATGTTGTACAATATGTACATTTTGTGGATTACACATACGGGTGTAGCGTCCTACTTAAGATTAAATCTCAATATCAACAATTTAATGTAAATCGTTACTATGTACTGGTAACTAAAGGACAGACAAACGGACACAACGAGGATATAAGGTGTTCTAAACTTATGTATAAAAACTAAACAATGGCTAAAAATATAATTTCTAGAAAATAATTGGTGAAAAATTTACAGATTTAAGATCTTAATCTCTTTAATATTTTGAATTGAATATTGGGTCTTTGTTCATAGTGTCTAAGTGACACATAAGACCATAACTGAAAGGGAATATAAGGGGTTATCAGATTTGGGTAGCCTATCCTCCACTAAATATTTTCATAGTAATACCATTGAGAATAAACTATAATAGTTATTCTCAATGGTATAACAAAATATTTTTTATAGAATATAAAATAAAAGGTGTGTAATTTCTATAATATTATGTACTTAAATTATCTTTATATATTAGGAAATAATATTTATATTTTACTACAATCTAAATATATATAAGTATTTAGAATTTAATTTCCTAAAATTATAAAACTAAATAATTATATATTTTTAATTTAGAATATTTATAAGTATAAAACATTAATTTGTAATTAATATCATTTTTATACATAAAATATTAAAAGTTATATATTTTATTTGAACAAAATTATTTTAAAGTTAACAAGAATGGAAAATGGATCTAAACCAAAACAAGTTAAAACCGACCAAATATTTTTCCTTTTGGTTTTGTATTAATCAACTCTTGCATTTCTTCAATAAGTGGTAATTTTGAAATGTTTCCACGAGCAACAACTGTTAGTGGGGTATCCACAATTTTCTTAACAATTCTTACTATATCATCTTCAGTTACATTTTCTAAAAAAACAAATGAGATTAATGTAAAAATTATGCTTGAACTATTATATAAAATTGTTTGGGTACTACATTATTTCTACTTTGCTTATATCCTAGTAAAGAAAAATTGTTCACACAAAAAACAAATTTGTCTAATTTAATCAATGTAATATATTGATATAATGATAGGTATATACTATTACAGTAATTTATTCAATTATTTTTAATTTTTTTATAAAGACCTATATTTCAGATTCATAATCGAAAGCACAATACTTTTTTTAAATATGTGCAAGTATGAAATAAGAGTGTTTATCCAGTAATTTTTATAGAAAAGAAAAACCCAGAAATATGAGAATTTTCATATTTTTTTCTCAATAATATACATTTAAATATATACATAAAAAAATATTTTCTTATTTCCAAATATATATTTGTACACCAATTCTAATATAAATGTATTAATTATTATTAATTAATAATGATATTTTATTATTATTTTACTTGTTTCCTTAAATAAGTAAAAATCTGTGAAAACTAGATATTGGTTATTGATTTTAATTATTTAAAAGGACACCACACCTGCATGTGTTGTCTATCTTACAAATGTAAGACATATCAAAATTTGGGTTGAGTAGAACCAATTTTATATTACTAGCTTTAATATTTGAGTAAATTGACCTATTATCAAACTTAAAGGTAAGAACATTAACTGTGTCCTCTGAATGACTTTTTATATTTCAATTTTTAAGGAAGTTATGAGTAGATATGTAAAATACTATAATATAAAAATGCTCATAACTCCCGGAAAAATTAAAATATGGTAAAAACGAGATAACTGAAATATTTTCCTTACTTTTAAGTTAGATCATAATTCATAGGTCAATTCAATCTAATATTAAAGCTAACAACACAAAATTGGACCCGTAGAACGCACATTTTCTAAGTTGTACTTTTGTAAGATGTAGACAACACATGCAGATATGGTATCCTCTAAACTGAAAAAATTTAACAGTGGGTACCTTAATGCAAGTGCAACTTCTATCATTTCTGAGCCCTAATCTTAGATTCAAATATTTTATAACATTTATCTAAGATCTAGAGTTTACCAAATAACAAAACACTTAGCCAAGTCAAATTGGAGAACTAGAATTGGTTTCTTAAATACTCGCACAACTTAATATTTTATACTTAAAACCTACCAATTTCTTGGAGAAGTTCTTCTGGTCTTTTTCTATAACCACACGCTAAAATCTGTCTAACCATATCTTCAAACACAATAGGACGTGCTTCTAAATTCATCAGTAGAAGTGACTGCAGTTGTTTCTTTGCTCTCTATAAAATAAATAATGTCATTAAATATGAACATTTTAAATTAAATTAATACATACAGCAAGTTCTTCTCTTTGAATATTACTAGCCATGTTAGCAATTTCAAACACAATGACTTTGACCATATCACGAACATATTGTGGTTCAGCACTAGCATGAATGCAGAATAATCCACTATCAGTATATGCATGGTTATAAGCAGTAGCACTATACAACCAACCGTACCTAATTATACAAATATAATATTTTGATTACATTTTTAATAGTCAACAGGTATTATTTAAGACGGAAGCACAGCAAAGCAGTACGAAAGAGACGGCCAGGTTATTGTAATGGGTCATGGCAGTTTTTTTGTTTACTGCATTGATGTGCGTCTGGGCCTTATTTCAATATTATAATATATTTGTACTCTGTTATATAAAAAAACCACACACATACCGGTTCAAAACATTTCTATACAGCCTTGTGTACATTCCTTTACCCGGTCCACCTGCACTAAAAGATCCACCACCACCCATCATCAGATTTAATACACACGATGGAACAAAATCATTAGTTCCCACTAGAGGTATAGATTCCAGACCAATCATTACATGCGATAAAACAGCTAAACCAGATGGTCCAGGAAATGCAGGAATATCACAATCTTCCTATAATGTTTAAATATGTATCAAACAATTAATAAATATTTTAAATAATAATAAATACATACTTTGATTATTCCACCAGTGTATTGTGGTATTGAGTTATCAATACTAATTGTATCAAGCTTTTCATTGTTCCAAATTGGTTTTTCGTCAACTAAGTACCTAATTATAACACATATTGAAATATGTAATCAATTGAAAATTAAATTAATTTTTTTATAATTTGTGTAAAATTAATTATTAAAAGTACTTTTGTACACTATCAACAAGTTGTTGATGATCTACTCCAACTCCTCCGACAACAATTCGTTCAGGTACATAATGGTTTTTCAGATAAGTAAGTAGAACTTTACGATTAATTTTGGATACATTTTCAATCGGACAAAGTTTAGATAAACCCAATGTATTTTGTTGGAAAGCAGCCTAAATAAAAAATATATCTTTGAGCAAAACAAAAACAATGTATTTAAAATATTTAAAAGTATTTACCATATGCACCAAATTTTCAAGCAATTGATCTTGTTCAGGTCTTATCATTAATGTATCATGTTCAAATAAAATTGCTTTGCTTGCAGCCATTACCTGAAATTTATTATTTAAGAATAAAAAAATAATAAAATAATAAAATAAGACATTTAGATTATTTTTGCATCATAACATATTTCAATTTCAATTTTAAAATTATCAGTACAAAAGAAAAAAAATAGCCAGAACATACGGTTTGAATATTTACTTATCATTAATATTATTTTAAAAAGTTGAATCATTTTTACAAATACATATTAAAAAAACTGTAATTAATTAAATTCTATAAATTTTTTTAACCTCGTCTTCTGTAATCCTAGGCCGTAATACTACATCAGCAAGAACTTTTATAATATTATCCACATATTTTCTATTAGCACTTGCCGCATATAAAACTACATCTCTATAACAGAAAAACAAACAACACAAAAATAATAAAACTTTATTATAATTAGATACAAAATTACCGGGAACATTGTGCATCACACAAACCATTGTATTTTTCAATTTCATCCAAAATTTCATTATCTCCAGGAAAATTTGAAGTTGTCTAATATCAAAAATAATTTTTAAAAATGATGTATCAAAAAAAAAAAAAAAATGAAATATTACTCACATTAAAAGCCAATTTTTCAAGGAAATGATTAACACCGCTTGGATATTCTACTTCATATCGACAACCAGAATTTATCGCCACTAATAAATAATAAAATAATAAGTCATAGTATAAAAAATAAATATTATGTGCCCAGAACATGAGTTAATTAAAAATGTATTTAAAATGTACCTCCAACAGTACAAAATTCTCCATATGCAACTTCAGATGCCACTCTTATCCCACAAGGTAATTGTGTAATATTTGTTTTCACATTATGAAGCTTATGTTCACTGTATATAACATTTGGCAAGTTTGGTAATGTTTCAGTGAGTGGAGGTTGATTGAAAGAACATATATTCTCAATTTTTGATGAAAATTTACTTGATGTATTCCTAATATTAAAATATTTTATTTAGTATAGAAATTTAAATTTGTTATGTCATAGGTAAAGGTTTACAGTTTTTTATCATAACAAATAATAATCAATTAGGTATCTACCAATTACACTTATTGGTTTATTATATCATGTAATAGGTATCATTTATAATACCATGATATCATGTAAATAATATGTACACTAAATAATTAACCAGTTTCTATGCCCATCACATCAATGTTCGCTTCTTTAGAACTACGTGTGAGTACCATGATTAACAATTATTATATAAATTTGATTAAAACTTAAAGTATACTTAACATTAGGATCATAAATAACTAACTGGAAGAATATTAAAGCATAATGACACCTACTATCAATACTAAAATAAAATTATATTTAGAAAATACTTCATCATTAACAATTATTTCTTAACTCATTAATGAAATATGCAGTTTCAAAAGCTTTATTATTTTGATATTAATAATAAAAATATATTTATAATTTATTTAATTCTCATATATAACTATATTTTTATAAACATAATACCAATGATCCAAGGGATTCAAATTGAAAAATGTTATTAATACTGATTTAAAAACTAACATTGCACTACAATTACATATTGATATGAAGGAAACGAATAAAAAGAGATTTTCGAATTATACATACAGTTCTGTTAATGACTTTTTTCTACCGAAATACTTCAAACACGAGAATGGAGATAATCGAGATGTCATGATAACCGGCGTTTTATAATATACAGTGGCCATTATTATGTCTACCTCGGAATGACAATACTACAGTTGTAGTCCAGTCACTCCAGCACTCACTAGTCAGTAACCGTAAGACTAGTGACTAACTGGAAAACTTGAAACTAGTTAAGTCGTGTCGATATAAATTTTAACTGTTGTGTTTCAGTCATGACTTTTCGAGTTATCACTTATCACGTTCTGTAATCACAATTGGTATAGACCACCTGGTGTAATCACCGCGATTAAAGATATAATCATTGGTGCCGACATAACATATAAATAGTATTATCTTCTCAACATCGTGGTGCCGTAACGTCGTGCCGTAACTTCTATTATTATCACCACGAACAACCAATTCATTATCTATATTATCTGTGGTAACCACACGGCAAGAATTTAAAGTTGAATATTATGCGGTATCGTTTGGTCACTGTGGTATCGTGTGATGAAATAATTATTTTGATAAAAAAGATCCTGATAGATCTTGATTTTACACGACACGACAACTGTCAATTTACTACCGGCTTGTGGCAAGTGGCGACTATCACCCCACGGTTACCCCGGTATGTTGGTATGCTCAATTGGATGATGAGGATCTAGGTGGCCGTTCACCCTATGTGACTATAGTCACTATTTAAGAATATCTTTAAAGTTAGTTAAGTTGTGCACAGAATATTTCAGTCTACATAGTAGACCAACTGTGACCAACTTGATCTGGTATTGCATAGCGAGTCGAGGGATATTTACGTTTTTTTTTGTCCGAGCGCTTCGCTGTGAGCGAGTGGTCACACGGGCATCACTGGCGAACATCACTGTAAACAATTTACGATGTTTTATCACGTAAGCGGTAGGCATCACTGGTATAAATCGTGGTTAGGTAGTGTCGTTATTTCAGTAGAGTGAGTTCTTTTCTATGGATTTCGCTTTCGCTAGAGTCGTCAGACGTGAATATAACCACTGTGATTACTGATATTACGATTTACGACGGACATTCATATAGCCGCTACGCTGAAAACCACCATGTTTGACGCTCCTCTGTCCGCAAAACTCAAGGAGCAAGATCTAGAACACTTGGTAAATATTCACTATAGTTTGCCATTACAAATGATTTCCTGTTAATTTGCATCGTTCCGTTACAGGACATCTCTAAACTCACACCATCTTCACCTGAAGTAATCAGTCGTCAGGCTACAATCAATATTGGTAAGTTTTAAGATCTCTTATTTTTGTAGCTCTCATTAAATTCTTCGGTTAATGTGGACCTGATCACACAGTGGCTCACGATAGAGGGTTGTGGGGGTAGATGCTACTCCGTAATTTTGTTTTAATGGCCCATAAATAATACTAGTTTAATATTATATTAGGTCTTAAAAAGTATTTACTATGTATGAATTAATAAATATAAGTAATTATTGATAAGTTCTACCTACATTTTGTATCACACTTTCACTAAGGGCGGTATTCATAGTCGATGCTTAAGAATTAGTATTGCTTAAGAGGACAAGAGGACAAGAGGACATCACACCACATTGTGTTATCTATGTTTTAAACACGTACAAAATAAACAAAACACATTTAGGCAGTTTACTAGAATATACTAAATGTAGGTTTTAAATTAAACACAGCTCTTACAAAATTTAAAAAACAATAATTTTGAGGGCAAGATGGTGAGGTTTTTTTAAATAAATTTAAATTTTGAAAAGTTAAGTCATTTAAAAATGTTGAAATTTTTGGTATTTCTAAACGATATAATGAATGTTATATTGGGAATAATGAAAAAACGCACTGTGTCTTGCCCTCAGAAATATTGTCACAATTCAATTTTACGATAACATTTTTACTCTAGAGAGAGTGCTACTCAGATTGCTTAAACACATTTTGTCTATGATAACTTTTAGGTATGTGACGTCCTCTTAAGCTAATTTTGGTCATTTAAAAGTACAAGTTTTTGATAATAGGTAACTTAAAGCAATGCTTAAAGTAGATCTCGACCAACCTTAATTTAAGTAATATTTTTTCTGTACATAAGTCAGTCTCATTTGAGTCTTAAGTATAGCTTAAGGCTTAACTTAAATATAAACGATACTTTTTCTTAAGCCGTAGACAAACAATGATAATAAAACGCTACAGTTGCTGTGGCGACACCATGCTGTCACCTTACAAATTCAACAATAGTTACTATTAGACTTATAGGCCCCTATGTACTATTAACTATCATGCATTTATGATAGTTCTATCACGATAGCTACTATTGTGTTTTTCTATCATCGTGTAACTATGACTTTAAATATCGTCTATGAATAAGACCTTTATAGTTACTCCTGATTTGTTTTGGATGTATGAAATTGTGTTGATACATTTATTTATTGCTTTACGGTATGATAATATTATAAATATACTTATGTTTTGCAGGAACAATTGGTCATGTAGCGCACGGAAAATCAACTATTGTAAAAGCTGTTTCTGGTGTTCAAACTGTAAGATTTAAAAATGAACTCGAAAGAAATATCACGATTAAATTAGGTAAATATTACAACTGACCTATTTTATGAATATTTAACCATATGCTTTAATTATGTTTTGTACTGTTGTTTATTTCAATATTTATAAATTATAATTAACTTTATATTAATAAAGTAAATATACATTATCAATATTTGATATTTCAACTTTAAACAGATTGCATTCGTTCATTATTTGTTCTACTCTATATATTATTTATATGTAATGTGTTTTGTTCATATATAAATAGTTAGTTGATCTTAATTACAAAAAAATTAGCTTGTAACATCTAGTTATTATGATTTGTTGAATTGATAATTATTTCTAAGACATTAATGTATAAACCATAAAATTATTTTTTCAACATTATTGTCAGATATGTAAAAGTTATTAACTTTATCATGAAAATTGTTGTTGTGTAAACTGTAGTTAGAGTGATCAATCGTATATGTTCTATATTTTAATGGAAATCAACTTATAACAAAGGGTTATTTTCAATTTATTACCAATTATATGTTTTGAGGGATAACATTAAAACTTTTTATACACCTGTCTATGTGTGATATTTTTTTCATATTAACATAATAAAAAAAATTCCTTAATTTACTCGATAATTTATAAATAAAAGCATTTTTTTTCCTAAGTATTGGTGTGCACCGCTTAATATACAGTGTAGTTAAGATTTATTTCAATTATTTAGAAGATATGTAGGTCTTAACCAATAAAGGAACTAACATTTTGTAAACCTATTTTAATCTTGTATTGTCTAGTATTGGGTTAAATCCCAGGTATTATGTACTCTCCTCCTCTAATTTTTGATACATTCATATAACTCACTACAGTCCGAAATTTTACTAAAACTATTAAACATAAAAAGTCAGGAGTTAGTTGACTCCATTGGTATTAATTTAGAACTCATATTTTGGATATTGTATTATTTAAAATATCTGGTATAGATACAGTTTTATAATAGAAAATAATTATGTACATTACCATTTATGATACTCCTCCCCCCGGTTCCTGTCATCGTTACAATAATAACTACTAATGAATTACTATTTAATAGTTTTTGTGTTATCATTTTGAATTAAGTCTGATTACAGTCCAAGAATATCATTTTTTAATGTAGTGAAGAAAGTCTAGACCCCCCCGGATTAGCAATAGGTGGCTCACAGTCCAAATCTGGACCAGTGAGGTCAATAGACTTCATGTGGAACTTAGACTTTGACAATCCAAAGAATTATAAAAACATCATTGATAGTATACATTATGCCAATTTCACCAAATTTATTGGTCTTCTAGCAAGGCTAACTTAAACTTTTATGCTGTGTGGATTGTATTGTTCGGGTAGAAACCTTCCACAGTTAGCTTTATTTTTCAAGATTTTTTCTAGCAAACAATTAACTAATGACTACTTTTTCCGTAATAAATAACAATTCTTTGAAAATATAGAATTAAATATCGTTCGTAATATGAAAAATTGTAAAGTCTGGTTTTTTTTAGATTGATGACGTTAAAAGAGTTTATAAAATTAAATTTATAATTATTTATATATTATGATAAATTATTTTCATCCTGTGACATGATTCTTCTAAACATAATCAATAAATATTTTTAAATATTGAAAGTTTCACTTTGAAAATATAATTGAATTCCTATTTATAAATTAAAAAACAATCTTTGTTATTATTTTTCTTATTTAGGATATGCCAATGCAAAAATTTACAAATGCAATTATGATAAGTGTCCACGACCTGCTTGTTTTGTGTCTGGTGGATCAGGCCGTGATGACTCATTACCTTGTTCTAGGCCTGGTTGTCCAGGAAGATTTGAATTGGTTAGACATGTGTCTTTTGTAGACTGCCCTGGTCACGACATTCTTATGGCTACTATGTTGAATGGAGCTGCAGTTATGGACGCTGCATTATTACTCATAGGTAAAATTATTACAAATATCTATGTTTATTTATTAGTTATTATTCAGTTACTTTTATGTTTTACAATTTTTTTTTTTTTTAAGCTGGGAATGAATCTTGCCCTCAACCACAAACATCAGAACACTTGGCTGCTATAGAAATCATGAAGTTAAACAATGTAATAATCTTGCAAAACAAGATTGATTTGGTCAAAGAAGGTCAAGCCAAAGAACAACAGGAACAGATACAAAAGTTTGTTCAAGGAACCGTAGCTGAAGGCGCACCTATTATACCTATATCAGCTCAGCTCAAATACAACATGGAAGTATTATGTGAATATATTTACAAAAAAATCCCAATTCCTGAAAGGGACTTCACATCACCTCCACGCCTAATTGTTGTTCGATCATTTGATGTCAACAAACCAGGATGTGAGGTGGATGATCTTAAAGGAGGAGTTGCTGGTGGTAGTATTTTACGTGGTGTTTTAAAAGTTGGAATGGAAATTGAAGTACGCCCTGGCTTAGTATCTAAGGATAGTGAAGGTAAATTAACTTGTCTGCCAATTTTCTCACGTATTGTGTCCTTGTACACGGAACAAAACGAGTTGAACTTTGCTGTTCCTGGAGGACTTATTGGTGTTGGAACCAAAATTGAACCCACATTGTGCAGGGCTGATCGTCTAGTTGGACAAGTATTAGGAGCAGTTGGAGCATTACCAGATATATTTATTGAGTTAGAAGTTTCATACTATTTGCTTAAGCGATTATTAGGTGTACGTACAGAAGGAGATAAGAAAGCAGCTAAGGTATGTATTAAAATATATATTATACATTTTAAACATCATTCCTAATAATTTATTTAATTTTATTAAACAGGTTCAACGATTATCGAAAAATGAGGTGTTGTTGTTAAATATTGGATCTCTATCCACTGGTGGAAGAGTATTAGCTACAAAAGCTGATTTAGCTAAAATCAGTTTAACTACACCAGTATGTACAGAAATTGGAGAAAAAATTTCACTTAGTCGACGAGTTGAAAAGCATTGGAGGTAAATACAATTTTGAATTGCTAATACATTTTAATAATGTCAACCAATAATTTTGTTAATTGAAAAGTTAGTTGTATGATTGTTTGATCTACAGTTATATATAATATATTTGTATTGTTTTATTGCAGACTTATTGGATGGGGTTTAATTCGTGGTGGAGAAACAATACAGCCTTCAAAACCACAAACGGGCTAAAAATGTGGACAATTACTATTTCACAATATGTTTATTTATTGTATCATTTTCTTCAATAAAGAAGATACAAATAGTACTCAGTTAATGTTTTAATATTATATAGAATTTTTAATGACAAGAGACTAGATAAAAAAAAAAATAACATTTTCAACTTTGAGGATGTTAGTGCAGTATTTATTTTCTTTCTCTAACCCTAGCACAACATAGCAAATTGAGTATAGCAGATCCAATCTTGTGGTCATTAGGTTTATTTATTAAGTAAATTAACCTATTATCTAACTTGCAGTTAAGAACAATTATTTGTTTATATTTTGGATCTTTTAAAATTTGCCTGTTATATTTGTGCGTTTTTTATTTTTAATATTTTACATACTTATAAAATCATAATTTTTAAAATAAAGAACTGAATGACTGTAACAAAATACAAAATTCTATAAAATATCCAACTTAAAAACACATACATAATTTACTAAACTTATAGTTTGATAATAGTCATTTCACTCTAATATTAAAGCTAACATCAAGAGATAGGTTCTACTGAACACAAAGCCATGTAGCATTGGTGTCAGTTAATAGATTAAATCTAATAGGTATACAGAAGGTCAAAAGTAAAAACCAAATACATTTCCAAATAACTAGAAAAACAAAAAACAATTAATAAAAACATTAAAAACTGAAATTTTATGCAAGACTAATTGTTTTCGACCAAATCAGTTTTGTTTTTTGTTGTAACTCAAAAATAAATAGTTGTGAAGACTGAAATTTTCACAGAATAATTAATGCTAATGCATTCATTAGACATGATATAATTTTGAATCTTTGTACTATTTTTGAATTTTTTTATTTTTCATAATTTCAACTTTCAACTTTTTTTGTTTATTTTACCAGTTTTGTATAATTATATTTTTGTTGATGTCTATAAAAAGCTTTAAAATTTATTACTAGAAGGGACGTACCGAAGACAATTTTATTGGGAGGCCAAAATTAATAGTATGCCCAACTCTAAAAATTGATTTGGGACAACTTGTTTTATCACCAGTTATTTAAAATTATCTTTTGATGTAGCCCACTTTATGGAAAAGGTTGGTGATCCCTGTTGTAATAAATGTGTTAAATTAGAATGATTTTGATAAATGTTGTCATTATTTGATCAAAAAGTCAAATACTTTTAAAAAATATTGCACCAAAGTGTTTCTGATATTTCTTTTAACTGGTATATGAACAACTTTATAGTGGAACTTAATAGTTTGATATTAAGTTTTCAAACTTTTTAAACTAACAAAACAGTTATTTCTGACTTATATAGAAAAATAAAAAAATACAGTTTTAATTTTAAATAAATTAAACATAAATAGTTGAAAAACAGTTTACATTTAATAAAGTATCTAGTACATCTATGTTCATTCAATTTTGATTTACTGAGAAAAAAATGATATTTGTCTATAACTGGGTTGCATAAAAATTCCAGTTTTGTCCGCTAGCCAGAATGGAATACTTGTACATAGTTCCTTAGGAGACATCAAGACAACAACGTTTGGTTAGCTTGTACCTACTAAAATTGAAATTTATAATCCCCGTCACCCTCAACTTTAAATCAATTTGCCATTATATACAGTTATATTCAGTTTTTCTTAAATGGCCTACTAAAAAATTAACCAAAAAAATTATTGGGACGATATTATGTACAACCTATCCCTGCCCCCACCATATATTCATATATTAATCAAAAACATTTTGAAAGGACATAATATTCTTATTTCTGTGAACGTTTCAAATTGTTTCGTAATTCAGCATGTGCAGCTCCGTTAATTTAAAAATTAGAGTGACTATAATAAAATTTAAAAATAAGATTATTATCTAGGCAACCTCTTGGAATTTCTAGTATTTTATTTTTCTTAATTTTAAAGCTAGATATTAGTATTTCAAAATTGTAAATTATATGTTATATGTACAAATTGAAATATACTTATTATAAAGTCGAACAAATTTCTACAGACGCTCCTACACGTGTTTCTGCTGCGTGTTACCTAATTTCATTTATATTTTGAAATTAACTTTAACTTGGCTTAGTCATTTTTTATTTTAGGATAACATAACTTAAACTAGTTAAAAAAAATTGGTTAACTTGCAGGGACGACTTGTTATAAGAATACTAGGAGCGACTGCTTCTACCCCGAAAATGGGAAAAATATTTTTTTAAGGTTAACAGGTTTAATAATAGAAAATAAGTCAATTAAGTTTGAAAAAAGTGTATCTATTATTAATTGTAAAAGTTAATGAAAAATTTAACTGAAAAAGAATCTGAAAATATTGCGTTGGTCCTAGACTCCTAATAAATTTAGTTGATGGATGGGCAGTTAATGAAACTTGAATTATTTTGAAAACTCAAGCTGCCACTGTTACCTTGTGTCCTTGTCCATCCTTGATTACAGCCTTACAGGGTTCCTCGTATTTTAAGTTTTTCATATCACCATTATATGAATTGAATTAAATTATCAATAATAATAAAATGTAATGTTTACATATTATTGTATTATTTTTTTATTAGGTACCTATATGGCTATATTATTATCTAACTGACAATTATTGTAATTTGTAGTTCGTTTTAGATTTGAGCGGAGCGACGAGTGTATTGATTTTACAATGAAAGTGTTTTATTTTGTTTGTGTCTGTGTACTTAATAAGTAGGTAGTTGAAATAATGCTACGATTTTCAACTTCAGTATCTTGTTCGATGGGAATAAGTTAATCTAGGTGGTGTATTAAGAAAGTCAAAATTTAAAGTTCCCAGTAGTTTTCAAAATCGCAGAGAAAAACAAAAAAAAAAACGAGAAAGATCAAAGAACGGTAATTTTTACGCAAAATCGGTTGTCAACAAAATCGATTTTGGTTTTGGATGTTACTCTAAAACAAATAACCGGGGATACGTGAAAATTTCACTGAATGTTTATATTAGAATTTTCTATAGACGATAACATTTTCAAAATATTTTGACTTATTTTAACGGTTTACGGACATTTTTAGTTTCCAAATTGTTTAGTTTTTTTTGTATAAATATCAATTTTATTTTATTTGTTGGGTCAAAAAAGCGTGAAAAATTAATACTAGTAGTCTCCTGATAAATTGTTACTATAGCAGTTTGAATAATATTAAAAATATATAGGCATACATTTCTTTGAATTTAAAGTTCGAATTTTGACAAAATGTATCAAATGTTAAATTTTAAAATAATTTTGTGGTTAAAAATTTATAAAATGTTCAACTTCTATAACTAAGGATTAAACATTTAAAACAATGGTTACACGTTATTAGATAAATAAATTAAATTATTCACAATAACATCATCAAGTATATTTAGTAATATATAATATGCCAAATGACAGTCATCGCTCAGAATGATATTATATCATTGATTTCAAATTTACACCATCCATTACAATTGCCCACTTGTAACCCAATGTACAGCAGAGCAACATTCAGTTGCACACCTTTGTTTTTAGATTTTCTGCTAAGTGCTAAGTGTGTTAAAACTTAAATCATATGCACAATAAAAATAAATTCGGTCAATGTTGAATGATTTTTAATTGACGACATTTCAAGTACCTATATAGTATAAATTATATCTTATTATTTAATTAATGGTTACAGAAAAGTGTTAAAATTGATTATATAATTTAAATTAACCAATAGTAGTATTTATCGATGAATAGATACAAAATTTATTCTCAATTGTGGGTAACAATTTCACAAGACTTGAACAACATAATATAGGTAATAAACATAAGAATACATTTACTCAAATTTAATGAAAAAAACAATTGTAAATTGATGAGATAAATAAATTGTTCCATTATTTGTACATTTGTTATAAAACTAGGTGAATATATTTATTAGAGTTGAAACCTTTTAACATAAATAATAATCTTTTTTTTTTATAGTTTACACAATAAAATTATGATGTATTTTATAAAAGTTGTATAACTATTTGTCTCTGCACTTTGTGCTAAAATAATGTAATTTCTTAAAAATATAACAATAATATAAATATATAAATATATACATTAATATTGTAATATTGTTACATAATAAATAATAATATTGTACAACTATTTTATTATAAATTTATAGGTAATTGTTTAAATTATTTAACTGTTTAGACATTATGCATAAACTGCCTTTAAGGTATTAGTGGTCCCATCCTATAACAATTAGTGATTTAAATTTTAAAAATTCTCCTTATAAGATATATAATGATTTATGAATAATGTGTATAGGTAGTTGATTGTTATGTGAATGTTAATATAAAATAACAAAAAGCAAGTAAAAAAAATCAATTATGGAATAATAAATAATAAAATTACTTAGCATAATGGTTTATTTAATGTAGGTTACTCAATAATATACAAACATAAAATCAATAATAAATTTAAAAATTAGCTTAAAACATTTTTTTTTTAACATCTGTATATCTTGTCATGTATGTGTTATACTCCTCTAATGCTAATAAAGACTTCATATCAAATAAATTCCCTTCAACACACAATAACGACACTTTAGACGATGTTAATAATTCTTTTGGAATATCATTTAGTTCTAGACAATTTTCTTCTACGCGTAAGGTCTTCAACCTGGGGCATTGTGCTAAACCAGATGGCAATTTTCTAATTTGATTTTGATTTAGGTTTAGTTCGACCAATCTGGACTGCTTGATAAGTTCAGGCAATTGAGTGATGTTATTCTTAGATAAATCCAATGCTTCTAGATGTTTTAATTCGCACAAAAATTCTGGAAAGATAGTGAGCTGATTGTCTCCGAAAGAGGCACGTTTTAGAAAAGTCAAATTATTCATTGGAGGTAATGACTTTAATAAGTTACAATTCACCTGTAATGTTTCAATCTTTGACAAACAGTTTATTTCTTCAGGTAGATATTCTAACGAGTTGTTGCTGACATTAAGTATCTTTAGTTCTTTGAATTGGCCAACAGATTTTGGTAATACTTTTAATTTGTTTTTAGACAATTCCAAATTTCTTAAAAAAGGATGAAGCACGTCAATGGAATCTGGATACTGTTTAAGATGACTATCCGATAAATTTAACACACCAGTTTTTTTGGATGTTTCAACATGGTTCTTTAAACTTGCTGTGTTTCCCATCTTTGTTTATTTTCATTTATTTTAAACAATTATCACTTTAAAATATGAATTAAAACAGAGCTATTACTTATTCGTTAATACCTTGATACTTACTACTTAATAATAGTCAATATCCAACAATCAAGGTCTTAAACAGTTTTCAATTTTTAACACTATAATCAACCTTGTCTGAACTCCCAACAGTACGTGATTATACTTTTCATGACAAAATAGATAGGAAAGTGAGTGACTTTTTGATACGCATCGTGTTCGCCGACCACTCCACACCCAGTCAATCAGCTAGTTCGCCGCTGTATGTTCAGTTGGCTGCGTAATAGTCACTGAAACGAAGTGAACAACGACTATGGCTGAAAAGGGTGAGCTGCGCTAACCGGACTAAAATTCGTATTGTTGCTGACATACCTATCTACTTTGTCACGATCATAATATTATACGTCCATGGGTGATTTCAGAATTTAAACCACAGAATAGATAGAATTAAAATAGATAGAATTTAAACTTTCTGGGAAATTATGGTCTACGTTATCACTTTCTGTAAGACTACGTTGTGTGATTGTAGTTTCAGGCTTTCAACTTTGTGGGATTAAAATTCTGTATACAAATTTGATGTTCAATTTATTTTCAATTTGAAAACATTATTTTCAAAATTGATTAATTAATTCATTTTAAACATTGATTTCCAATTATTTTGCTTTCTATAATTTTTATTATCTGTCATTTTATTTTTCTGTTAAATTTAATTTCTGGAAAATGATGTGTTCTCCAGAGCACGATTGCTTCACTTCACACCACGATTAAAGATAGTATCTTTAATCGTGCTTCACACTATAATTGTAATAATGTAAATTATATAGGAGTTCCTATCTATATAGTGTAATTTAGAAATCTATGATCTTTTATAAATGATAATATTTATACGCTACTCGCGATCCTTATGAAATTGTTAAAAAAAAGTCACAGCTTTAAATTTTAAAGCCATAAAAAAAGTAAAACACTGACTATGGAGTACTGACTGACCATTGATTAGTGATTAACAGCTTTAACATTAAAATATTAACTTAATTATAAATTATTATTTATGTTTTAGTCAATAGTCACTAGTTAGTGTTAAAAATTCAAGTTGATTTTAATAAGTTGATTAATTTTGAAGTTCATAATCTTTAAAATATTATTTACACTTTTTCAGCTTTATGAAATACAATAGTATTAATGTATAGTATTTGATTTTATCTAACTAGTATCAATGTAAGTGTATTATGTCTGTGTTCTCAGAAAGTTCGTAACTTTTTAAAGGTTTTCCTAATTTTTGTAATACAAACAAATTAAAATTAACGTGTTGAATAATGCTTCCGGGACGTGGAGTAGGCTGTTTGCCGGGTAAGTCTTTGGCAAATCATTATGTTATGTCTATACTGAAGTTATAATTTATTCATCATTAGTCATTCATTACTATTACTTTTCCCCATTAATTTGTACTTGTTATTTTATCTCACAGATAATCCTTTGGGCCTTTCTTGGCATGATAGTAATTGGATTCCGATGCTTAACTCTAATAATATACTAGACTACTTCTCGGAACGTAGTAATCCATTTTACGATCGGAGTTGTAATAATGAAGCTATTAAAATGCAACGGCTCAGTATGGATCAGTTAAGGTAAGCACATAACTCAAATGTTTGTATTTTTTACATCAATACTAGTTATTGACATTTATAAAATAACTATCTAATGAGTAATAAATATTTATGTTTTAAATTATTGAAATAGCTAACTTTTGAAAATTATGTTTTTTGGCCAAGGACTGAATACTATTTAACTTGAAGTATAAGTTTCCTGATTAGGTTTTGTTGGTGGTGTGTTTTCAATAAGTCATAATGATTAATATTCAGTTAAGTAGGTACTAAAGTCTTAATAATAAGTTATTTTACATTATTTTCAATATTGGCCAATCATTAACATCTATTAATATTGATCATTCATTTGTATTTTGAAATATATACATGCCATATAGAGTTATGTTTTAATATTATCTACCATAAAGCTTTAATTTAATTATAATTTATAAACATTTGATCAGAATACATTTATTATACTTGTATGCAAAGTGTTTCTACAGAACTTCAAAAATTTGATGTGTGCCAATCATTTAAAGAAGGCTTAAAATAGGCTAGATTTCCCTAAAAAATTGTTTAAATGCTTAGAAATTTTAAAAACTAATTTGACCTAACCTAACCCAACCCTGGCCCCAGTGCTTTAAATGTCAAAGAATGCATTATTAAGTAAGATAGTGCTGATAAAAATATTTTAATATTAGGTAGGTATATTTTCTTTTATTTATAAACGTTTTATTTTAGTAATATGATTGGGCTGGAGTATTGTCTTCTTCATGTGCAAGAACCAATTTTGTATGTAGTACGTAAACAACACAGACATTCTCCAACACATTCTACACCAATTGCTGATTTTTACATTGTTGCTGGAATAGTTTATCAAGCTCCAGATCTTCTTTCAATTATTAATTCTCACATGGTATGTAATATTTTGATAACATTAGATATAATATAAATATATATTTTTTTTTATATAAGTACTTACATAATATATTAATATTTAATAGTACCTATATAAGGTACAATATGTGTGTTACAGTTGTAGTATACAATCTATTAATAATGTATTATATAATATATTTAATACTTAGTATCTAGACTTTTTATAAAGTGTGAGAAATCACTGAGCGCTGTGTACAGTTCATAAAATTCTAAGGCAATTAAAATTTCTAATAAATACACTAAATTTCAAGTATTATTTAATTTGTCATTAAAACCACTTTTTCATCATCCACTTTGAATATAATATCACTTTAATATTGTTGTAGATCAAACTCGAGTAGCAAAATCGGTAAAGCGCATACTCCAGTAGCAATGTTGCCAGTAGCATTTGTTATACACAACAAAACAGCCAAATTATATCAGTTAGATGTATAGGCTAAATTATAGTTTCAAACATTAAATTTTTTGGGGGGATTGCTCCTATAGATGGAAAACAATCAACTGATTTTTATTAATAAACTTTATGTTGAACCAATTTTCTATAATATATACTCTATTCAACTTAAGAAATGTACTCAGTAGAGCTGAGTATTGTTCAATACACAGCAAGCGTACTACCGTCTGATGAACTTTGATCACCTCCAAATGTATTTTGCCTAATGTAATTTTTAATAGAGTACAGATATATTATTCTAGATATACTATGAATGTATTCAAAGTATAAAGTTTTATTTGAGTAATTCCAAATGAAATATTAAAGTATATCTTGTAATAACAAGTAATTTACTTCTTATAACTATATTGTTAACTGTACATTTACCTATAGTTACTATATTATATTCATACATATTTTAGTTTTTACTATAGTGTTTACATACTTAGTATAATATGTATATTCAAATTTTTTTAACTTTTTTTTTTTTTAGATGTCTTCGGCATACCATTTAGAGACTGCATTTGAAGAACTAAACTCATTAGCTAGATTTCATCCATCTAAAGGTTATTCATGGGAAAATCGTAGACCTGGTCAGCCAACTGGTCCTGTAACAGCTCCTCCACCATCTCCAGTTAAGGTTACCGGCAAGAGAGATATTGAAGAAGCTAGTTCCCAATTTCAAAGATTACGAGTAGATATGTTGTTAGTTGAATTGACAAGAAAGTTTCCTTTACCTTTACCTCAAGCTCTTGCAGCAACGCCTCAAAATACTATAAATAATCAACAAACAAGTAAATACATGTTCTAAAGTTAAAATTAAGTTAGGCAATTTTAAAACATAAAATAGTTTAAGTACCTACTTAAAGTCGTTGCCAAATAAATTGAGCAGGCGGCGACGGCGCATTTCAGTAGGTGTATCCCAAACTAGTCGCCGTGTGTTTTGACCGCGCGGCGCGCCTTAGTTGCGTCACCAATTTGTTTATTATAAATATTTTATATAAAAATAAATGTCTCAAGAACCACTGGATTTTCGTTATTGTACCTGTTCAATTTATCTGGTAACGGCTGTACTAGGTACAGTGTTTCATTTGGGAGTGGTCTATACTACGTAGAGCAGAGAAACCTTTCTTTTTTAACCCTTCTAAATTCTCTATCAAAATTAAATACTAAGAATAAGATGTTTTTCACTTTTATTGTTATAATCAATAATAAGTTATTTATTTATAATGTATAATTTACTCAATATATTATTTTGTTGTTTGTATGGTATATTAATATGAAAATAATATTGGTGATTGGAGTTTGTTTATGACAAAGCTTGAATAATAAAATAATTGCTTTTTTGTTTGCTTACAGATGAACTAGTTAAAAAAGAAGTGAAACAAGAAATAAAGCAGGAAATGATTCAAGACATAAATATTAAACAGGAATCTCAACCTACAAACTCTTTATCACCATCGATGAGACCACCCCCAGAGAAAAAGTTTAAGCCGGCATGATGTACTTCTTATGTATAACGAATACATTTATTATTTATTTACATGATCTGCATTTTATATACAGACTAAATTGAACATATAAAATATGCCAACTGTAGCCTTTTACTTATTTTTATCCAAATTAATTGTTATTTTTATACTTTAAATGATAGGATTATTTTATAACCAAAAAAATTTGTTCAAAATAAGTATTCAGATTTTAATGTTAAATGTATACATACGCATATGTATTTTTGTTAAATCTTAAGGAAAAAAAAGATACAATAAACATTTACATGCCAATAGGTTTAATGTATATACTATTTATTGTAAGTGTTGATGTTGGGTATACTAAATATTAATACCAATTTGTTTACAATTGCTTCTAATTTCATATCATAGCATATGGCAACTTATTTGACCAATTGGCTATAGTAAATTGTATTATATTATCATTATAAATAATAATATACTATGTGCAAAACAACTTTAATAGATTCCTCTTCATGTATTATTTGTTTATTTTCAATTTTAGCTTTTGATAAAAGGTATGATACTACTAAATATTTATTGTGCATAATTATTCAATTTGATTGTTAAAGAGAATTTTGAATTTTTGATTAATATTTATAATTCTACGTCTGAACATAAATAGATACTTTTAATTTAAATTTTAAATAATTAAATAGGTATGTTGTAAAAATTCTTTTAGTGTATATATTAAGCCTAATTATTGCTACATTTTTATAATACATTGTATGTTAGCAATTTTTCTTGGTTACAGAAACATGTTATGTATCGACACTTATACTATACTAGTACTTATTAGTATACATTACGCCGTAATGATTACGGATTCAAGAATTATTTTAGCCTAAAAATTGGTAAAAAAAAAAAAAGGTAAAGACGATAGTTTTTGAATATTGCCTTTCTATGTTTTTAAAAGCTATATTATAAGACAATTAGTCATATTGTGTTCCATATTTGGCTGATTTTTGTGCATCAAATCCCGACTCCAGAATTCAATACATAATGTTATATAATGAGTCTAAGGAATAATGTTTCCCATTGGTGTCGATTTTCCGTAGTTAGGATGTATAACTATTAAACCGTTACTCGTGAGTCGTGACTGTAATATTATAGTTTTACGATCCTCGTAACAAGCTCCATTCATTTGCACGCGTTATCATACCTAATGTTTCGTCTATTTCTATGAGTCTATACTTTTAAGTGCGTCACCACACAACACATGATAATAATATATCATATATGGGTTCAATCAATTTGGTACCTATAACCTATTAGGTCGTTATTAGGACGTAATAGCAGACTATATGAAAATAGTCGTATAGGTACCTAGTCTGTGCGGGTATAAATATACTATCTAACAAAGTACTGAAGCATGTATGCATATTATGCATTATAATTTATAATTATAATAATATGTAGGTAGATATTATAATATTGTATAACATGTATTACTGTATTAGGTATAGTATGCCGTATACCTAGGACGTACTCGTATATTTATCTTAATTCATAACAGTTTAATAATAAATTATAATATTATTGACGTTATACACGGATTTCGTACATTTCAATCGTATTATATCCGCGACGCGTGATTTTATATAATATTATAATAGGTATATTATTGGAGATACGTTTATAATTGTCCAGTTATAGGTATAGGTAAGTAATATTGAGATAAGATTGGAGCAATATTATAATAATGTACATCATCATGACGACGATGACGACGTCGTCGATGGTGTCGGTTTGGCAGGAGTCATGGTGATCTTTTTGAAGCCATACACAAGCAGCACAGTGTAAAGCACGAACGCCAAAGATATTGTGATCATCACGTACATGAATAGATTGAGCTCTGGTTCTCGGAAACGGGTTTTCTTCAACCACTCGAGCACTTCAAGTTCGGTATCCAGGCTTCCTGTGCATAGTTGTACAACAATCGACACGTTAATATTACAAAATATGTTGTAAATTGATGCATTATAATTTATAAAATTAGGTAGGTACGTAATTCGATACTACCGATGCCTGGCAGCGAGCTCTACTGATTCGCAACTGTTTAGGGGATTGCAAAATGGAGTTTTTAAGGAGTTCGAAATAGGTTAATTCCAAATTGTATGCACACGCGAGTCTTAGTGATAAATGTAGAATAAGTGACACCTAATTAATCGACTATATACTAGTCTGAAATTTTATTTTTTTGTACTTCAAAATACTCCAAATAATATTTCGCTTGTCACGTTATCTAAAAAGTAAATTTTTTTAAAAAATTTCGTTTTGTTTCAATTTAAAACCGTAAAATAAAAAATATATTTTCAAAAACTTTAGTAGTTTTTGAATAGGTTATGAGTATTTTTTGCTTTTTTTTAAAATTAATCACTTGCAGTTAAGTATATTATTATATCGGTACTTCTTCGTCCTTGTGTATCGTTAAAAACATATACCTACCTCTGTATACACTCGGAAACTTATTGCGGAAGTAGACAATAGCCGGAAGCTTAGTAACACCCCATTTGCGTGCATAACGGGCGTCGGCCATCTTGACAAAAGTGATGTCCATGTTGTTCGTTTCGTCGTCTATAGTCTCCAGCCTCGACAGCACTTCAGCACTTTCGGGTACATCGTTTTCGTCTGTCACAAAACACAACTAATTAGCGTTACAAATAGCCGTTATGCGACAACACTCGTGTCGGCTGTAGCCCATAAGCGCAAAATATGACCCAAACGCAACCCAAAAGCGCAAAAATAAATATTTCATGAGCGCAGAAAGTAATACCTTTTTAACAAGCCATAAGCGCAAATTAATTTTAAAAAAATAAAGTGTATTTTATTAAAATCATATAGTTATTAATATTATGCTATTCGTGATTATATAACGAATTAAAAAAGTCCAACTCGATTTAACTCGATCACTGTTGTTGTATTTTTGAATTATTATAAAAATACTATGCTGTATATTTAATTAAATTTATTAATTAATAATTTTAAAATGAAACTTATATAGTGTCACGGGTACAATATTGTATCAGGTAATACATTTATTTTTGCGCTTTTATTCCACTACTAAGGTAGGTACAAATAAAGCACAAAACGAATTTGCGCTTTTGGTCTGTCGAACAAAATAGACAATATTAGCGCTTTTGGGTTTCACCGCTCGTGTCAGTTGAGTGTCATTCATAATTACGGTAATAACTAATAACTAATAATTCATTATACTACTATAGATTTTAACTATTGATATTATAATATAACTATGTATAAGTTTAGAATGTTTAGATCCTCGATACTCGCATACCTACGTTACAATATTTACGGAAATGAATTAAAAAAATTCACATAGTTAGATCGGTAACAAAACAATTTAGGCCTTTAGCTTTAGGTATTTTTCACTCTGCGTTTGCTTGTAATTCCCTACAAATAATTATAATTTTTACTACAATAAGTCATAAATTATAACATTGTTACAATTTATCCAAAGATTTTTGATAAGTTTAAAATTTGTTTCCTATAGGTATTATATAATATAAATTGCTGTTTTGTACACATGCATCGTTAATAACTAATATTATAATTCAAGATTTTCTAAAATTAAAATAACCATATTAAATAATAATAATTGCAGGTATACAGATGTAAGAATCACGAAATTACGTGGTCTCAGAACCACATTATTTTTACGTCTGTTCTATAAAAATCTGACAAGTAATCAGGTGTTAGGAATCAGTAGTTTAATTATTAATTTATAGTTATGTTTTTTTAATAGATTAAAATATAACATAATTTAATATTTATATTTTATAGAGTTGGAGAATGTTCATTCGATTCTTAAATTAATAACTGAATAGCGAGCAGTGACGACCGACAACCCTATAATACTATATCTGCACAATCAGCACTACAAAACATTTAAGTATATATATTATATAGTACGTAATATGTATATATTTTTTGATTATTATTAGTTGGTAGGTACGTAAGTACAGCTAGATAAGTAATTTATAAAACGTCCTAGTTATAATTATAAGATATAACAGTATATAGGTATACAATATATTATATCTGTATACTTTATTAATTACATATCGTAAATTGTTTTAATGTATTAACTAATTAATTATAATTTTTAATTTTGTATTTTTAAGTGTTGAATTTAACCTAACTTAATTGAATTTTATTGGTATCCCTTGAGTCATCGAGAACCTATTTTATATTACGACGATCGTGGTGGGTACTTACAGAAAAACACCGTCACGAACTCATTTTCATTAAGTAATTTCGTTAGCATTTTCTTGTTTACCTCATCAATTTCATTTTTTATTTCAAATACATCCTGTGACGTTAACCACGACAACACCTTGTCTTCGTCATTCAAATCTCCTATAAGATGGCCAAGTGATTAGAAAAAATGCACTCAACACGCTATTTGTAATTTTTCACTTTTTTACCATCAAATACTTCAGGTACTCTCTTTCTAAAATATACCAATGATGGTAAACTTATGATATTGTATTTTGAAGCCACTTCTGGATCTGATATTTTAACCATGTCGATACCGAATAAATCTGCTTCACCGTCAATTATTTCTAGTTCTTCTAAAATACCTCCACATTCTTCACAGTTTTCTTCGTCTAAAAATTGTTGGATTGTATTTATTATATTATTGCGGATACAAAAAACTGTTCTGGATAGAAGTTTATTTACAGAAAAACACTGCTAATAGTAATGATTCGTCCAATAGTCTTTCTAGCATACGACTGTTTACCTCTTCGATTTCATCTGCGAGTTCACGATTGTCGTCATCTATTAGCCATTCAAGAACTGATTCCTCATTTTGTAAATCACCTAAAAACACGTCATAGGTATAATATTTTATAATAATACGTCCTATATTAGGTTTATGTACAATTCAAATTTTATCACAGAATCATGGACGCAAATAATGTTTGAGATTTTTTCTGGGGAGAGGGGGGCTGAAGCCCTATTATAATAATACTGAATAAACTTCAAAAAAATATAGGAACTGGTGGGGGGGGGACTAATGAAATTGTTTGGGGGGCTTGGCCCCTAAACCCCTCTATTTACGCCTTTAGAATTATAGTATATATTATTATAATTACCATCATATAGTAGAGGATTTCCATTTCTAAAGTATACGAGTGCTGGGAATGTCTTAATTGAATATCTTTTGGCTAATTGTGGATCTTGAATCTTTACCATGTGTATGCCATATAGATCGCACTCATCATCCACTCGTTCCAAATCTTCTAAAATTTGATCGCAAACATGACATGCTTGTTTATCTATATAGACCAAAAGTTGATTAAAATATTACATTTTACATAGTAGAAATATACAGAATAAGTCATTTCGTAAACAGAAAAAACTTTCAGAAGGTTAACATTAGTAAAAAGATATGTTCTTTGTACTTTGTAACATATGCACACTAAAACTACTTTTATATTTATATAATTATATCTAATATCGGGTTGATAATATATTGTTTAATTCCTTTTTTAATGTTATATTGTATTTTGTAGTTGTTATTTATTTATTCGTATGGCTTTAAAGACAAATCAACATTTCAGCAAGTCTAATATTAGGTAATTAGTAGTATCAAAGAAATTAAATTAAAAAGTCAAAAATAAAACAAAATAATTTGTAATTTCCTAATATTATAGGTTCTTGATGATGTTACACTATGTGTCAATTAATTATACCAATAAGTGCAGTTTTATTTTACTTACAAAAATATACAGCCAAGTATTGTGTTTCTTGAACAATTGATTCTAACATCGATCTTGTGACCAATTCAATTCTGTCCTCAGTTCTCTGGGTTATTAACCATTGAAGAACTTCCTCTTCTTCCTTCAAATCTCCTGTATTTATAGAATATGAATAATAATATCAAATGACTATGTGTACCTATCTATACTTTACCTCCGAATAGATTTGGTACCGAATGCTCGAAGTAGACTAACGCCGGTAATTTTGATACACCATACTGTTCAGCAGCGTCAATATCCTAAAGTATAGACCATATAATAATATACATGAAAAATAGCTATGATATATTTTGCTGCTGTGGATTATAAAATAACATAGAAAAAATATATTTTTAAAAATTGGTTTACTTGTGTTTTAATAAAAGTAATCCCATGTCGTTCACAATCGTCGTCAATATTTTCTAGTTCTTCTAAAATACTTGTACATGAATCACATTCATCTTCACTATCTGCAAATATTTTTGTCTTATATATAATTATTAATATTTATAAGACGTATAGATTGTATACTGCAGTCATATCTAATTTTAGCTGTGATTTTTTGTATATACAAATCTACATATTCATGCAGAAAGTCATCTATTCTAAGTCAAAAATTACAAAACAGACCGACTCCTTTATATTCTGAAAATGTAAAAGTTTATTTATAAATATAATCACAAAATTCGATTTTGGAGGGGATGCGTGAGTATTAATATACCTATACAACTCACTACCGCCTGAAAGAAATATTTTTTTAAATCAATTTTTTTATTCTAAGTTTATTTTTAATAAAAATATCAATCCTAGTTCCTTACATACAAGGGTCGTATATATATTTTGATTTATTTCTATTAATTATCAACCATTTATATTTGAGTACCATTGTTTTTTTTTAATTCTGAGTGGAACGTGGATGTATTGGTTCTACAATGATGTCTGTTTTGTTTTAAGCAAATGTTTGTTTGATGACACATCAAAAAGCAGCAAAAATGCTTTAACCTTCATTTTGTAAATAAATACTATATTATAAGATACAAGTTCAATAAATCTCAATAGTCCTATATATTGCTTGAATAATATATTTTTAGCTTTTATCAATAATAAAATGGAAGTCGGTCTTTATTATCTATCTATATATATTATATATATAATTCAAAAAATATGTAAAGTGATAAGCTCCTGTGAACGAAAATTAAGTAAACTATAACTTATAAGGCACATTAATTAAATTTTGTTTGTAAACCAAGCTTGTATATTAAATGCATACATGCATATTCAGCGCACCAAAAATTCTAAAAGCCAATGATTCGCAGTCTCAAATGCGCTTTATTATCAAAGCCTCTATATCCTCTCCCAGGTGAGATACCATTGTTATTGCTTCCTTGAATATTAGAATGAATATCATTATTATTTTCCATATTATCATTATCAATTTCATTATCATCATCTTCATCATCACCATCATCATCATCATCATCATCAACACCACCATTTTTTTTATCATCATCTTCTTCGGCGACTGATTCCGTTACAATTTCTGGTTTCGCTTCCTTTTTTTTCACATCGATATGGACACCGTTTTGTGGTTGTGCCTTATGATGTCTACGAAACGCTTTGGTGTTGGACGCCTTACAGCGGTCGCACAGCGTTCCATTCCCTATATGCCGGACAACAACACACTCATATTTGACACCATAACACAGTATTACCGTTTTATAATATTATACAATTACGAGTCAAGACAGGCATTTTGTTAATCAAATTTTAACACTCACAGAAAAATACTGCAATTGATTCAGAAGTAGCTATGGCGTTCCTTAAATCTTGGCCGTTTACTTCTTCAATTATTTCACCGTGAGGGTTCTTTTGAACCAGAAGCCAATTTAATATATCTGCTTCTTCATAAAGATTTCCTGTAACATTGTAATATAAATAAATTGAGATACCAATTCTATTATTGAAATTCTGTTGGGCAACTACTTTGTTTATAATAAAGAACAGTATTTTATTATATACCTGCATAAATTGTAGGTTCCTTAGACCCGAGTTTGAAGAACACTATGGCTGGTAAGGCAAATACCCCACACTCTTTTGCCATTTGTTTGTCATCGATTTTAACAAAATCAATTCCAGCACCATCCGCATCGTCGTCGATATGTTCGATCTCAACCAGTACTTGTTTGCATTGTTTGCAATCGTCACTGTCTAAATACAAGGCACTTTGGTCATTCACTAAGTTTATAATTTTTAATAATAAATAATTATCTCACAGAAAAACACTGCTACGTTTTCTGAACTCTGCCTAATTTTAGAAAACATTTTCCTATTAACTTTTTCTATGTGTTCGGTCAACTCCATGTTAGACGGGTCGGTTAGCCAATCTAGCACTTCTTCATCGTCGTCTATGTCACCTAAAAATAATATAATATATTTTTAACAGTTAATCGCAATTAACAATTTATATTCTTGTTAATACGAATTGAAACTTGTAAGTAAAATTATTTTCATTAACTTACCGTCATAGTTTATATATTTGCTCTTTCGGAAATAGGTGATACCAGGAGGACTTCGAAATCCATGCTTTTTTGCCATTAATCTATCATTACATTTAACCACTTTTATACCATACTCTGCAGCTTCATCATCAATCAATTCAATGTGTCGTAAAATTCTCGGCACTCTAGTATCGCCTTCGACGACTAAACGTTTGAAGTATAGATAGTTAACCATGTTTTTCATTGTTCATATATTTTTTGAATAACTTACACCAGACAACAGCTAAAAAGTCTTGATTATCAATGTATTCAAATAACTTTTCTCTATCTATAAGTTCAATGCTTTCGTCAGTCTTTTGTTTTATCATCCATCTAAGCACTTCATTTTCATTAGCAATATCCCCTTAAATAATAATTTTAAAGAAAAATATAAAATCTGATTAAAATTATGACATTTTTAAACAACTCGTAACTAGTTACGTCGTACATTGATTTTTAAGTTAAAATCATTTAAAATGTATTATACTAATTGTTTTCTTAATATTATAAGTTTACCCCAACTGCCTTATACATAATTATATTAAAAATATTTTTATAGGTATTCTAAATCATCTTTGATGAACTAAATCGCAAAGATCCAAATAACTATGAATAAACAAATAAACAAAATTTTAACTTCAACAACAGTAATAATTTTATTAATACATTATTTTTACACATCAAATTTATTGGGAAAACTTAAACGTAACAATACTAACATACCTACTTATCTTTAAACATAAATATGGTTTTATTAAAAAATAATTAACAATGTTAGAAATACACGATGTTAAAAACAATTTGGGATAATCAAGCTAATTAAAATTCACCTACATTTAGTTTCTACATGAGCAAAATCAGAGAAATCATTACATATTTACATGGGGATCAATAACAGCCTTTTTCAAATTGCATTTAATATTAAATTATTTATACATTCTTGTTAATATCATAATTAATTCAAATAGATTTCAATACATTATTTAAAATAACTAGTCTATAATAAAATGAGCAATTTAATTGAATTATACATTTCAACAAGACAGAATGAAATATAAATCGGGAAAATAATTTCATCATTAATCAACCATAAAGATTAAAGATTATCTATATAATCTTTACGAGGTACACTTCACCTTATAATTGAGGATACATACATATTTAAATATAACGTCAAATAACGTATATACCTAGAATCAGTAGAATTTTAGATATGATGGAAAATACTTAAAAATTATGGTTATTGAACGATATAATATTTAAACTATTTCATCATGGATTTCAATAACTTTAAGCTTTATACTAAGTAAAATTACTTATATCCTATTTATTTTATTATTTATAAAAATTAACACGTATTTTGGGATATTTTATAATTTTACAAGGAATTTCTTACATTTAGATTGCGTTGAGTACATCTTTAAAAAAATAAAATAAAATTTATCATAACAAATGTTCTGTTTCACAAAACTTTGTAGAACAATACATTTTGAACGTTATAATGATGTCAAATGTCCATAACTATTTTAAAAAGTCTTTAATATATAAATAGTTTAATTCTAAATGTAAAAAAAGAACTTCGAGTTTATGATTATCTATCTACCTTCAGTAGGTAATAAGATTGCCGGAGACTTCAAAATTGGATAAAACAAAATATTTAAGTACAGCATCACTACTATCATTATAATACATTATAGCTTATTTATAATTTATTATTAAGTATAATTATATGTATATTTATATTTTATTTTTTATTATTAATAACTTCATTGAAAATACCCCACAAAAATTGTACAATAATTATAAAACACTAATGACTACCTTAACTATCTGTATTATAACTTTTTTTTAATACAAATATTTGTTGAGTTTTAAGTTTTTTTAGTAAATACACGTTTGTTCCTCTTAATGTACCTAATTCGTAATATCCTTTGGTCAAATAATAGTTACAACGTTCATATAATATGGGGCAAGGGTAATGGATATGTTTTTTTAAACCAAATTAAAGAAAATTGAGTAGGTAGTTAATAAATTAGATAAATCAGATAATATAATATAATATTATTTTAAACATTCCACATACCCTTAAAATAAAAATTAGGTCATTGGAAACTTGAAACACCAATAAATGATGTTTAATAGTCCTCATTTTAAGTTGTTGTTTATTGTTTAATAAGAAAAAATTATTATTTAAGAAATATTATTTTATAGATCTTTTATTTTTATTTTGTCCTATTCCAGGCATATTTGTAACATTTCACCACCACCAAGAAGCTTTTCCGTTACCATCCTTCTTGTTTCTTTTTTCTTTTTTTTTGTTAATGGTATCCGGCTTGCCGTTTGTTTTCTGTTCATCGTCCTTAGTTTCTTTTCTCATTGGCTTCCCAGTCTTATCCTTTTTATTTTCGGGTTTTTCCTTTTCGACCGGTGATTGTGGTTTTGGGCAACATTGGTATGGCTCAAATGATGGTGTATTGGTCTTAGTGTTTCCCAGACCGATGTAAAAACAGCTGTCGCCTGCAGCAAAATCCAAATTATATTAGCAATTATTGTTTTAATTATATGACATTCTGAACAAATATTTAACGAAAAAGGTGACAAATGCGTAAATTTTAAAATATAAATGCTAAACAAAAGCTTTGATGTAACAAGGGTATTGATGGAACAAAATGCTGCAGACGACAAGCTGTTAGTAAAAATAAAATCAACATTTACAGAATTATTCTAAATACAGTAGCATACTAGGTATAAACAATATATATTTTATATATCTAATTGAATATACAAATCAATATTAATTTTGGTGTTCGACATTAAGCTACCTAACGAGCAAAATAATATCATAAAAATATTTCTGTCCGTATTTATGCTATATTTCAATAGAAAATACATCTATATATAGATCAACTTCTACTGATGGGATGCAAAGTTGTATTGGAAATATTTGGTATGGTTCAAAATATATTTTATCATATAATTAGATATTATAAAAAGTTTAGATAATCTATGTTTGATTCTGTACCTAATATTATATACATTTAAAAAAATCATTGAGTTTATTTATAATTATTATAGGGAGCTATTTTTATGATGCATTGCAACAACTATTACGAGTTATGTAAATTAAGTAATATAAAATATTGATTATTATGTGATATAATATTATATAGATACATTAAACAGGTATAAGATTCTTTAATAACAAATGTATATATATACAATTTTTACAAAGTATAATACACTTACTTTTAATTAATATTGCATTTAGCAGTGAAATTGTTGAAATATTTTACTGTCCTACGTAAATTATTAATATATGATATTTATAATAAAAAAAATCTATGAAATCATCACGTTAGAGAAATGAGGCCATCTAGATAGCCAGATAGGATTAGAGAGAACCCGCGTTAAAAATATTTTGTTGTTATAATTAGGTACTGGACAGCTGCCTATTTATATTTTTAGAAAATCAGCATCAGATGTCTAATTTAACATTAAAACTTTTTTACGCATTCAAGCAAGAGAGGTTTTTTAAATTTAAATACCTGTATGTTCAATTTTTTGCAAATATTTAGTCGCTTTTGGATCTTGAGTTTTTTTTTGACCACCTGAATACGATAGAACGATCACGATTATTGGGACAAATGCTATACAGTTATTTTAAATCATTTAAATACATAACACGTATATATCGCTTACTTTTTTGATCAATTAGCCAATTTAACACTTTCCCGCTATTCTTAAGGTTACCTAAGTACAATATAATAATATTATAGTTGATAGAATATAATGCTTATCTTAGATATTAATTATTTTTATACATAAAATACATACAATAAATGCACACAATATTTTATATACTTATATTAATTATAATATTATAGGTGTTTCGTATATAAAAATGAAATATTATTAAATACTAATGTAATATATCGAACTATTCTAAGTGTCTTGAGTTACATATAATTCGTACTGATTATTGTCTATATTCTATATAAATACTGAGTTTATATCTATTGTATAGACTATAGATATAACTATTGTATAACTATTTTACGTGTGTAGCCGTGGTGAGGTACACATCTACATGACTATTATATATTATACAATACACACAAATAACGTTCGCGTTAACCTGACAAAGCTCAGGGTAATCTGAACATTCCCAACCAGGTCCGTCGTTAGATATTTCCTGCCCTTAAGCGAACACTATTTAATGCCGTTAT
Source organism: Nasonovia ribisnigri (assembly GCA_027563435.1). Lineage (NCBI taxonomy): Eukaryota > Metazoa > Arthropoda > Insecta > Hemiptera > Aphididae > Nasonovia > Nasonovia ribisnigri. The sequence continues at coordinate 141,545 of JANEHU010004904.1, read as the reverse complement.
TCTTTACCGATATTTATTTAATTTTGCCGCCTTCAATTTCTTTAAAATTGTAGCTGCCCTAAAGCAACACATGACTTGCGACGAACCTGTTCCCAACACGAGCTTCGATACAATCCGATAATTTATTCCATGACAAAATGATATATAAATACGATTAATGATATATTGTATATATTGTATTAAATAATATATTGTTCAATTTCCTCGTAGGCTTTCAACATCGCCACTATACCGTGCCATCGTTTAATGTATGTTATATATATTACTATTATAATTTATAGTAGCTACGTACCTACTATGTTTATATATTATTATTTTATCAACTTTATCTTGAAATTATTAAGATTTAGGAAAAAAATTATAGAACATAATACTCGTATATTAATAAAAAACTTTTTAAAGATATTTTGTATGAAGAGGATATGGTGCCCGCATGACGTGTTGTATCCTACATACAAGTGTGTAACATAGTAAATTTTATGCTCAGCAGTTCACGTTTAACTTCGTTAGTTTAAAAATTAGATACAATTTAAAGGTAAGATTATTATCTAGGCAATCTCATAGGCTTTTTATTATATTTTAGTTTAAAGAGGACGTTGCACCCACACTTGTTGTCTTCGTCTTACACACGTCCGACATAGCAAATTTTCGTTCTCTAGTTTCAATAGGGTGCTGTCAGCTTTGATATTCAAACTTATTAGTAACAACATTATCTGTGTTCTTTCGTTGGTTTTTACGATATTTTATTTTTTAAGTGAGTTATGAGGATGTAAGATATTAATATTTGAAAATGCTCATAACTCACTTAAGAATTAAAATATCGTAAGAAACCAACGAGAGAACCCAAACAATGTTGTTACTTATAAGTTTGATTCACTGTAATATCAAAACTGACAGCACGCTATTGAAACTAGACAACGAAAATTTGATATGTCGTATGTGTATAAGATGGAGAAAACACGTGCGGGACCAACGTGAAAAGTGGTAGTATAAAAGATTGGTAATACAGCTAGTAGTCGTAGTTTAGTGAACTCATTTGGGGCCATTATCTGCAAACGCCAAAGACTTAAAATACATATATACATAGGTACGCGTTCTAATAAAAAAATTTAATTTGTCCATGTATAGTAATAAATATTAATTATTATATGTATTTCAAATGTACGTTGTCATTCATAAAAGAAAAAACCATCAAAAATGATAACGATATAAATATAAAATATTTTATTTTTTCAAAAATTTTGTTTTGTATACTATATTATACCTAACGACTTTGAATGTTGTAAAAAAATATTTTCAATTCGTTGACATTTATCGATGGGACAAGTCAAAGAAAAATCATTAACCGTCAAAATATTAGCGATAAAATCGGTAAAATGGACTGGAAATTGAGAAAACACGCCATTAAGAATATTGACCAGTAGTTGAAGTGTAGTGAGTCCAATGGACAATGGACAAATTTCTTCCCATATGTATAAGTATACGTGTAAATTGGGACCAGCCTGTTTGAGTCCAATAGGCGAATAAGTCCATTAAACGTGAGTCCAATAAGCGGAAACTAATGTATGTTTAAAGTTTCGTGAGCGATAAGTCAACTCAAGGAAATAACGATAGAAGACTTTACTTATCAATTGCGGAAATAATAAACGGTACACCGATTATCAACAATGTCTGGTGTCCACCAGCATTACTCATGTCACTCAGACGCCCGATCATTACCTACGTTGACGGAATTTCCGATATTGATGGTATCATAATATATGTAGGTACTTAGAACATAATCATCAATAAAAATACTAATTAAAATACTAATAATGTAATTTTAAAATTCAATAGTTTATAAAAATATTTTTCATAGATATTTATATAATTAGTAATTACCTATACATCAACTGCAAATAATGTTATTTCAATAAAAACAAAATGTTTTTTATAATTATTTAGGTATTTATATACTATATTACCTATATACCTACCAATATTATGTACCAACATTATCATTATATCATTCCATAATATGACACTTATTATTTATCTTTTTTACAATGTCGTAGTGCTAAATTAAAATTAACTTAGCTTAATTTTATGATTGCAATATACTTATAGATATTATCTCATTTATAGTTACCTACTTATTATAAAATACAATGAAATATATTATAGTATAGGTACTAGAAGCTAGGCTCTAGTAAGTACTCAAAAAACATATTCAATATAAAGTATTTTATCATTATGAGTTCATAATTCCTCCTATAGTCCTATAACTATTGTACCAAGTAATTATTACATTGATAGAACATTTAATTATTTTATTTAGAATTTATACTTATTTAATTACAACAACTTACCGTCATACATGATTGGAACTCCCGTTTCATAATACACCAAGGCAGGGAAACTAAAAATACCAATTTCTGACGCCAACTTTGAATCAGTTGATTTGACGAATTGAATGCCTTCCTTATCAGTATCATCATCAATAGTTTCTAACTCCTCCAATATACTAGGACAAGCTTCACATTTATCATCGTCTATAAAAATGTACGCATTTATTTTTAATAATAACATGGTGATGGCTATGCATTTTCAATTAAATATCTACATACCTAGTATGACTTACCATACATAATACCTACTCATATTATTCAAAAATTTGATTAAAGAAAACAAAAGGAGGTACCCACTCAGCCACTTATTTGATTAGTGTCTGTCGTTTTTGTCAAATAAGACAATATTTTAAACCTCTTTTTAATTAAGTATTTTTAACCACACTAAATTTAAGAAACTATAAAATAGAACAGATGCTGATAACTATTTAGGTATATAGGTTTAATACTAGTAGATTCATACAAATGATGCTATATTATATATTTTATATAACTTTTATAATATAATGGATTGTATAAATAAAAAACTAATATACATAAAATTAAAAATCTAAGTCTTTTGGCGATTTTTATTGATTTGTGGAATACGTAGTACAGCCTATGGATAATTTAAAGTAAGTTAATTGTGAATATGTAAGCAACTTAAAGTTGGAATACAATGATTTTGATATTCTATATATTATTATGGTTATTTGTATTAAAATATATTATATTTTATACGTACAAAAGAAAACTGCTAAGTGTTCAACGTCATTGATTAAAGTTTGCAGAGTTCTTCTATCAACACTTTCAATAAAATCTGGTTCAGACTCATGCAAGTCGAGAACCCATTCTAAAATTGCTTCTTCGTGCATCAAATCGCCTGTCAACCATAATATGTTTATATGTTATCACGTATCATATTTAGTATCAAGTATGTATTAGTATCTGAGATAATACAATATAAAATTGTTTAATTACTCTCTTATATATGTACATGTTCACCTGTGTAAATTTTTCGGAATTTGTTTCTGTAAAATAATAATGTTGGTAAACCCGGAAGATCATATTCTTTTTCTATTCCTTCATCAGAAGTTTTTAAAAACTGAATGTTTTTTTCCTCACACTCATCATCAATGTTTTCCAACTCTGATATTATTTTTTGACTTTTTTTGTCTCCTTCTTTATCTAAAATAGTTTATATATTACTATACTAGTCTTTAAACAACGTATGCTTGTTGAAAAAACATACAAAAAAATACAACAACAAATTGTTTTTCATTTAATAATTTCTCCAACATCTTAGTATTAACTTCTTCAATACGTCCAGGCACCTTAAGAGTTTCTTCATCTATGAGCCAAGTCAATACTTCATCTTCATCTTCCAAATCACCTGTATAAACTAATGGTTCTTTATTTCTAAAAAATACTAGTGAGGGGAATGTCCTAAGTCCATATTCTCTAGCAATGGATGCATCTTCAGTAGTTACAAATACTATTCCGGTTTCATCTAACTCATCATCGATATTTTCAAACCCATCAAGAATGCTGTCACATTCTTCTCCTTCTTCACATCTTCCACCTAAATTAAATAAATGGTTTTTAATTATAAAGAATAAATACATTTAGAATTGATTTATTTTAAGTTATTAACTAAAGTAAACCAAAACGTATTCATGGTCAACGATGAGGGTTTTAAGTATCTCGTCAGTAACTTCTTCAATGGTTGCAGTAGTTTTTTGCTCAATCAGCCATTTTAATACTTGTTCCTCGTTTATAAGATCACCTAAGATTACAATTACGTGATGTTAATTGTAAAATTTATAAATTATATTATGCAATAATATAAAATGAAATACCTTCATAAATAGCGGGAATTTTATTTTCGAAGTATACTAACGTAGGTAAATGATCGATGCCATACTCTTTAGCTTCATTTGCATCATCCAACCGTACAATCACAATACCTTCTTTATCCAATTCATCATCAATATTTTCTAATTCATTTAATATACGAATATCTTCTCTATCATCCTTATCATCTATTTAAAACATGTTTAATAAAATAATTAAGATTTTAAAATGTTAGCAATATATTTAGGTACGTATATGAAGAATTGTTTTTTGTACAGAAGTAAAAATCAAAACTAAGTTGACAATATATAACGGTTAAATTGTATCTATATATTTAAATGTCATTAAATGTATTATATTAATTATAACTTGTCAAACCTACAAACAGTTATAATCAAAATTACTTCTCTTTCTGGGATTATTGTGATATGTGATAGGTAAGTAAATAACAGCTTATTTAAAAACGGACAACAGTACTTACAAAATAATACTGCCAAGTAAGCTTCAGACTCAATTAGTTTGTCAACAATTTCATCTGTAACTTCAGGTATTTCCGAATGTCTTTTCTGGTGTATTAGCCAACTTAAAACTTCTTCTTCTTTAAGTAAATCACCATTATATAGATGTGGAATTCTTTTTTCAAAATACATAAGTTTCGGTACTGTTGTTATGCCGTATTCTCGAGCCTCGTCAATATTACAAATTTTTACGAATGCGATTCCACTTTGATCACATTCATCATCAATATTTTCCAACTCAACCAAAACCTTTTGACTTTTTTTTTGGTTTTTATCATCTAAAAATTAACTATTGTATAAATATTATTTTTATTAAGTACTGAATATTTTTAACTTACAGAACAATACGGCCACGTTTGATAATTTATTTATTAGAATATCAAGCATCTCATCTGTTACATCTTCTATTTCGTCGTGTTTTATTTGGTAACTAAGCCATTCCAATACTTTGTCTTCATCCTCCAAGTTACCTGAAATATAAATTGAAATATTCAACTGTATATTTGACTATTTAATGAATAAATATTATTTACCATTATAGAGTGTTGGTACTCCATTTTCAAAGTATAATAAAGATGGTAGTTCTTCAATTCCATAAAGCTTGGCTTCTTCATCATCATCAATTTTTACAAATACAATTCCAAGTGTATCACATTCGTCATCAATATTTTCAAGTTCATTTAATGCTTTTTGAGATTTTTTATCGTTATTATCATCTACAAATTTAAGTATAAATTATAATTTGTACATTTTATTACAACATATTATTTATGCGTGACAAATACATACAGAAAAGAACTGCAATATTTTTTCCTTCTTTAATAAGACGATCCATCATTTCATTCGTAATATCTTCGATTTCGTCTTTTTGAAGTTGATCAATAAGCCAATGTAATAGAGCGTCTTCATTTTCAATGTCACCGTCATAAATGTTTGGTATTTGTTTTTCAAAGTAAACAACTGCAGGGACAGAATTCAAACCAAATGAGGAAGCTGCTAGTGGATCTTCAATTTTCACAAACTGTATTCCATGACGGTCACAATCATCATCAATTTTTTCAAGCTCATTCAAAACTCTTAAAGAATCTTCGTCATCATTATCGTCTGAAAAATGTTCAATAGTTTCATGATCCGTAATATAAAAAATGTATTAGTAAATCCTACCCTCGTTCGGAATTGATAAAATGGGTATAGCCTAGTTCAAAAGCTATCTCCATAACAGGAGACAAATGGTTAAGATTGACAATGTGTGTGGCCAAGAAGGTATAAATGAATATGGTGTCCCCCAAGGAAGTGTATTGGGCCCGATCTTATTTTTATTATATATTAACCTGATCAGTGATCTAACCCTTGACGGGTTAGTTGTATCTTACGCTGATGACACCTGCCTACTTTTCTCCGACAAGTCATGGGAAGGAGTACACCGTAAAGCAACTATTGGTATTAATAAAGTATACCATTGCCTTCGTGAAAGACATCTAACTTTAAACGAGAATAAAACATTTTTTATGACTTTCTCTATAAATAAAATAACCTTAACTCTAAATCCATTAATTATACACAAATGTGCTGACGCAAACAACTGTAACAACTTACAAAATTGTATTCTTATAAAAGAAGTAACAAGAACCCGGTACCTAGGTATCATTTACGATAATAACTTAAGGTGGAATCTGCATTCACAAAATCTACTAGGAAAGCTACGCGCAATTACCTATACATTTTATAAATTAAGGGGCTTAGTACCTGCACCTACAATGCGTGTCGTTTACTTTGCTTTATACCAGTCAATCTTGCAATATGGGCTACTAGTATGGGGTGGTTTAGGTGACTGCGCTTCTAACACATTGCAGGTAAACCAAAACAACATAATAAGAATTTGTCTGAATAAGTCCTCTTTAGAAGGCTCCTCGAAGGAAAATTACAAGGCCATAGGCGTTCTTCCACTTAAGCTCCTTTATAAAAAAAATCGCAATTATGTTCATTTTTAAGAGTGTCATCAAAGGTCAAAATAAAAAAATCAATGTTAGTAAAAGAGAATGCAGACTTTATGATATTCCAGTAAAATACACGAAGAAATCATTCGGACAATCCTTTGTAAATTACTTAGGGCCGGTTTATTTTAATACTATGTCATATTCATATAAAAAAAACGTTTTCTGTACGAAAACTAATCCTAAAAAAATTATATACCACTGGTTATTCTCCCAGCTAATATAATTAATGTCTTCTTTCCTCTGATCATCTATCTATGTTTATGTTATTGTATATCTTTTTTTCTTTTGTTTTTTTCTAGTGTAATTGTAATTGTATTCATCTTAATATTCTCTCAAATATCTTATTACGTTAATGTTTAAACCTTTTTATAGTGTATTTAGTCACATATCATTATTTTTTTTGTATTACTCTCTATCTCAACACAAGCTATTGCTTAAAGAGATAGATAAATCTAGTAATCAACATTTTATTGTATGTATTATGTAATTTATGAAGATTATTATAATAAAAAAAAAAATCTTACAAAACAACACAACAAGGTTATCAACAGAACCGATAAGTGTATCTAATGTTTTTGATGTAACGTCTTCGATAACATCTTCTTCATCTCCTGTAGACTTGTTCTGTACTAACCACTCAAGAACATCTTCTTCTCTAGTTAATTCATCTAAATTAAAAAAAAATGTTATGTCTTAACAACCATGTTCATATTTATATACTATATAGGTAAGAATATTATAATTTATATTATGAATGTGTCTTTTGACAAACCACTGACGTTCATAAACAATTGGTATTTGATGCCGATAATAAACCAACTTCGGCAAGTCCCCTAAATTGTACTCGTCTGCTAAACTCGAGTCGTGTATTTTTACGAACCCAATCCCTAGCTGATCTGCTTCATCGTCAATATTTTCCAATTCTTGCAATGCTTTTGCACATTTCTTGCAGCCTGCTTTATCTAAAATAATAATTATGATATTAACGATCAAAATATGTAAATTAAAAATCAAATAAATGCTCTCGCTATATTGCATGGATAAAGCTGTGAAAGGTTATACATTTCTAAAGGGGGCGCCGAGGTAAATAGCTGAAATTGGGGTAACAGCTTACAACCATTTCACTTACGGATATCCTTTAAAGTGCATTCTGATCGTTCAGGACCTAATTCAATGTAATGTATCGATTTCAATGTCTTAAATACATTTGTATCATATTTTTTATTTGTTTCAAAATGTATTAGAAAATTAATGATAGTTTTTACTTACAGAACAAAACAGCTACATAATCCGTATCTTCAATAATTTTCTGTAATATTTTTGAGTTTACTTCCTCAATACGATCTGGTAAATCTAAAGCTTCTAAACTAGTTAAAAACTCTAATACTGAATCTTCATCCATAAGGTCTCCTATAATTACCGTAAAAAACTATTATAGTTAAATAAAAATGATGATTTTAAATATATCCACCTTCATAAATTATTGGTTCTTTCTTTCGGAAGTAAGTGAGGGCTGGGAAATTTTTTATTCCATAATGTTTTGCTAGTCTTTTATCATTAATTTTTACAAAATCTACTCCAAAAGTGTCAGTATCGTCATCAATATTTTCAAGTTCTTCTAGTACTTTGTCACAAGTATGACAACTTCTTGTATCTATAAATATAAATATTCAATTTATCAATACATAAGTTTACTCAAAGTAAAAATAATTATAACATATTATTCAAAATATGTTATTATTATACAACAGATATAGACATATATATTTTCAATCCTATCATACTTATTATTAATAAATTACCTACAATGAATGTCAATCATACAAATAGTCTCATTTTATAGGATTATTTTATATTTTTCTATCAGTTTGTATGATTATTAAATATTGAACATATATGTTATTGTTAAAATTTAAATAAGAATTGTGAAAGGCAATCGGAAAAATGTATACCTAGTCAAAACTTTAAATCTATTAGTTCAATATTAAATTTTTGTAGACATTATTAAAATAGTATTACACCTATTTCAAATAAAAATAAAAATTTGAACTGCCATATTTATTATTTATGTTAATTGTAAGTTATTAGTTGGCTCGTCGATAAACACGAAAATGCAAAAAATAAGGATAATGTACAAGTGCTGGAAATTGATTTTAAATACCGATTAAAATCGTTAAGAATATTCTAAGGAATAAAAATCGAAATTGAAAAAAATTAAAACCTTTAATATATTATAATTGAATCTTCCAGGATATCAAAATAAAAACCGTTTTAAAATTTTTATACGCAAAACGATTTCAAGTATTAATAAAAATTAATTTAATTAAACAATAGCCAATAGATCTAATATATTGTTCATCGGTGGGTAATAAGTTGAAAATAACTAATTGTTTATTTATTTATGTCTATTTCACAGCCGCGCGTAACAATACGAATGGAAGGCGCAACTACGACAGGTTTCTCGTAGATAGAAATTAAAATTTAGAATGTAAAAATGTAATATTAACGTGATATTTTAAATTGAAAAAAAAATGACGGTTCAAATTTAATTATAAATCAGTAAACAATTAAATCTTACTGTGTAACAATATAAAAATCAATATATCATTATTTTAAATTTTAATCAGAAAAAAAATATTAATAAGTGAAATTGAATTTAAAAACTAAATTTTCTATTTTATTTTAATCTTTGTAATATGCAGTGTCATATTTATTGTAATTAAATTATTATTTATTATAGTACTATAATTTTAAGTACTAGCCAATGTTTAGGCAAACTTTAAATAAAAATAATACAATGCTGATGTGTTTGTGGCACTTAAAAATCTGAAAATGGTTCTTCCTCTATTGGTTTTAACATCTTGACAATTAAAAGTCCTAATATATTTAAGTAACGGTTAGAACTGCAGTTCTTACTACTTATATAATATAATATTATTATATGAGGTGTATAAGCTAGGACAAATACGGTGATGAGTAAAATACATTGCAGCCTATAGTGAAATACCAGTAAAACATTTTTTATAAAAAGTGGAGGATACTTAAAAAGCAATAAATAATTTTAATTATAATAATTCATTATATAATAAACTCATTCATTTTGCAGTTATTTCTTTTCTTAAATTATTTCGTTTTAAGTTAGTAGTGTTAATACTTTAATAGACCCATTTCAATCCAGCCGTTCTGTTAGTGTAGGTATATTTTTTTATTCATAATACTTAGGTAGGTACATATTACGTATATTTTGTGTATAAGAATTGTTTTTTATTTTTCTAGTTTATATAGCCCTCCATTAAATATTATCTAGCCATTTAGTTACCTACTATATACTACGTAGGTACCTATCTAATATTATTCTATACCAAGATCTATTTGGATTTTTTTTTACCTCATTACATAATATCAAAACAACTGATATCCCCCATATTGGTGTTCTACCAACAATGAAAAATAAGATTCTATGTGAACATTTTCCTCGTTTATATGAGCTCTCATCTATTTTACTTTTCTCATCTGCTCATTGAATTTTTGTGGATTAAAAAAAAAAAATAATATACTTTAACCTTTAATGTAGACTGTTGTTGAGAAATAGTTAGGCCTTTGAATATGACATTTATGTATTCCAATGGAAACTATCAAACATTGCACTTTAACTTTTAAGTCTCAATTTTCTAAATACTACTACCTCAAATGTACTAATTTTAATTATACTAAATACTAATGCATGTCAATTATTGGTCTTTACTATGTATTTTTTGCTTTAAACTTTTCTAAAAAATAAAGTCTTAAAACAATTTAAATCTTATGTCTAAGGTTCTTAAGAGGACGTGCTCTACCCGCATGTGTTTCTCCGTCTTACAAATGTACAACATAACCAAAAACTATTTTACATAACAACTTTATTCTCTTTGTACTTATTGGTAGTAGAATTACCAAAACTCCAAAACGCATAAAGAAACACTTTATCTGTGACGTGACGTTTTTATTTTTTTGAAAACATAAATACAATTTAAATTATTAGTTTGAGAATATTTATTTTTTTTCTTTAATTATTAAAAGTGATTGGTTAGTGTTATCAAAAAAATAACGCCACAGATATAGTTCTTCTCTATACAATGTGGAATTTTGATGATTCTACTATAAACACAGAGAGAGTAAAGTTGTTACGTGCAAAACTGTTTTTGGCCATGTACATTTGTAAGACGGATACAACATATGTGAGTAGCACGTCCTCTTAAGAAGTTGTTTATTTGTTTAATATTTTACAAAACATAAGGGTACCATAGAACACGAAGGTAGATACTACATGGAAGGTAACTATAATTATAATAAACTAAAAACAAAGATAATCTTTAAAGAAATAAATATAATGAATATAGGTAGATAAGAACTACATAAAAAATATTTATTTTTAAATAACTTATATTTACCAAGAAAATAAGTTTATAATACCATAGTGGCTAATTAGTTATCATTCTGTATAATAATGTCATTAAAAAATATAAATAAAACATTAAAACAAAAATATGATATACATATTATATTATTTTACAATATGCAGTAATATATTCCGTACCTTGTAATTAAGTTAAAAATATATTTAAACTGTTAAAAATAATTTATTTATCTAATTACATCAATTATCCATAGTTATTTGTCATGTTCAACTGTATTATGATAAATTGATAACTAACAATAATCCTATGATATGATAATATACTTTGCCGAAGTTATATTAAAATAATATTGAACTGGAGCAGTGTATTTTTAGTTTTTACTTTAAAAAATATACCAACATTTTTACACTGGAATGACCGGTAAACCTAACCTACCTACTCTGAGCAGAGCTCGTTCTACCAAAAAATAGTTAATTTGTATCAAATTTTATTCAATGTTTATTTTTATTTGTCCTTGATACTTTCTGGAAATTAAGTAAAAAATTAGGAAAATTATCTTTTTTTTTCATTTGTATTCAATAGTTTAATATTCTAAAAAAAGAATGCTGCATGTATAAATATGGAAAGTAGGTAATTATTTATATTTACTCGAAACAATTGCAATAAAACAGTTCGCGTTAAAAACCCTAAAACTATAAATATATATATATACATATATAAATTGTCTTAGCGGAGGTTTTTCCGATTATAACATTTAAAAACAGCTGTTGCGTGATGTCAGTTCAGCAAAGATGAAATGAAACGGTCCACACTACCTCAGATGGAGACAGGCGTGTGCTATTATTATCTCCGGCGCTCGGCCTCCGCAAAATCGTCAACAGCACTCAGGGGATAGTGTAACCATAATAATACCATGGCCGTCGCGCATTTTACAAACCAAATTTCTCTCTCTTCTCCACCGGAATACTTCCATTAGAAAGGTCAGCTCTTAAACAATTCGAATATACTGCCAACAATAGAAACCACTATTCTATGATGCTATTTTTTTTTCAAAATTGCATGCGCCCTTCGTCTCGAAGCTTACGACTTTTGGGTTACATTTAATATAAATAATAATGTTTTTAATAGGAGGGCTATTAATAAAATCATCAATATATGTATACATCAGTTGTTAATGGTGTACTATTTTATTCTTCGACACTATAATAATATTCCATTAGCAATATTTGACTTTATCCCATGTCAAAACCAAATCTGTTTAAAATCATTCAAATAAAAATCGTACTCTTATATTTTTACATACATTAAGTTATATAAAAACAAACACTGTGTTTAATAATAACGTACGTCATAAAATTCGTATCATATTACGATTTGGCATTGAATATTAACATACATATTTTACAATTAATATATACAGATTTTTTCGCCTTCTCGATTTTACGAATTTTCTATGAAAATATTTGGTTAAACTGTTTTAATGCTTAAGTTGTTATAAGTTTTTTTCGATAATTATAACCCAATTTCTGTTATTTTAACAAAATAGTTTGGCAATTCATTCAAACAGATTAATTTTTTTTCTTATTATTGAAATCCCAGCCAGTGACTCATAATATATGCAGCTGCCAACTCTCCTAACTTAAAAATTTGGGGCAAGATTAATAGATTTTGCCAAATAGCTGAAAAAGTTTGCTTTAACTCCAGTGTTCTTTTATAATACATAATTTTGGAGGCAACGTAATCATGTACTGAAATAAAGTAAAGATTTTGTATACCTACTCAAAATATTATAAATATATTAAAATAGTATTTTATCAACATCCACCCGTTTGACATACGTTACTCACTAAAGTCCTTTGATTTACCAGTAATTCTGCTCTATTCTTTATTTATATGTCCAGTAATTTAAACATAATTTATAGGTTACTTTTATACTATATATCTGGACGTAAATAAAATAATAACAATACGATAATCGGTGCACGTGGAGTAAGTAACCTAACCTCTTGTTTCGTAAATAGCACACCAATCATATATTATAAACTTTTCTCATTAGATATAGGTGGTATAATAAGGCAATAATGCCAAAAAATGTGTGTCGTCACATTACTTACACCAAAATACGGCGACGTAGTCCTTTTCGTTTAACACCCTTTCCAACTGTTTGGCGGTCACTTCCTCTATGATCGGCTCAGCGTGGTCTTTCGGTCGGTACGTGGCTGCCGGTGGGTCTGATGCCGAAGCCGTGGATCCGCTGGCTGGTAAGTCTTTTTTAGCGGTCACATGCTGCTGGAATGCGACCGCGGTAAACGCGATCACGGCTAGAAAGCCGTGCCACGTGAATCGAATCATATTAGTTTAAGAATCGACAGATCAATGAGTGATTCGTGCGGCGGTCGGTTAGGGTGGACAAGAGATATTGTAATAAATAGTGCGAGAGCGGTGGAAACGAGCTGAAATTGAGAATAAGTTTTTTTTTTCACGTACGTCAATACGTTAAATTAAGTTGTTAATATTTTACGATTTTTTTTTGGAACGGAAGACTGGTACTGACCAGCAGCCGCATGACTAGCTAACGCGCGTACTGTGCCTGGGCAATAGTCTGTTTGGGAACCGCCGCCGCTAATCACTCCTACACCCGTGAGAGTTTTGAGCAAGCTCGATCAGTGTTGTACGGCCGCCAAGTTTCATTCAATTTTACATCTCTTACAAAAGCAGACTGATCGTGCTATCTTGAACAAACCAAATTGTATAGTGCAGTCAAGTACTGCATTATTAGATCTAATTTCACTAAAAAAAAAATTTTAAAAAACACTGATAATTATCGAGACCCAAAAATAACAATTTACCTGACACAATGTAAATTAACGCCATGATTCGTGTTAAAAACCAAATGGTCTTATTTCATTTGATCGGAATACATAAATCGAATTGTAATGTTAATGTATCTAAAGTATATATTTTACTTATTAGTTATTATTTTGAAATCGCCTAAATTATTATAATGTGCATGCCCTTAATGACAAGTTTAAATTAAGGTATACTTATATTCATTCCTAATAAATAATCCTAAAATTTCACCGAGATTTTAAAATATATGATCAAGAGTCAAGGATAACTATAAAATAGTTGGCAAACACTTTTGAATTTCAATTCATAACAAAAAATAATAGATAACGTCAACCTAATAAATTTATATTAATGTATACAAAAACAATTGGTCTACTTATTTGTATTTAGTACGTTCTTTTCTGAAACAAAAACCATATTTTTATGTTGTTTGATACCAGAATCGATTTCAAATAAAATAATGCAATAAATTCATTGAACATTGTCATTCATAGAGTACAACTATTAAAAATTATTGAAAATGCATTGTGAAACTCACGTATTTAATATCACGCCGAATATAGGAATGTACAATGTTGTTATACTAATTAAATGAGTCACTAAAAAAAAAATAAAAGTACATAGATCATATTTCTCAAAAATAACAGTATAATATAATATGATGTGTAAGTATGGTTTCATCAAAAACAACCATGCGGAACAAAGTAATTGATAGACTTTTTTATTATATTTCATTTATAAAAAAAATTTACTATACTTATGTATTATTCTCTATTGGTTTGGAAACTAATTATTTAAGTATTAAATTTATATCCTACTTTATACTATAACTATAAGTATTAGACTTTGAAAATTAATTGATTTAATTATCTTATACTTATACATTCCATATTTACACTGAAAAAGTTAGACTATAAACATATAAATATATATATATATTGTGTCTGTGTACATGATAATCAGTCGAAATAATGCTTCAATTTTCTTCAACAGCTCTTATTTGATGGAAAAGTGAATCTAGCTGGTGCATTTGGGAGGTCAATTTTTACCCAATAGTTTTCAAAAGCGCAGGGAAAAACAAAACAAAAATTAAGGAAAAACGGGAATTTTTACATAAAATCGTTTTTCAGCAAAATCGATTTTGGATTTTGATATAACTCTAAAACAAATGACCGCAGATACATGAAATTTTCACTGGTTGTTTATATTAGCATTTTCTACAGACGATTAAAGTTTCAATATTTTGAATTGTTTTGAACTGTTTACAGACATACTCAGTTTCCTATTTTTTTTAGGTTTTTTCTCAATGAATGTCAATTAAATTTCAGTTGTTGGGTAAAAAAGCTTGAAAATTAAATACAAGGATCCTAATATATTGTTACAATGGCTCTTGAAAAATATTAAAAATTATAGTCACAATTTTTTTTTATAAGTATTTAAAGTTCAAAATTTAGCAAAATACATAAAAATCACGAAAATTTGCAAATTATTTTAAGTTAGAAATTCATAAAAATGTTTCCTTTTAAATCCAAGGTTTGAAAATTTAATTTAAGATTTTTCATAAGTTTTCCTACCTTTTTCAAAAAAAAAATATCTACCTCAGCAAATAAAATTTTTATGAGCGTTTGAAGTTCAAATTTTTGCAACATTGGAAATTCACTCGATTTTTCATGTAGCGATTTTCTTATTTTGCTATAATTCCAAAACGAATAACTAAACATACTTGAAAATTATATCATATGTTTATTTTATGAATTCCTATGCTTGATAAAATATTCAAAATATTTTGTTTCGTTTTAAGCTATTTACGGACATATTCTTTTTACAGTTTTTACAGTTTTTTTTTCTATAAATGTCAATAAAATTTTATTCGTTGGGCCAAAAAGCTTGAAAATTTAATACATAGGCACAATTATTTTTATAAGTATTAAAAGTCCGATTTTTAACAACATTTATCGAACATTTTCAACTTTTATAGCTAAGGATTGAAAACTTAAAACAAGGTTCTACGTAAGTAGGTTATTCTGTAACTAAAAAATCTCAAAAATATAAACACACAGTTTTTTTATAGCTATTTTATCATCATACTTGGACAAAATTAAATATTAAATAACTAAAAATAACGATTTTGGGCCTAAGTTGTAATTTTATAATTTTAATTCAATTTACAGCCTGCCATATTAATAATAATATGAAATAACAATATAAGTATAAAATAAAATATCCACACTAACAAACAGTCTATTTATTTATTTAAATTAAAATGTCGGTAATACAACAGGAACTGTACATTTTTAGCTAAATATAATTTTTTGTTATGTCAGTGTTAGATAATATAGTTTTCTTAACACAAAGTTTGAATTATGTAACAGTAAATTCAGATGCGTAACCAAAATTTTTTTTCAGGGTGGGGAGCAGATAATGTGTTTGCAGGTTTAACTAGGGTCTCTCATAAGTTTAGCATACTGATGTAGAGGTTTTATTTTAAATTTTAATTCCTGTGTGGCTATACAAATAATATGTATTTGCAATGTATTTAACTTTCATAGACCATTGAAAAATTATTTCTCAAAATGTCGGGCTATAGCCCCCCTCCCCTCCCCAGAACTCCTACTGGATAACGACTCTGAGTAAATTAAATATTGAAACTTTGAATAAAGAGTTTTTTTGAATATTTAGAATTTTTGATTGAATTTTACAGTATTTTTAATTATTAAATATATTATAATATATATATACCTACATTTGTTTTTATTTATTTAATTTTTTTTTGTTCATTTAAGCTTTTATTATATAAAACGTTTCGTTATAATTTGGTAAGTAACTAATTAAATAAATAACTTTGTTAATTAATTATTTTTATTTTGATAAACAATTTTGACAAAAACTATGGGAATTGAGATAGAGAAAAGATAATTTTACTATTGATTAGATCACCTTAAATGTTCAGAATTAAAACATAGGTAATCGAGCTGTAGTGAAAATGTATCATCGAGCAGTTTCATAGCGATTCACGACCGTTCAATATTATTCGTCCTTACAATGAGTTTCGACGTAGAAGTGATTTGTATGGATATCTACTGTATGGTTTTAGTAAAAAAAAAAACCATATACTACACCGACCGTTCTCAACCTACATGATAGTCAGGGAAAATATAGAAGTAGAAGTATAGAAGTATAAGAACAGTCGATTGCGTAACTTCGTTTTTAATTAAGTAATATTGGTATATAGACAATTGCTTATGTTGGAGAGACATTGAAAAAATTATAAATATTTAATTTTATTTAGAGGTAAAGGTTTTATAAATTGAAGATCATAGTGTGGAGTGCACTGTGTCACATGTGGGCTGTTGAAAGCGGTTATCGTCTAAGCTTGGGTCTTCTCGACAATAACGAAGGCGGTCACGGTGGCATGATAGTTGGCGTGTGACTATAAACTAAAGTCACTACTCAGTACACACATAATATAAAAATGGGAGTTTATAGTTAGCACCGAAATAAAGTTATGTAATTTGTACCATCGTAGGTAGTTGAAAATAATGTCTGCAATATGCACCAAAATTAGTACCTATACCTATTTATATGTATTTGATTATTTCGTTGATACTTTCGGTGACGTCGAGAATCGACGAACTCGAATAGAAATAATAATTTTTCGGGATTTCTAACTATCCTTCGCAATTGCGTTATTACACAGTATAAGATTTATTAGTTTTTGACAAAAAATAACGCATTTATTATATTAGTAACTTATTCATTATTACTTATTGTTATTAGTTATTACTTCACGTCATACACAATACCTTATACTCTACTATTGAAAAGTGTACCTTAACCTACTGGCTACTATTGAAAGAATAATTAATTTGAATTTTGGTGCAAATTACAATCCATATTTTTTACTACTTGAGATAATGCAAATTGACTACATCCATAAAAAATATGTATATATACATTTTTATAACAAAATAATAGTAGCTCTTATTATTTACATTGACCGTCACAAAATAAATAAATAAATAAATAATTAAATACTTCTACTTATAACTTAACTTAATCTAACGTACCTTAGTATATGCAACTAAAAATTATGCACGCATCTCTAACATTTATTATACTCTTTAAAATGTATAGCATAATATTTTAAGCCATTATAATCGCATATATTGACTTAGTTATTAACTTATAAATTGATAACACTTACCGAAGAAAGGTGTTAATAGGTTCATGGTATTTAATGTCTTAGAAATACATTTTGTAAACGCAATGGCAAAAAGTCTCAAATTCTAATCGATTAATATTTTTTAAAATACAACACAAATATCCAATTTTATCAAAGTAAGAACTTCAAACATCCAAAAAAAATCGTACCAAAGCATTTCCGATATTTTTCAATTGTTATAAGTACCTATAACTTTTTAAGAACCTTTTATACAATTATCTAGTTTATTTAACTATAGCATACCTTTTTATATCAACGCATATTTATATCATACATTTTCAAATGTCTACAAGTAGCGCCATATATTTTGATAACTAAATCACATCTATATAAAATGCAAATAAAAGTAATTGGTGACAAATGCATATATTCATGGTTATTCGTTTTGAGTTTCAACAAAAAAACAAAATTGATTTAATCAAAAACTGGATTTGCATAAATATTCCCATTGTTTTTTAATTTTTTGATTTGTTTTTCTTGATTATTTTTAAAAATACTGGACTTTTTTATTTTTGACCTCCCCAAAGTATTAATAAACATTTTCTACCAGAAAACCACCCTTAATGTTCAAGATCGAAACTTTTTTACTGCTTCTGCAGATAACTTCACACACACACACAGACACACACACACCTTGATATACTATTTCAAAGTACATAGATACACTTTCATATTTGTCGCAAAACGTTTTATACGGTTTCTACGCTGATGGGTGTATTGGTATTATTTTCAACGTTACGTCACAATTCCCCCTCTTTATAACGTATATTATAAATTCCGATATTATGTATAAAATTATCCAGTAAAAAGTCTTCATTACAATTTAGTTTTCGAATAGATTTGAACCTGATAAGATGTGTACTCATTCAAGAGTTAAATTTGCTATTATTGGAGCTGGACCAGTAAATAATATTTATTGAAATTAAGTTATAATAACGTTAAAAAATGTAATGATTTTTTATTTAGGTAGGGTCGTTGTGTGCATGTTTCCTGGCAGAAAATGGATATGACGTTACCGTCTACGAAAGTCGAACAGGTATACTATTTTTCAAGTATTAAAATATGTAAATCCGTTTCGTAGAAAATGGAAATTACATACCTAAGTAGTAAGTACTCTAAAACCATTCTTATAATGTAGTTTTAAATATAGTACACAACTACACAATATATTTGGCGAATAAATAAATTCAAAAAATATGTTACTGGCTATTGGTAACCGTTTTTATACAACTACCTATAAATCATTTAATATACCTATAGGCTATGGGCATTGGGTATATACTATATAAGATACCTGTTATACGTTTCACTGAATTAGTGTGGATATAAAACCATTTTTATAGAAACATATGCCAACTGTCTGACAAGTACTATAGAATATATAACTTAATATATTATATTACTATAACACACTATTATTTTTTAGTGGCTTGGCGCTGCGCAGTGGCTGAAATCAATCACGCAACGTGATAGAGAGTAAGCAACTGACCGTTGCTACAAGTTCCCAGATAGGTGACCACATAGGCCCATAGTGGCAAAAACCTTTCCATACATACACGTAGGTATTGCCAACCAACCGCACCAATCATATCAACCGTTATTAACCTAACCGTTCCAACCCTGCCAACCATCATAACCCATACAATAGCTAATGGCCATAGTTGCCAGGCTCTAGACCAATAAAGAAAAACAAATTATTTTTTAAAGGTTCGTTAATTTTGTTTGTTAAAAGAAATTATAAACACTAATAATTTTACAATGCCAAATGGACATTAGCCATTGTGAATCACTTTCTCAAATTTAGTCTTCATCATATAAACTCGTAAATGTTGAAGAACTTTAACATTATTAAAAGAAGATCTCATTATGAAATTGAACCATAGTAATGTCTATGGACAGTCATTTTCTTTATATCTAATAAATACTAATCGCAGACGAATAAATTTCGAAATTGTATTATATTCAAAATTATTATTTATTAATTCTTACGTGTATATATATATCTGACGAGTGAAGAGAGTCTGTAATGTGTGCTAAAATAAAGTTATGTAACACTGTAGTTAACCGAAAATAGTGTTTTTTCAAAATTAAAATCTAAGTATCTATTCGATTATCGAGTACCAATTCGATTATTTCATCAGTACCTTACCTCGTTGATCGGGTTCACGGTGAACGAGACTCTACAACTAAAAAACTTAACAATAAAAAAAAATATATTTATATAATAATATTTATTGTTATAGATTATTTTGTTGTATATGACTATACTCGGATATCGACTAAGTTAATATTTTCGTTTTTCTACCTATTTTACTCATATCTCAGTATCTCATACTCAGTTATCGAAACGTGTAAGTAGTGTCAAAAGAATAGTATATAGTTGAATTGAAATCTGGTACAAATTACAAACGCATTTAAAAAATGTTGATCCATATTACAAATTTTGCTTATATGTTGGGCAATATTAACTACACCCTATCAGACATCTAGACTTGTCAATGGGGGGAAAAAACCCAATCACAATATTTTAAATGGTAGCATAATGAACACTCAAAATGAAATAAAACATTTTAACAATGATATCAAAATATTTTTCACGAATAAAATAGAAATACTTAAAATTCATAGAAAAATAAACAGGTATTTAATTGTTTAAATAATTACTTTTTTGACTACCGTCTAAGTTTGAATAAAATATAACAGTGAATAATTATAATTGTTATTATGTGTACATAAATACCGACGTCTTACATATTAATATTGAAAATCATTTTATTACAGATATTAGACTTGATAAATCAACATCGGGACGTTCTATAAACTTGGCTTTGTCAGAAAGAGGCATTAACGCTCTGCGGTTTATTGGACTAGATAAAATTGTTATTGAAGAACTGACAGAACCTATGTACGGTCGAATGATCCATTCAATTGATGGCCATAAATATAACATTATGTATGATATAAACAAATCCAAGGTAAAATTGTGTGTACTTTTTTGTAGTACCTAGTCTTATAAACTATAATTTTTATTACTAATTAAATATTAACTATTATTACTATTATTAGATTATTAGTCAATAAGATTATTCTTTTTTATTTGTACCTAACATAAAATACACTTAAAAGTCAGTCACCATTTTTCAAACACTCAAAATCAAACTAAACATTTTCTGAGCGAAATTCTGTTGAACATTTAATAGAGTAACAAGAAAAATGTCAATATTATTCAAAATATTTATAGAAACCCCAAAAATGTTCCAGATTTCTCAAAATCTGATCCTATTTATATATTAGTATAGTAAATAATTTGTGAGAGTTTCTACAACAATTTTAGACTAAAAACAACAAGAGAAGGATCAGACTTTTCGGAACTAAAAAAAAAAAAAATGATTTTAGACATGCCTACAAAAATAATAATAAAACATTTAAAACATTTGTTTAAGACACATCTACTACCTTGCATTCATTTAAAATCCAAACTAGGTACTATTGGTATACCTAAGTACCTGTAAAAAATTAGTACCTAGTACAAACAATTTATTTAGAAAGTTAAAATTACTATAGGTAATTTGTTCCATGATGTTAAAAAAAATGTATTTTTCTTTTGTACTAGCACTAAGTTTAAATGATTAAATCAAAATAACTTATTGTCTTTATGATAAGTAATACAAAAATAAACAATTAATTATAATAATTGACTCAGATAATATTTTCTAGTGTTTATACTCTGTTAGCAGAAAAGAACTCAATGAATTTTTATTAACAAGTAATTATCTGTTTAATATAAAAAATATAAATAGTTCAATAAAATAATCACATTTTGTTTGTAGAACTTGAAAAGTATCCAAATGTGAAATTAAACTTTTCACATAAACTCGTTGATGTTGATTTTAATGCTAAACTATTAACATTTCAAAAGTAATTTATTATGATTTCATTTAAATTATGTAAGAAAACTTGTATAAATAATTTCATACTTCTTTTAGATTATTAGAAAACCAACAAGAAACTGTAAAACCGGACGTAATTATTGGATGCGATGGGGCTCATTCCATTGTTCGTAAACATATGATTCGTATGCCAATGTTTAATTTTTCACAGACATATATAGATCATGGTTATTTTGAAATAAGCTTACCATCAGCTGCAACAAAAGTATGGAAAAACAAAATTAAAAATAATAGTTTATAGCATAGGAGATAACGTTAAAAACTTTTAGGATACCTTAACGCCAGGTTATCTCCATATTTGGCCTAGAAGTACATTTATGTTGATAGCATTACCGAATAAAGATAAATCTTGGACTTGCACTTTATTCATGCCAATGGATCAATTTCCATTGATATTAGAATCAGAAAATGAAGAGATTTTACGGTTTTTCAACGAATATTTTAAGGATTTTATGGATTTGATTCAACCAGAACATTTATTAAGCCAAGTGACAAATGGAAAAGCAAGAACTCTTATTTCTATTAAAGTAAATAGGTGCTTTTTTAAAATTTAAAATTAAGTACTTCTTTTTTATTGGAGTTCACTGCAAAAAAATTGACAATAAATGCATATTAAATTTAGTGTTTATTTATAAAGGTTTATCATGTATTGTTTACAGTGTAATCCATACCACGTTAATGATAGTTTCCTGTTGATGGGAGACGCTGCCCACGCTATCGTACCTTTTTATGGTCAAGGAATGAATGCTGTAATTATTAACTAAAATCCAAAAGAAAATATGTTCTTTAAAATATATACGTTATAAAAATAAACAATTATTTATGTATTAAATATACTGAACATTTCTTTAAATTTTAAGGGCTTCGAAGATTGTACTATTTTGAATCAACTACTCGAAGAGTACGACCATGATTTAAAAACTGTTATTAAAACGTTTTCATCGAGAAGAATTGAAGATGCAGAAGCTATCAGTGATTTAGCTTTTTACAACTATATTGAAGTAATTTTATTTTTTGTAATACATTTTAGGGACATTGAGTTTTTTGCTTAAGGGGCCCGTTGCTAGTTTTTCAAATTTTCCGCAATTCTATCAAATTTGAAAATTTAATTTTAAATTTTCATTGCTACCTTAATTATAATACTTTTCCACTAATCTAATACCCGATACCTATTTAGGGGGGGGGGAGGGATGATAGGGTGTATTATATCGAAAACAATTACTTCATTTAATTTTGTTTTAATTAATGGTATAGTATAATTTATAAAGAAACTCTAATATTGTATTATTTTTGAAGACAAAATTTAAAGTTTGAGATTAAAATATAGAAAAACAGAGTTCAATGCGGCCTGTAGAATATTACACAAAATTAGTTTAAAAATAAAATACATCAAATTTGGTCGATTTTACAGAACAGAATCATTATTTCCGTAGATGTATTTTTGTATACAAAATTACATTGGCACCGGGCGCTTTAAAGCCAAATTACAAGTATTAAATGTTATTATATTAACAATTTATTATTTACTATTTTATTGCATAATTATATAAATCTAAACGTATCTAAAAACTTAATATTACCGTAGTCTAAACTAGTTAAACTAGTTATGTATTTAAAGCTTAAAAAAACTTACTGTGTTGTGAGTGGACACTAATGTACAATAATAAATGTGTATTAATTATAATTTTTATTAAAGTGTTAGTGTTGGCAGTATTTTTAGGATTTTAAGGCAACCAGATCCCAAAACTCAAACTGCAATAAAACCCCAAAATTCATCAAACAATTATTAAATATTATGTTTATTTTGTGCATAGTTAATGAAAAGTTATGTAATTTTAATAAATAATTGCTACAATAAGTTGTAAATTAAATGGTAGGTATATACTATATTATATAGTTATTATACTGTACTAGGTACCTAATGCAGTAAGATTTTAGAATCTCAAAAATTCAAACAACAAATATATTAAAAAGAAAAATACTACATTTTGAATGAATTACATTCATTGATATCGTATATTAGATATAGATCACCTATATCAGTGATAGATTTATGCGAACAACGTGTATTTTTTTGTGTCTGGAAACAATTTTTGTTATAGAAAAATGTTTAGAATTGTTCCTGAAAGCAAAATAGATTTAAGGAGGGGGGATGGTACTCATAGGGATTTACCTACAGGTTAAAAGTAAAAAATTCTGATTAATTTACAAAATAACAGACAAAAACGAAAACATTTTTACCCGAAACCAGTTTTTGACGAAATCGATTTTCTTTTTTTCTAATAACTCAAAAATAAAGAACTGTAGGGACGTAAAAATGTTCACCAAATATTAATTATTATTTATTATGACATAATATAACAATACTATTACTTAATTTTTACTGAAAATCATATTAAACGTATTTTTATTTATAGATGCGTGATTTGGTTGCTCGTAAAAGCTTTTTGTGGCGGAAAAAATTGGATAACATACTAAATAAATGGTTTCCTCAGACGTGGATACCACTTCATAGTTCGGTCTCTTTTACAACAATTGGCTATAAACAATGTAAACTAGACAATCTATGGCAAGACCAAGTAAGTACATTTTAATTAAATAATTATTCTAATAAGACGATAGATACCTGATAATGACATTTAAATATTTTATTAATATTGTTTTACAGGTTTTATTTAGAATGTTTATTTTATTCGCAACATTTTTCTCCATCAGTTTGTATTTTGTTGCACCTATAATATCAAAATCATTACAATAAAATCAATTGCACACATATCAATTACTATATCTAAATCTAATTGATCCAAATTACCTACGATATTATGAACAAGATTAATAAATGTTAAACAATATACTTTTACATTACACAATTACTTCTATTTAGCATTCATGCATACATATGTGTAGGTACATTTATAAGTCAAATAATGTAAAGATAATATCCTAAAGGAAATCAATATAATTTTAAGTAATGTTAACTATTTATCTATATAGTTGGAACCCCGATGACTTATTTTTCAAAGATTCATACCTTTCATTTACATTTCGTTATTAAAATAGATGCATTAATGGATACATGCAATATATATTACAATCAGTGGCGTATTTTCAAATTGTTTATGTGGAGGGGGGAGTTTAAAAAATAAGTAAGTGTATAATATTATAAAAATATATGTGAGTTGTGAATTAATAATTATATTATTCTATTCTGGGGGGATCAAGACCCGCGAGGGGGGGCCTCGAAAATATACCACTGATTACAATTAATTTATCTACACAAATAATAATATTGAAACATATTGTAAATTTTAATTTTTTGTGTATAATATCAATCCTCGGTGAAACACCATATTATTATAATGAACAATTAATGTACACAAATGAGCAGAGATAACAGTTAATTACTTGAAATAAATTATAGATATTACCAATGGGAAAATTATTCTTCATGCCACTCACGCCTCTTATAATTATAGCACAAATTACTTATTAGTTATTACAAATTACGTCCCACATTATTGTACGGATTATTTTGTTTTACATTTTTAAAAAAAAAAATGTAAATAACATAATGGTTGTCGTGTGTTTTCTAATTTTGTCACACAATTTTTATATAAAATAAACATTTAGATAATCAAGCCCCTATATAATAATAATAAAAAAATGAATTATAAATTTATCTTAATTTATAATATTATTTATTTAATGATCTAACCCAACAATTATTGTATCCTCTCTCTGGTCACACGGAATTCAAATATGGAGCCAAGCCAAGAAAAGTACTCCAATATAACTTATATATAAGCTTTCCAGTCTATATGTCTTAGAAAAATAACTAGAGCTCTGTGTTTTGTGAACAAGCAATGCATTTCATAAGGCCTTACAGATCACAACAGTCAGTTATATAGCAACTATAGTTAGTATTATATAACAACTGCAGTTGGTGCGAAAAAATTCCATTCTAAACTCAATTCGAACCAAAATATTCTAATCCTCGTTCTCCCTCCTATGTCGTCAATCATCACCGTCATCAACCACCGATAAAACTGAATAATCTTCTTTGATTTAATCAATTAAAATTACAATTAGGTATGTACATAAATAAATACGGTTACCTTACTAAAGTCTATCAAACTGCAGCTTACAGCGGATGTTGCTGTTAATAATATAATTATTAATATTTATTTAGCAGTACCTATACAGTTATCAACATGGTGTATCGTGTATGTTATAATATGATTACAATGCATTAAAATACATTATACTTTTATTATTGTTTTAAAATGTCAAATTGGATAATAGATATTGTGAAGTTGCTCTAAAAATACATTAGGTAAATAGTAACCAATTACCATAAGACATAAATATAGTACTCATCAATTCCTGAAACATTATTATAATAAAAGTAGCATAGGTACATGTTGAACGACCAGTTCTAGAATCGAGGGGCGACTCGGTCACTATTAAAAAAAAATTTTTTTAGCCTTCGGAGTACTACTTTTAAATCATATCCTAATCAATAAGACATTTAAACAATCAGGTACGCACTTTTGTTTAAAAGTACGTATCGATGGAATTATTGTAGTTTCTGTCTCACAAGTGCGTAACATAGAAAATTCAAAATTTACGCTCAGTAGATGACGTTTATAGCTTCGTTAGTTTAAAAATTAAAGTGAATCGACCTAATCATTAAATTAATGGTAAGGACATTATTTGCAGTGTTTGTATTTGGTGTTTTTTTTACGATAATTCAGTTTTTAAGTGACGTTATTTACGCTATATTATAAACGCAAAACTTGCTAAAAAATTGAAGTACCGTAAGAAACTCACATACAAACACGCAGTCACACTGATGATGTTCCTACCATCAAGTTTTATTAAAGTTTGATTGACTCTATAATTTTCAACCTAACAAAACTAAACGCGTAAATTTGCTATGTTACGCACTTGCAAGACGGAGACAACAAATGCCAGTGTTGCGTCCTCTTACCACTTTTGAATCCACATAACATTTTCTTTTTCCAATTTAAGCACTGTATACGATTATAATATTAGAAGTTCTAAAAAAATCATTTTTATACGAATTTATAACAGAAGAATAACTTTTCAGTTACCCAATTCCACTTCATTGTCATACGTCATAACAAAATGTTATACAAAAAAGTCTTAACACAATTGTACATTATACAATAGGTATACAATTTTGGTTCTCTCGTGATTCAGCATCAGTTATAATATAGCATTATGGCTACACCGTGATCCTATAAAAACCATGAAAAATTCAAACGATATGTGGCCGTAAGTGGTTGTTAGTATATCAGTGGAGGCGTAAATTGTTTTTCCTATAATGAAGCAATTACCTTAAACGGCTTAAACAATAGTACCCACACACCAATTTTTTTACATTTTATACTTATCTGTTCACAAATTTTAAAAGCAGATCGTATGTGACTATGCGAGTATAAAATATTATAAAGTAGTCCAACCATTGTAACGTCTTGGGGACTGGATAGTCATCGGGATACCCACCACTTTTGCATAAAATAGTTATTCAGGTCGCCACTGCAGGTAAGTATAATATACAGATTACAATTATTATACAAATGCCTCGACGGTGTGGTAATAAACGTTGATTTCAAATGATGCTGTGACCGCCAATCTTCATAGATAACATTAAATAACAGCTATTCAAGTACTGAATGTCAGTGTGTTCGATAAACAGCAAATCGCTTACTAGGTATTGTTCTTTCATTGGCTCGTGGATATTTGCTTCCGTATTTCGTGCCACATATTTTGTTTATATTTATGTAATTTTGTCTATTTCGTACGGCCCTGGATTAATTAAAGCTTAATTAGGTGTGCTTAATCCGCAATAATATTTATTTTATATTTAAATTTTTTTAACTGCTGCAATAGTCATATTTATTTAAACGACTACCTAGTACCATTAGTCTCTATAAATACAATAAATAATGAGATAATCTATATATTATATTATATTTATGTATAAATACCACTCACTCAGTAGTTCATCGTAACATCTTATAATCTAAAAAACGTACGAACTTGATATTTAGAATAGTGGTTCCTCTAATGATCTAGATGTGAAATAAAAAAGATTTTAAAATATTCACATTTTAAAGAGGCGTGGTCTTGAGTTCGCAGGTGGAAATTAAAACTTTTTTTCGTATAATACTCATCTCCATTTGACACTCATTATTTAAATAACTTTATTAACATTTTTGAAAATATTTTTTTATATAATTTTAAGTCTTTAAAAACAACATTCTTCTATTTTTTACCGTTGTCATTTCTCAAATGTACCTATTACTTTGTTCAATGACAACATACATTTTTTATAAAAAAATAAAATAAGAAATTCCTTTTTCCAAAGAAAAAATTTTTTTTTGCAGCACTTCGATGTATAAAAATCGAATTTTGAACAAGTAGTCTATGAATAATAAGTTTCTTTATCATTAAGTATTTAGAGTTTTGAGTGGAGTGGTATAGGTTTACCCCGCAAAATGCTGATTTATTATTTCACTCGTCAAAACTTCAAATACTTATAAGTTATAAGTTTTAACTAAGAACTACCTACTTGTCCAACATTTTATTTTTATAGATCATAATGCTCCGAATAATATTCTGCTTTGAATTAGGAAATTAAAAATAGATATATGCTATTATCATTCAAAATGGAAAACAATCATTTTTGTATGTAATTACTTAAAATAATGTAAAAGAAATATTTTAAAAAACATTAGTGTCTTCTGAAATAATGAGTTGTCTTACTTATAATAAAATGTATTTTGATGAAGAAGTCTTAATATTTAAAATCTTGGCCGAATAAATATATTCTTTGAATGTATTTAACTCAAAAAAGTTATAAACGTAATCAGCATTTTGTTGACCCTTTTCTAATCTACTTTCCCCTCCATTCTAGTCTTTCAATACTTATAAATACCAAAGCGATTGTATTATTAAGGAACACGATTACGGAAAGCTAAGACACAGTGCTTATCTGTTTATCGTGTTTTATACGATTCGTTGGTGCATATAATAACAAGATAACATAATTTATTACAAGCAATAATAAACGCTAATATAGGTATATCTATATGAAAAAGTCCCATCACACAAGGTTAATTAGACCCCTTAAATACGTATCTGGTTTTCACAGGCAGTGATTTGGGGTGTTTGTTTAGCCCCCCGAGATTATTGAATATTTTCCAAAGCCACAAGGCTTCTTAATTTGTAAAAAAAGATTTAATTATCCTCCCCCCACCGTTAAAATGTAATCAATTCTTCACATGTGGTAGTTCTATAGGTAATAGAACAAGAACACAGCACATTTTTTATACATACAGTATGCATCTAGTTAAATTCTGATTTTTGGAATTTTTTAGATCAAAAATAGCTTCATAATAGTTACATTATTTTAGCAAACCTTACATAATATCTTGTGTAAATGTTTGATACTAAATTTTTGCATAGTAACTATAGCATACATCTTTTATAATTCATACCTCAATCCTGACTTCTCTTTCATAGTTTCATCTAAACTTGTCGCATTTTTTTGACATTATACATTTTTCTTGCATTTTCTAAATGTAGTACCTATAGTTATGTTCTAGCCTAAATATTTTAACAATAAAAATCTATGTAATCATTAATTATAACAAAGTCTCAAAAATATTTCTGGCCTGTGCCTATCTATTTTCAACAGTTTATATCATAATAAATAAATTCTCATTAAACTTTAATTGCTCTTTGTATTATACTTAAATAGTTATACAATATAACAAACATAAATTATAATTTTAATTAGTTAGGTAGGTACTTTATAATTCAAATACAAAAATAAAACTGAGCTCAATTACAATTAAGAAGCATTCACCTTTATAAAATCGGTAAATTAAATACAAATAAAAAATATTTAAAAGAATACAACAATAACAAATAAACAGTTGCAACATTAAGAATATCAGATAAATATAAATTAATTTTATTTATTCCAGTATCAATTCCATTTCATCAGGATGTTTCGAGTATTTAGTTTTATGTTCATCGAATAGTTTAGTTAACTCGTCAACAAATATTTGGTGGTACTTTTCAATATCTTCTTTTTCTGGTTTAGCAATCTTTGGTACATCAATTGGCTTACCCACTGAAAATAACATTAATTGTTGATATAATTATAATGTAATATTATTATCTTATCAGTTATCACATGTATAAGGTCAGAAGTTTTGTTTATTCTGTATGTTGAAGGTGAATAGTAAAAGGCAACAGAAAAGGCAACATTGCTTATTAAGAAAAAATACTAACTTTTAATTACCTATAAAATTTTAAATCCAATTTTAATTTAAATTGTAAGGTTAATATTTCTGTAAAATTAGGTATAAATATAAGATTTACCCAAATTATTTTCATTCTATAAGTATAATAATAAATCATATTGTTGACAATTATTAATTAGCAAATATCAGTAATTTATATAAAAAAAGCATTTATATATATTATCGGTCATATTATTATGTTATTTATTTGGTTCCTTAAAGAGACAGATTCTCAAGGTGCCATTTAAACTAACATTTCCAATTTCCATTGATCAAAATATATTATATTTTCTATTGTATTTTGTCCCTTTCATGTTTCAATAACTAACCAACATAGATAATAGTCATAATAGCTTGAAATTCACAATGAAATAACACAAAACCGAAGTAATTCTGATTTTTTAAAAAAAATCAGATAATTATTCTATTATATATTGGTCATTTAAAATTTAGGTATTTACATCGAAAAAAAAGTGAGCCGTCGAGGGACGCCTGGCTGATGTGAAATATCGAAATTATTTTGTATAGAAAATATGCTTAAAAATTGAAAGGATGGTGTATCAAAGAAAATAAACATGGTATCCTAATCAAAAACAAAATATTCAAATTTTTAAAAAAAAATTATTCTTAAGGCGAATTAGATTATGTTTCGCGTGTGTGGCTCA
Source organism: Nasonovia ribisnigri (assembly GCA_027563435.1). Classification (NCBI taxonomy): domain Eukaryota; kingdom Metazoa; phylum Arthropoda; class Insecta; order Hemiptera; family Aphididae; genus Nasonovia; species Nasonovia ribisnigri. Next base: position 110,387 of record JANEHU010004904.1, on the reverse strand, counting down.
AGCAACTTTTTTGCGCGTGCGTTCGTGGCGACGCTGCCTAGTAAAAAAACGGTTTTACCCGCCACATTAGATCAAAAATTAAGTATTTGAGTATCTTGGAGGTCACTAAATTAATCGTAATTATAATAACTCTGTTCCTAAAATTATTTATTTTATTTGGTTTGTATTACTTTTATGCAAATGATTATGATATATAGGTAATAAAAATTCTGCTTTGAAGGTTATAACTTTTAACTAGAATCGAAATAAAAATAATAAACCTTTAACACCATTGCAAGAGGCATTAAACATAATCGGATGAAGCACGTACATACTATTTTGCATTGGTTATAGTAATCATATTTCTTGTAGTAGAACGAATTCACATATTTATTTAACTATGTTTTTATTTATGGTGTAACTAATATTTTTATCAAAATGACTAGGCTATTTTCATTATTTCATACTATGAATAAATACTATAGTACTAAATAGATAATGTATTACTCAATTAAACGAAATATTTATTTATTATTATTATTTTTAATCGGAACGTCATTCAAAAGCTTTAGTAACAAAATTAGACAAAATTATTCACGGGGAAGACTTATACAAAATATGTCAATAAATATTAGCTATCCTTAGATTTAAATCAAAATCGTCTTTAATTATATTCAATTACAACGGATCGGACGTCAACCTTCTGCAATGATTACCAGATAAGGTCGTGACGGGTAGTTAGAAACCCCAAAAATTATTATTGTCATTCAAGCCCGTTGCGTCTCGGAGCATGGCAGTTTTCGACCAAAATCGGGTCCTTACCTTTTATGCAGTTTCATTTATAGGAAAAAGTTTAATGTGTATTATATGTTATAAATAAATAATAACTAATAATAATACCTATACAGTTTTTATCATTAATTATTAAATATAATAATACTATATATTAAAATTATTTGAATGTTAACAATTACTCATATTATAGTTTTAATTTATATAAATATATAATACTAGCTGACTCCGTACAATTCGTTGCTTTCTAAAAATGCTAAATTTATTTACTTTTAGAAAATAATTAATTTTTTTTTAATTTAAATATAGTATATTTACAATTTATACAGACAAGGTATCTTCGTTGACGTCGAGACTCGTGCAAATTACAAACTCTAGCTACTATAGTGCAAATTACAAACTCCCTTAATACTGGTTAATTTATATGGATCCATTAAAGATTCTCAAGCTGTTGTTAAGATTAGTTTTGTTGGGTTCTTAGTATTCAATAAAATTGGAAGTTAATAAAATATATTATTCGTATATTTAGTTTAATGACAAACAATAAAAATACTATCCTACAGGAAGTTTGAAATCGTAAATTATAATACAGTAATACTTGTAATACGATGTCTTAAAATATAGTTGTACCTACAGTATATTTTATACTTATTACTCACCAACAGTAACAATTGGATGTCTACGGGGCACAAGACCAAAACTATATTGGAAAAATCCACGTCCTACTGGTACTTTGTTTCCGCTTTTCCATTTAATAAATTTCAACACTTTATCAAATAATGAATTTGGCTCTGCTTCTCCCAATCCGTAGACATTTGTCTCGCCAAAAGAAAACACAGGCACTAAAGACGCCCTATAAATTAATGTTTTTAATAAATAATAACAAAAAGTATTATATTATATTGACGTTTTAAATTTACCCGGTTTGTAATGCCACTCGGATAAATCCCTTCCTTTTTTTCAATATGAGATGGTATGGCCCTGGAAATGACTTGAACGCTTCGGAAACACCTCCTACCATAAGAACAGCAACTTTACCTTTCTTATTATCCAATAAATTTATCAAACTTTTTTCAGATGATTCTTGAAGACCTGTGAATTTGGATTAATTATTTTAACTGAGCATAATTATATCAATGTATAATTATTAATTACATTGTATGCAATATGTAAATTTAATAATATGTCAATGATATTATTGTACAATCCCAGTGCCAAGTTAACAAATATGCCTTATATGTATAAAAGATTTTAAAATGCTACCCTTTAATATAATATCCAACTCAAAAATATAAATAATAATAACCATATTGTTAGAAATTACAATCTTTTAATTATATACATTATACATTATAATATTTTCTGATACTCATTTTTTATTTTACTCTAGTTTATAAGTCACATTCACGGATATTTTATAAATTTAACAACACATTTCACTCATATTATAATATATATATATTATATTATTTTATAAAATGAAGTATTTTTCCGTCCAACGAAATTGTCTGTTTTTCAATCATTCGAGCTCGAATATTTTCTCATTGTCTCGGTGTGAGACGAGTGTACTAAAATAGTTAACAGGTAATAGCGGTAGGTAATGCACAAATAAAACATTTTAAACTGTTATTTCAAATTCAATAATTATGAAGTACGACATTTTGTATCAATATGTAGCAGAGTGTCTGTTTATGGCCGTTTACATGTATATATTGTGTATAGAATACTGTGTATAATTTATAAGTACTCGAAAAGTCAAAAATAATAAAAACGAAAATTGAAATGCGTCGGCCCCTTGACCCAAGTGCTATGACATTTGCAAGATAAAGGTACCTTATGGCTGCAGTGCTGTGGGAGGTGCATAATAATTGTGCATATAACATATTATTAATACTATTACTATACCATCTCAAAAACAGTAATATCCATATCGCCACCGTTATTGGTTGATAAACGCGTGGAATATTTTGTAATAAAATTAATATACTCACTTAAACCAATGCAAATTTCACGGGTGAATGGCATGATAAAGTGTAAATTGAGCGTTATAAGATGCGACGTGAGACCGGGAAATAGTTTTGAAAATTGTCCAGCGTCAGTCGCAAAATTAGAAAATGATCCAGCACACAATACACCATGAGGATAAGTGGCAAATAGATACGATTTATCAGCTGGTAAATCATGAGTCTTTACTAGAGATACTGGAAAGTAGTTCTTAAAGTGGATCCACCATGTCAACCTTCTCATAAAGCGAAATCTACAATGATAACATAAACGTTAATAAATATAAAAATACATGTGTTTATAAGAGCATAATAAATAGGTATGAAAGATTTTAAGAAAAACCGTGAGAGTCGATGTGCTCTATAGTGTTCCCTGATATTGAGTTGGTCTTATCTTAATGGACGTGTTAAATATTATGACTTAAATATTGCATACGAAAAACAATTCTGAGCGGAGACATTCCGGCAGCCTATATTCATAGTGGTAGTTGTTTGGTAGTTTATATATTATATACACTATTAATCAATTATTTTTTTAGTAGTGAAACTAATTTTTACTAAAAACAAATCGCATATAATATTAATATATAGGTGGTAATTTTTATAAAATCGATTTATTCATATGATATAATTAGCTATTATTTACTTATATATCAATACCGACGTACCTATATAGGTAAGAATAGGTTCGTAGTATAAATATCTTAAATTTATTCTAAATATTTTGAAAAATGAACTGTGTATGTAAATAACAATACACGGATTACCGAAATGTTTTTGAAAATCGTTAAATATTACAAATTTCCAAATAGATCAAATTGTTTAACAGAAACAACCCATAAAGTTGAATATCAAATCATTTTTTCTACTATAAAATGTGTATTTTTTTTTAAATACTCATCATTGTAAAATCAATGCATTCGTCGCTTCGCCAAGAATCTAAATTACTATTAACTATAACTGTGTGTAATCGTCCACTTTAATTCAAAACGATTTTGTAATATCATAAGTCAATACATATTCATTACGCGTTATAATGAATTTTAAATATTGATCATTCATAATAATTCTTTAGTCTGAAAGTTTAAAATCTCCAAACATCACCTGGTTCTATTTGTTTAATATTTGAATATTGACCTATCTCCTACCAATATTAAGTAATAACTAAAAACTACTAACACAGCAAAAATACATCAATCTGATTATTTTTCAATACAGAATATTTAAAAAATATAATATCATCGCATGGTATTAATTTTTAAAGAAAGATAATTATTTTATTAGTAAAATATTAATTAAACAAAAGGGGGTCAAGTGGATGTCGCTCCGCTGTACAGTAGGTTACAAGTAGATCACTGTATAATGGATGGTATTAAATTTGAATTCAATGATATAATATCATTGTATACGAAAAACGATTCTGAGCGGAGACGGTATGTCAGTTTAGGATATTTTAAATTATATTGATATTGTTATTTTACGGTAGCTGCTAAGTTGAATTAATATTATTCATATTATTTAATTATTAACCTAAAATTATCAGTGATGCTAGAAAAATATTATAATATATACTTTTACTCGTTAAAATTGATTTTAATATGTAATTTCGTCCAAATTTAAACTTAAAATGTCTGTAAAAAATAACTGTGTTTATATATTTTTTAGATTTTTTGTTTACAGTATATACTATTTATTAGAATCTTTATTTTAAATTTTCAATCCCTAGTTATACAAACTGACCATTTTATAATTGTTTAATTACAATGATTAATAATTTTTGAGATTTTGATGTATTTGGTCAAAATTCGAACTTTAAATGCTTTGTAAAAAAAAATTGGGCCTATGTATTTTTAATATTTTTCAACTGATATTGTATTAATATATCAGAAGCCTTGTATTAAATTTTCATTATTTTTGGCACAACAAATAAAAATTTATTGGTATTAATATAAAAAAAAACTAAAAAAATTTAAATGGTCCGTAAAAAGCTCAAAAACAGTCAAAATATATTGAAAATTATATGGTGTATAGAAAATGCTTATATAAACATTCAGTGAAATTTTCATGCATCTACAGTTATTAGTTTTTGAATTGCAACAAAATAAGAAAATCGCTACATGAGAAATCGAATGAATATCAAATCTTGAAAAAATTTTAACTTAAAATGCTCATAAAAATTTATTTTGACTTGCTTATAAATATTTTTTTATTGATAAAACTAGGCATACTTATGAGGAATCTTGTATTACATTTTCAAACCTTAGATATAAAAAGAAATATTTTTATGAATTTCTAACTCAAAATAAATTGCACATTTTGTCATTTTTACGTATTTTGTCAAAATTTGAACTTTGATTACCTATAAAAAAAAATTGTGACTACGGATTTTTAATATTTTTCATCTGCCTTTGAAACTATATATTAGAAGCCTACTATTAAATTTTCAAGAAATGCTTATATAAACATTCGGTCAAAATTCATGTATCTGCGGTCATTTATTTTAGAGTTATGCCAAAAACCAAAATCGATTTTGTCGAAAATTGGTTTTCCGTAAAAATTCCCGTTTTTCCCTTAATTTTTCATTTGTTTTTCACGGCGCTTTTGTAAACTATTGGGAAATTTTAACTTTTGACCCCCCAAAGTACCAACTAGATTCACTTTCCTATCAGAAAAGGTATTATTGAAGAAAGTCGAAGCATTTTTACTGTCCTAAAAGGTGATGACAGACACAAAAATAAAAAAAATAAAAAAAAATACACACATCATTGTAAAGTCAATACATTCATCGCTCCGCTCAGAATCTAAAATTAATATTATCATATTCATTGCTAAATTTCTATACCTATATGATATAATTGTAATATAAATTAAAAATATAGTTCTCTTTTACTTATTAAAGAAACATTTTATGAAACGTCTATAAAATATCATATTTTAGCTCTATTTTGTCGATCAAATACTAATAAAATAATTTTTAAAATTCAAAAGAACATTTATATTTTTTATAGGTGGGTACCATTACATAAATCGTACAAGGTTTTAATAAAATAGTTTAAATTTAAATTTTGAATACCCATGCAGTAGCCAGTAGGTATAGGTATTTTAGTGAATGTACAATTATTTGTCAAGGTAATACCCATTTGGTAATAAATCTTCCTTGTTAATAACTTAATGCCTAATAAATATTTTTAACTATACAATTTTAAACTGTATAATTGTCGTATAAATATGTGATAACATAGACCAATATTTTTAACCTCATTTTTTTTGTATTATCCAATATTATACAAAATGATGATTGTATAAGCAAATTATGAACATTTAAAAAATATTTAAGTCTTTCTGTTCTTAATTATAGCCTATATTTGATTTTTGAGTAGATTTTAGTTTATGAAGTATACTTAATACACATATTATGCTTATAGTTTATACATATAAATTTCTAGAATAAACACAAAACATGATTTTTTTTTAAATATTAACTCAGTAATTATAAGTACCCTTATGGCCTTATGTGTATAAAAGTATCCTTTAAAAAATAATATTAGAAATGTTAATACGAAAATCATTTAATGTCCTTTGGTCGTGTTTATTAAGCGTCTCACCTTTCCGGGTTATCCCACGCTACAGACCGATCAATATAGATCCATAAAGCATATAAGAGTGCTGCCCACCAAAACCGTGTGGCCATTACAATGTATAAGAGAAATGCCCATCCTGTTATTCCTCCTAATACCACCAAGTAAATCCATGCGGCAGCCGCGAGCGTCTCGAGCCTCCGACTTAGTGGCATACACAAAGGCGCGAATTCCACGTTCATCAGCTTCATTGTTGGAATCTAAAAATGACATTTCGAAGATGTAATTCTTCGTTACCTAACATTGAATTGGAAAAATCGAAAGAATTACCTTAAAGTACACTGCTCATGCAAAACTAGACGTGTTTCGTCGTAGTCGTCGATACGAGCAAAATCGATCCAACAAGACTTGGCCAAGTAAGGCGCTTTAAGGTGTAAGTGATAATCGTCGCTACAAAAACTGTGTTCCCGAGAGCGTGTCAAGTTCAAAACTGCACGTACGCGGTCGTCATTTCGGAGCGCATCTTGAGCCCGGCATAGAATTATTGGAGAGGTGGAATTTCAGTTTGTACTTTGCCTTGTGCTGTATATCCATTAGCTGGTCATTAATTTATTTATACTTATTTCAATACTGTATAATTATCTCAAATAGAGAGATAACGTACCTACATATAAATGATAACGTTACATTATGTAAAATATACACTTATACACTCTGTACACAGTATAAACACCAATAATGTACACCCGGCTGAACGACATTAAAAACAAAAAATTAAATAAATATTTAATAATTAAGTATTTAATTGTTCGTTATTGTACAATCTGGACAAGTGGACCAAAGTATACATGCACAACAAAAAATATCTGTACAGTAGTCGTAGATAAATAATAACATTTACTCAGGATACGTTGAATTACCTATATTATTTTCATTAATTAAAATATGTAAATCATATTTTTTCAAATATACATCATTGCGGATTCAATATTTTTTGTTGAATATCGAAGTATAAATGATCTACTACACTTTTAAACTCAAAACCAATAAAAGAAAAAAGTGTGTTCTAATTTACAAACAAAATATCAAGGTACACTAAGTATACTACACTGATATGATTTTAGTATTTTACGATTATTTTATATACAGCCTGATATACATAACACATATTATATTTTTAAATTATATCGTAGGTATATATATACAGTATTAATTAAAATTAATAATGACAATATTATGCAACATATTTGTGTTGTTTTATTTTAGGGTTACCTAATAATATTGCACTTACGTTTAGGTACTAACTGTCTTCATTACCTAGTGTGTCATACTGTTATTACCTACCTACTCTTTAATAATATACCTACCTACTATTAATTAAAATCTTCATTTATTATTGATTTATAGGTAGTGATAATTTAATATACCGATGTAGGTTAGGTTAGTTGCACAACAACATCAAATATCAATACCGATAATTATTTATATGAAATGTTATTGCTTATTGTTAATATTGATTCACTTATGTTAAAAAGTTTAATAGGAGGAAGACGTCTACTGACGAAATGTCGTGGGTTTTAATTTATATTTTATTCCTTACATGAGTATTATGCTAACCGCTAAACCTTTTCGGGCCGGTATCAACGTCCAAATATCAGTGCGAGACTGTCTTATCGTATTACTATCATTGATCCCCTACTGCGACTATATTATCATAATTCAAATTTCTACAAGCTAAAACAAATAACAATATTGGTATTTGACGCATTTACCTATGTGTGTGAACTAATAAAATATTAAAAAAGCTATTTAACAATCAAGAAACAATGAAATATTACATAATTTAGCTTATTTAAAAAATATTATAGATTCTCAAAGTCTAAGGTCACATATACGGTAGTAAATAATCATATTTAATGTAATAACAGGTAAACAACAAAACATTTATCTAGATTAGTGCAGTCAAACTCACAGACCAGATTAAATTAAATTGTTCATCAAACATTTCTGTACAAATCTTGTACTTACACCATTTAACCTATCCAATATCCAATTTGCAAAGCCTAGGTAGATAGTTATTAATATTTAAATCATTTTTTTCAAAAATATTACTATTAGGCTGGTCTGAATTAGACACTCATCCCTCCAACACAACGCTTGTATAGACATTAATTAGGTAGTATAATGTTATACTTAGTAGTTAGTTAAATGTCCATAAACGGTTGCAACCGTTTTTAAATCGGCAAACAGTTACCTGATTACCTGTATTATCTACATTTAAATATTCGGCGTATTAGCTCATTTATTAGATGTTGAAATTCAATTTATTTATGATCCATTGAACATCAGCGTTATAATATTGAATCATGTCTATGATAAAATCTACTGTGTTTATGTTTAAAGCCGATAAGGCGTTTCATTAGGTGTACATTGTTAAAACTTCATCTAGTGTTAAGAATGTTGCCTATCTTATTTTGATAAGGTTATTAGTTTGTTACATAATTATTATTTTGTTTTAATTATTATTAATTTACTATTTATCTGTTAAATTAAAATTAATTTTGTATTGAACTTTAAACATATCTATTAATTTATTAATAAATATAAGTTTTTTTTAATCAAGTACTTACTTCAAGTCTATATTATTATAATTAACAAATTATTTAAAAAAAATATAACATGGAATATTTGAATTTCCTCATTTAACCAATAAGAAATAACGCCCAGGGTAGATATTCGAGTATTGACCTTGAGATATTACATTTATAGTCAACATTTTAAACGTCTAAAAGTATAATAAATGTGTACATAGATGGGAAAATAAACCAATAGCTTGCAAGTATAACGAAAACTTAAACCATACTCATATACGCGTGATCCAATTTATTGCAAGCAGAAATAAACGAATACGTGGTTATGATTTTAATATTATTAATGGGTAAGTCACTGGTTTAATTTATTGTGTAAACTTTTCATGTATCGTCAAAATCAGTTTGATATTTTTTTTTAATTCTATAAGCCTCAGAAATATCCTTTATAAATATATATATCAATCTTGTTGGTTGTTACCCGTGGCTTCCTTATTCTAATACCCGCCCGAGTACCTAAGATGTGTGTGAAATTCGTCCCTAGTCAATTGGTCAATAATTGTGGATTTGCATATGCGTTATTGATATATAACTCGAGAATAATACATGTCCTAGCCAAATATCTATATTATTATAATCTACCTATCTATCGTTTCCGCTTTGATTCAGTTAAAAATATATTCTCATTTATTTTTTGTCAAAAATGGGTTGATTATTTTTGTAGGATCTTCTATCTATGTATAATTTATTGTAGAGGTAGACAAACTTTTTTTAATTAAGATCTACTGAGGGTATATTTTTTCTTTTAGATCGACTAATGTAAAACAATTATTTTATATTAATAATAAACATACTTATATAAATAATAAAATAAAAGTGAAAAGTTATCTAAATAATAATAAATAAATAATAAACAATCAATAACAATAAATAATGAGTGTTTCTCTTTAAATTTATAAATAATTTTAAAATGTAACAACATTATTATACTATTGATGTAGAAGCTTTTAGTTGCATAACCATGGTCATATATCATATATCACGAGACATCTACTAAATGATAAATGTTTAACAATAATTAATAAATTCCAACACCAGGATCGATTTAGAAATTGTCCAAGATCGACTAGTCAATCTCAATCGGCTGTTTTACCACCCCTGGTATATAATTGTATTTCTCAACCATACACAGTGACCCTAATGTATAATAACTGTTACTCAATTTTACATTTATAGGTATAGAATAGTTTTATTAGCCTAAATGCTAAAATATAATATAATGCAGACAATAATATATTTATATCCAATCATAATAGTTATTTTATTATCTATATAACCATAAATATTAACAAAAATATATTTAATTTCGAGAAAGCTGAAACAAAATGTCATGTCTGAGCCACCCTATAGTGTCTAATATACGCTGAAAAACGAAACTACAAACCCTCCCCGACGTAAAAAAAATTTTTTGATATAACTTTTATTGAAAACGGTCCAGTAGTTTTTAAATCTTGTATAACGTGTAAAACTAACATTGATTTTTAGGTAATTCTGTTTCCATCTATATTTTTTTGCCAAAAAAAAAAAGGACCATGTCCCCAAAACTAAGGGTATCTAGTAAAGTAGAAAAGTTTTGAAATAACTTATTCAATAATATAAATAGTCAATTGGAAAAATAATTAATAAGTCAATTTATTTAGTTATAATTTACTTAACATTTTAACTAAAATTTAAATCTTAACTGTGCTAATGCCCAGCGTTGCTGTACGCCGCTACCGGACGACCGGATGCGGAAGCGGCGACACACCTAAATAATGGTAACAGCACACGGACGTAGTCACCCCCACCCTCCGATCCACCACCGAATTGGTAGCCGTGGTTCCTTCCTGCCACTGGCGTGACGCGAATCGGAGACACGGTCCGAGTCACACATTAATTCATAGGCGTAGTAAGTGGGATCAAATTCTGTGGGAAGAGGAAGCTACATAACATAATCAAACAATTTGCCATACACAGCTGTGTGGACTCAGCTCCCCACCCCATAATTAACAATTTTGCCATTATATAATATTTACAGAAAATTGAAATTAACGTTATTTTATTTTTTTTTTTTTTAATAAATTAATGAAAAACACAATGACAGATCGTCAACCAACGCAATTAAAAATTTATAAGTTTTTATAAACCGAAAAAAATAGTTTTTATTATTATTTATCACAAATCAAGAACTAACTTATTGTTTATCAAATTTTATGCATATTTATTATTTACGAATGGTGTATTGAATAATAGATCATAGCAGGAAAAATGCCATTGTTATCAAATATAACGAGAACAGAAAGATATTTGTATAGTTTGTGATTGATGCGGGGAACTGGGGAAGTATAAAATATTATACCTAACAAACTATCGTAAAACACTAAAATGGTTATTAACATTTTTATAATTTCATTGTATATAAAAATTTAGTGTAAATCCTCTCAATTTTATGAGCGTTTGAAGTTGAATTTTGATTTGTCAAAATCACCGACATTTTGCAAATTATTCTGTAATTAAAAATTCATACCTAAGATTCGAAAGTTTAATTCAAGGTATTACATTTAAGTTTTGTTTTCAAGAGTTATAAAAGTTTCATACATTTTTTTATGACCGTCCGAAGTTTACGTTTTGACGACATTGGATGTTCACGCATAAAATAACGATTTCTTAATAAACGATTTTTTTGAATTGTTTATGTTTTATTGTTATTTTATCAAAAAATATTAATCGTATAGTGGCTCATATCAACGGCCGTTGCCACTAATTCTCGGATGGGTGACCACCCGGGTTCGTATAGGGTGTAAAAACCTTACCATAGATATACACGTCTTCCTAACCAACGGTACTAAAAGTTCCACTTTTACAGGTTAATGAATTCAGACGTTGAAGCCTTAAACTAATAAAAAAAAAAAATTAATCGGATAAACTTGACACATAACACCATTACACTGTTATTTAAATTATCACTTTTAAAAACGCAATGACATTAAAAAATATAGTTCCACTTATTTTAAGGTAAGTATTTATAGTCATTCAAAATTGATGGTTATTTTTTTTAACCTTGATAAAAAAAAATGTCAAAAACTTGAAAATGTAATGTAAGTTTCCTCATATAGTATTGTTCTTATTGTTATTAAATACATAGGTAAATAAATAGGAAACTGAGTATGTGCGTAAACAGTTCAAAACAATTCAAAATATTTTGAAAATGTTATCATCTATAGAAAATGCTAATATAAACAACCAGTGAAAATTTCATGTATCTGCGGTCATTTTTTTTAGAGTTATACAAAAATTTAAAATCGATTTTGCTGTAAACTGATCTTGCGTAAAAATTCCCGTTTTTTCTTAATTTTTCTTTTGTTTTTCCCTACGCATTTGAAAACTAATTTTTACTTTTGACCCCCCCCCCCCCCAAGTAACAACTAGATTCACTTTCCTATCAGAAAAGATACTGTTGAAGAAAATCGAAGCAGTTTTATTGCCCCAAAAGGTGATGACAGACACAAAAAAAAAAGAAACACATCATTGTAAAATCAATACATTCATCGCTCCGTTCAGAATCTAAAATGGTTGGTATGATGTAATAATATCATTGTGTGCTATACACAATGAAATTGTAAAAATCGTTCTATTATGATACAATTTGCGTATCAATACAATATATCCATCTATTTTCTATCATTGTGGCAATTGATACAATGATGTACGGCATAATGACATAACGGACATGGACAGTGAGACATTTTTTCTGCTACCTATGATCCAGGTCGTCGTCTTTATTTAGCTCCCTATAGGTACCACTATACAATAGGTAGGTAGATTATTATAAGCAGAAGACAGTGCTAATATTGAGTAATTTTTTTTAAATTATCGTTTTTTAAAATACAGACCGTCTTTCGGCTATGATCTTTTTCAGTCCCTATTAATAATTATTGCGATGCGTTCTAAAATGGAAAATGGAAAATGCTTATTTTAACGAAATAGAAAATAATAGTCTCGTTCTCGTATACTCAAACGAGTATAATAATTTAATATAATATGGAACATTGATATATATTTTCGAGGGGGCTTTGGTCAATACTTAGGTAGGTGGTGGCGGGGCTTTTCCGTTTCAACTTCAGTCCATCCCCTCCAACTATAAGACTATCATGCTCACCGTACCGTCACGTAGTCAGCCAACCAATCTGCCCGTCCGCCACCGGTTCGATACGTGTCCGTCCTCTGTCGACCGTATTACACATTTACGATTTACACTATATAGGCAGTACTGAAGCGACTCGTTCCGCGTGTCGTGTGTGTGTGCGAGTGCGCGCGTTCTCGTTGTCAGTTGTCACTTATATCGTTGGTGGTGTGTTATAATATTATTGTCGTCGCCGGTTTTCACTCAATACCTAGTCGGTTGACTATGATCGTGTTAATAATGTAATATTCTAATAGTGTACCTATGTGATCGTCAATATTGTTAAGTATTAATACTTACTCCACATTCTTCGCGTTCAGCTCTCACCTGCTGCCATAATATTATCTTATCGCCGAGGCTTCATCGACCAGCTTAACCAGGTTAATATAATATGACAATAATTTATTTTATCCAGTTCGTCTCGTTTTGTACACTATAGCCTATAGGTACTATTATGATGCACCGTTGACCGTTACTTCAGTATTTTAACGAATTATACATGCGTATCACGTACCTACGGAGGAAGCCATAAAAACCCAAAACCATTGTTAAATAATTATTATAATACGCATACGTTTTATATAGATACTAATGTACAACTATCTAGTTATAGTCATGTAAAATATTATAAACAATAGGTATATACTATATACATTGTATCTTAACTATTCGGTAGGTAGTATATTTAGGATTTTTCGTAGCAGGGGGTAAATGATACGTTGGACAAGCAGTTCGCTAGTTCGGATCCGTAGCTCACCAGTCACCACTGCGCAGTACAGGAGTATATATGTAATTTATTGATTAATAATATTAGGTATTATTAATCAATATTTGTATGAAATATATTGTGAGCCACCAAACCTTCGAATCAACAAAAAAATGAAATCATTTCAATCAACACCACTCAGTTTAATAACATGAGGACCTCCTTACGTCTTCAACCCTACTTTGCACTAAGATCTGCATGTAAATACCATCTTTAAAACAGCATCCATCACCCTTTGTAAACGTTTTCGATCCCGTTCAACCATTCATCTGAACCTCATTAAAATGAAACTGAATATAAATAATATTCCTGGAAATTCATTCCAAGCTGATGGTGTAAAGAACTTTTAATTATGATAAATGTTTATTAGTTCCAGTATTTGGTAACTAACTATTCATTTTTAAAAAAGGTTATCACTGATAGACTTTTATTCTATTCTGTATCAAGTCTCAAATATATACCAACTTATAGTATCTAAAAACGGTTATTGTAAAACATAAAATTTACAGAATATACATAGTATAATCTAATACAAAATAAATATATAACTGTACAAAATCAAAACAATGATACATAATTTTACTCAAAAAACAATTCTGTGCAGTGTTCGGTTAAAGCCGCATCTGCAGAAAACCTATTCAATCATGTTTCAACTATATACTATAACTATATACTTATACCTAGCATTACGGACTAGATACAATATTCAATCGATATAAATAATATATATATATAATACAGATAGAGCTTTTACACTTACATGAATACTATATGAAAAAATCAAAACATTCCTCGCTAAAACGCAGAAACTGAAAATGTAATTTATTATATTATTATAACAACGAATGTTTGATTTTGATAACATATTTATTACACAGTGTATATATTATACTAGTTATTTATATAATTAGATATGACCTCAACTCAAGTGGAGACATTCATAGGTTGTAGCCATATTGTGATAAATACGTTCTAAAAGATTAGATACTTACCTGTAGATTTCAATAAAGCTGATTGGGTCGTGGTTGGTGATACTTTAAAGTTATATGTTTAAAGTTTACATATGATAGGCACTTTATAATATTTATCATTATTTTACTTGCCTAGTGTAGTGCGTATTGTATTACAATAGCTTAACTATTAATTTGGAAAAGCAAAATCTTTTTTAAATAAAAATTCAAATAAAATGAACTAAAATAAAAACAATAGATTATCACTAGTTAAATGACGTATTTAGTGAACAAAAGTATTTATTTTTTTGAGTGCATAATTTGGCGGTCTTGTTTTTTGGTAAAAGTGCTAATTTGGTATTTTTTTAGTGCATAAATGCATATGCAATATACATATTCAAGCAATTTTTGAGTACATAAACATCTGAGCTCAAGTATTCACTAATTAATGTAACCATGCTCCTAGGGAATGAAAATGTATAAATCAGCATAAATATTTGCTAAATAGAGTAGCATTACTGTATAGTATTAAACTATATTATTGTAAATAGTATTTATTTTTATATAAATGTAAATAATACAAAAATAATTTTAAAAAAAACCGAGGAAGTCACTCTGCTGTATTCAGGTTTCTAGTGAATATCATCATTCAGTAGGTCATCGCGGTCCATTACGAACGTACTAAATTTAAACTCAATGATAAACCATTGCATATGAAAAACGATTCTATGAAGAGACGATCTTTAATCTATATTTCTATCAACATTTTATAAAGCATGTAATATCAATAAATTATTTTTATATTAGTCGTAAGGTGTTTTGAACTAATTTTTTCCAAAAACATAGCAAATATATTATATAGTAACAATTATAATATTATTATAATTTATATTATATATTATTTTTTTTCCTTATAAGTAAATACTAACTTTCTTAAACTGAGGAGTGGTTCAGTGGTGTGAATAAGTAAAAATAATAATTGAACTTTAAAAACTTAAAACGTTTTACAATTTCTTAAATTGTAGTTTTCTATACACGATTTTTAAAATATTTAGACAAATTTTTAACTATTTATGGACATTTGACATTTTCGAAATTCTATTAATTTTGTTTCTATAAATGTTAATGATTTTTTGCTTGGTAAAAAAAATGTTATGTAAGATCGTAAATTGTGATTATAGCGATTTAAAAAATATAAAAATACCTTCAATTAATGCAACATTTTTTTTTTATAAGTGTTCGAATGATGGTATGAAATGAAAATATTTATTATAAAATTATCAAAATCACGGATATTTCCAAATTTATTTTGTAGCTTTAGGTAGTTATAAAAAATTAATACAATTTTCAATTTCATTTATTTCACTCGATATTTTTCAGTATCGAAATGAAAACCATCCAGCGTATATTGTCTTGCTGTGAAATGATGATTATATTTTAATTGCAGCAATATAGTACACCGACCGTTACAACTTGCATTGTGGCCGATTGTTCGGTCGCATTTATTGGTATTATATTATTATATATATGTTTACGGTCGTGTTCCGCGGCGCATTTAACGGTTGTTTCGATCTAGATTGGATTCTGCAGAAATTCTGTATATACCTATTAAAGAGTGCGGGGAAAATGAGTATACCTTAGATAGGCATACATCTCGTCTATAGCGTAAGTAGGTATTCAGTCGTGCACGTCCGTAATGACTGCGGACATTTGGATTTTAAAATAATAAGACATCGACTGTGGCAATGTGGTGAATACGTGGCCTGGATCGATCCCACATAAAACAGCGGTTATGACTTATGGTTAAATAATTCATTCGTTGACATCATAACGTCACGACAACTAGGTAGATATATTATAAACGACCATTCACGTTTATTATTTCTTTTTTTACCGAATCGGTGCAACTTACAATCAAACGGGCAAACAGCTCTTTAGTATATTGTGCAGCGGCAGCTCGCGGGTGTGCAGCGTTTCCGCGTTCGGGAAGTAATTATATATTAAGTATGAAAACTACTATCAAATTGCGCGAAACCGTAGTAGGTTTACTCGTTTTCTAGAATCCGTTTTATATATTATATTATTTTGTGGGTAAACTGAGTGCTTTTACACGATTCGAATAATAATTACATTCGTTTTCTGTATAGATAGATAGGTAGAGGTATACTAGGTGAAAATTAAGAAAGTACCTACTTTGTCGTGCCACTATAATTGCGTAGAAATATATATATATATAATGAATATTAATAATATATTATACAAGCTCGAGTAGCCTGTAAATATATATATAGCATATTATAGTATATACTCTATAATATATATATATTATTATATTATATATAGTAATACGACTATATTGTAGTTGGTACGTAATAGCCTGCGGTAAGCAGTAAAACGCAGTAAAACGTATCTATATATTATATACTAAACATTCAAGTACTAAACACCGTGGTATAGTATAAAAGTAACTAAAAAATAATGTATACTTTATACCTACCAGCCTGGTTTCATTTTTGAAAACATGACAAACGATCTACGACAAACTATTCCTGCTAGATTCGTATCGAATTCAAGGTATAATATTACTAGTTTGGAGCTCGTCGTCTACGCACTCTTATGCGCGCTAATAATTTCTGACCGATGGTTTAGTGATATAGATATACACAAGGCTTAGGTGCGTAAACATTATATACAATGGAGTTTTTCAAAAATGAATACATTATTATACACATTATATTATATAAAACGCTCATATATAATATACGTTGCTTATAACGTATAAGCGTAGTGTGTTCGATGTTCAACACTTCAGTATGCTCGTTTTCAGTTTAACAATACACGCGTGTTTTATCCTTTCGTTTTTGTTTTATTTTCCGTTAACTCGAGACTCGACAGACCATAACAATAACATATATAGGTATGTACGTTATAAAATAACACCAACACCTGCGTTTTATAATAATCAGCTCGCAACTGTTTGAACACATATACCGCGTTAAACATCGCTGCATTATAATATTATAATATTGTAACGTCATAAACTCATAAAATATCATAATTTATAACATGGACCAAACCTATTATACAATATACTAACGAGTGACAAAATTATGTTTGACCGACACTGATTTTTTATTTGTTCCATGTATACTTACCTATACTTATCTATATGAAAAACACAAACTATTCAATTTACACTCAGATTAATAAGAAAAATATTTATATACTTTCGTACGAGAGAAAACAACTTACTATTACTGTATTACCTATTATGACGTTATTTGCATTATTTCACGCAGTATACCTAATGGCTAGTACTAGATATCATATTCTACAAGCTATTTATTATTTACAAGTTTGTAATATAAGCAAACATGTATCGATCGTCGTGTCTTCTAGCTTCTAGGAAAAACTTATTTGAAGTATCTATTCTGTTTTACGTCTGCAGTAATACGTCATTATTGTTACAATACCACGGTGAAGACTGAAGAGTCTCCCGCACGCCTATGATCATCGTGATTTGCAGACGAAACGACCATTAGATCCGCCAGCCACGACTCCTGTGGCCAGAAATTTACCAAACAGGGAGGACGGGGGTTGTTATTAAAATAACAACTCAAACGGACAAATTAAAATATTCTACATTTATCGATACAAATATTTATTTTTGAAACTAATTTTATGTATTTAATAATGGCCATATTGTAAGGTAAGGCATACAATTATGGCTTTCATCATTTTACTATGTATAACTATGTATAAGTATACAGGGAGATTTTTTTAACATGTTCACCGCCATTTTTCTCTTTAATAATACTTTTGTTCAAATTCTGAATTTTAGAATTTTTAAGTATATGTACCTAAAGACTACATATTAAAGTTCTTGATATTTTTCGTACTACTTAAGGAGTGTCTTGTGACGATACAAACTTCTATTTTTCAAAAGGGACCCCCCTCTCTTTTTACTGTAAATTATTTAGCGGCTGATATTCTTGAACATTTTGATGTAGGTAGGTAGTCACTAGGTACATACTAAATCGAAATTCTAATAATTCTATTAAGTTGTTTCTGAGTTATTAAAATGTTTATAATAAGAATAATAATTTTTAAATATGGTTTTAAAAAATATATAATATGTAATATTAGATGTGGATTTATTATACTTAATAATTTTTACAAATTATTTATATTGATAGATCAATAGAAATTATTAACATGTTTAAATCATCTAGGCCCCATATCTACTTAACCCATTATCATAGACATATTATTATCCTTATAGTTATTCACAAAGTTATATATTCAAAAACTACTCGTTCGAATTTTGATTTCGATTTTAAATACATCAAATTTCTCAAAAAATGTTAAAGGGTGGTTCTTATTTGAAAAACAGAAGTTTGTATCATCAAAATATATGCTATACTGGGGATATTATAGTTAGGTTATGTTAGGTTAGATATACAAACCTATAAATGTAATAATACAATTATTGTCCGTTACCCATATAATATGTAGACAAATTATTACTTTAAGCAGTTAAAGGTATAAATAACGCACTTAACAGATACCATTTTTTGGTTAGTATTTTGTTTAATTTTCACAATAGAGATTGTACAAAAATATTTAAATGTATAACCTTTTGTTGACTTACAGCTTAAATACGAGAATAGTATATAAACTATAAATCGATACCCTTCACAAAGAAATGGTGGTCATCATCAATCATCTTTGTATATGATTTTTTTCATAGTTGTAACTTGTATTATAAGTATTACCAGTGGCGTAATTGAAAATGTTTTATGAGATGGGATAAAAGATATTTTTTCAAGGGTTTTTAAATTATTCATACATTTGTATTTATTATCTAAACTTGACATTTTAAAAGAAAACAATTTACAAACAAAATATTTGTGAGGTGGGGATTTATGCCCCATATCCTTCCCTCAGTAAAAGCCTAATCTAACCTAATAACCTTGACTATAAATTACAGTGAAAGTACCTATTTAATAAGTTCTTTTGTCGTGCGAAACAAACATATAGAATATTATCATTTACCTGTGTTCTAGATAAATTAGATAATAATCTAATTATGTTTGTAAACGATTGTTACTCTTTTTTTAGAATCATGACAACAATCGAAGAATAACTTTCATAGTATCACAAAGTGAATGCAATTTTATTCACAGATGATATTATATTTCGACTATGTACCTACTAATGCCTATATTGTATTACAAGCAATTACTAAATTTGTACCATCACAAAATTAGAGTACTTTTACAATAGGTACCTACTTTTTAAATAGGTTTTGTTCATTTTGAATTTTCAAATAGTATATAATTCAATTATCTGATCCAAACATTTTGCATTATAAGTTTGGACTTAGTTATGTGTAATCCGATAAAAAATGTTTAATCAAAAATAAATGCTGTAACCAGATCGTAAAAACCTATTATTACGATATTAGTTAATCCAGGGAAGGATTTCTACTCCTTATGGATAAGTCTTCCCGCTTCCGTAGCTTAGGGTTTGAGCACTTGTGTGACAAGTATTTATCAATAATAAGACACGCTTGGTTTAAAAATCTAGAATTTTTAATATGTTTTCAATAGCAATTTACTGTAGATATTTCTAATTACGGCTCTTAATAATTTTATATTTGAGTTAACTCATGTTGATGCCGACTGTCTAGCTGACTGATGTGTGTCATTTTTATAATAAATACTAATTTGAATGGAACCGAAAAGTGTCGAGTGTGTATATTTTGTGTTGGTCAATTCTGTTGTGTGTATTTAATAATGTATAATTTATGTATATAGGATATTAGGATATAACAAAATTATGTTATAATGTAATGCTAAATACACAATAGTTACACTAATACAAAATATGTATTTATTTCATATTTTCATTTAGCTGGTATTAAATGCATATACAAATGTACAATATTATACAAAGTATTAGACAGCACCTATCTATATATATACATGTTGAATTGTTTTCGATTCGTTTCGTTAATTTCGATACGGTTCTATGAAATTTAGATATGATGGCCTTGTACAATCTATAACATAAATATTTGGGTAAAATGATCTCTAAAAACAGTAAAAACGATTGTCAACGATTGTCGGAATTAATTTGTTCATAGGATTATATTACTTTGTTATATGTAAAAATAATAAATAGAAAGTAGGTAGAGTCCAAGGGAGCTCATAGATAATTGCATATAATAGTCATATTATATCTATATACAGTGATCCATTTTACGTACTTAATGCATTTGAATTTTACTCAATACGTTTTTTTGTGATTTTTTAAATTTAAACTAATGTATTGTTTTTTATGTACCTATGGGTTGATTAATATTCAATAACGTTAAATTTATCATTTCTGCGTGTGCGTGGCTAGAATAGTTCAGCCTGCTGTATATCTATATTATGTGCAATTAATTTGGTATAAGTACACTGTTCTACATAGGTAATTATATAAATTATAAATTATAATATTTTACAGCAGAATTGTAAAACAATTATTGCCTTAATGATAAATGAATAATGATAATACTCGTTTGGCCCATTTTACTTATATCTGTTTCTAAAAGTAGAATATTTTCTTGTTCGTCTAAAATGTACTTATCCACCAAGTTGTATTGCTATTTAATTTTGTTTGTGGGAAAAGATTATTAGAAACATTCATCGTGGTAATTGGTTAGCTAAATAGGTCATCGAACTTAAAGCCATATTTTGAATAACCAATACCATTCATAGGTACCTACCGAACCATCAATACTGATCACTTGGTAGTTGGTAATCGTCACTTACTTATATAATAGTCTATATCAACCGTGCATGTATAATGTCTATAATATTATTGTATATTTGTGTGGTTTCCCGTATACGACTTAAGTGCACTCCGAACATGCATGACATGTTTCGAGGTCAAACGTCTTAAAATCTACAAATCTACGTTGAGCAAAATCAATTTTTTATTGTTATAGTTTAAAATATTAAGAATTAATTGATCAAATTTATAGGCAAGGATATTGTTTGGTTCGTCTTTGAGGGCTGAGAAAAAGGCAAGCTTTCATTAATATTAAATTTTAAAAGCGAGTTATGGGAATTTTAAAATTGTATTATTTTACACAATATAGCTAGGTAGTTATAACTCATATAACTCACTTCAAAACTAAAACATCAATAAAAGTCGATGAGATGCACTAGATAATTAATTCTATATACCTTGAAGTTTGATAAAATGTAGATTTACATTTTAATATTTAAATGCTATGACAACACAACAGTTATTTCGTTGAATGACAATTTGAGATGTACTTATAGGTACGTTTTCAAGACGTAGACGGTCGACTTATGTAGATAGTAATTTTATTTTAGCGTATCTATCTATATTATTGTAAAAGTAAAGTAGGTACACTGAGTTAAAATTTACAATTTTCTAAATAAAATCTATATTATTTATGTACGAATAAATAGATTACTAACCTGCAGTCATCCTGAGAAAAAAATCGTGATCGTATTTCATATAAAAATGTATACAACAAAAACGGTATTCATCTTTAGAACGTGAGCTACGCATTATTATATAAATTATAAAATATATTAAGCTCTACGTAACGGTGTAGAGCGTTGACAATAGCTATCACGTATTGTGTACGTATTTGTACCTACGTCCTACCTATCAAAAGATGAAACGTTGAGGCCGTGAAGGAGTGAAGGACACTGCAATAACATCTAGTACCTACTTCGTAGGATCTATTCGTCAGAGTTTTTGGTTTTTTTAACGTTAACCTAATGGCTAACAGTGGTGGGCAAACTCTTAAACAGTAAATCAACTGTAAATTGTAATTTATTATGAGTGTTTGAAGTTAGAATTTTAAATGTTGTCAAAATTGAATATTCTCACGTAAAATAGTTTTCTCATCAAACTATATTTTAATTTTTTGGTTGTAATTCAAAAAGTATTAATCATGGAAATTTGAAACATTCCACACTGTTACTTAAATTATCATTTCCTATACGGCTATACTCATAATAATTTTTAAAATATTAAGATTAATTTTTAGCTTTTTAAGTATAGGTATTTTAAATTTTAAAATTGTCTTAGTTTTCTAACTGCTGATAAAAATTTTAAGGTTTGGTCAAAATGCTTAAAAATGTAATACAAATACCTTCCCCCACATAAGATGTTCATTTAAAAATCTAAAAGTTTATTATATTATATGGTACTACTTTTTTTTTGTAAGCGTTTGAAGTTCAATTGTTGACAAAATCACGAATATTTAAAAATGAGCCACGTAGACATACACCCCTTATATATTACATTAGTATATTATTACATTTCGCGTGAGAACGCAATTCATGATAATATTGTTACATTATTATTAGTATACCTATTGCTGGAACACTTGGTTTTTATTTATCATGGTACTCGGTCAAGTCGCCATTATGTCACACGAGTACACGACAATACATACAGTGATGTTGACAACTGTATCGAAACGCACTAACACTTTTATGTATATGCGATATAATATATTATGTAGGTACTTAATAAACTTATAGTTATATATATATATATATATATAAGTATATAAGAAGTAACAACCTACTATACATATTATTGTCTATTACGTCAAATATTACAATACAAATAAGTGTTTAATAATATAGTTAGTATAATAAAATGCATTGATACATAATAACATATATGCAATATCATGTTAACAAGTAGTATATTTTCTACTCAATATGTCAATATTACAATATACTGCACGGTGGAAAAAAAACAATGGTCCTTTAAAGTACCATGAAACTATCACTACCACATGTATAGGTTTCTTCCATACTTTAAGATTATACGCATAATGATTTTTGAGCACTTTGTCGGACAGAAAAATCAGCTTTAATTTTATAAAATACCTCTTTTCGGATTTTCCATCAGGAAGTAATTATATGGTATTTGGTCCCAATTTTATCGAAATAAAATTCCCTTTCCGTGTATTCTTACTGCATGTCTATACCTAATACCGGGATAAGCGATTACCGTAATACCTACTGCTAAATCATAACTGCAGAGTAAGTCATACTGGAGACAATGTGCAGATGTGCTCTTTCATGATTTTATATTTTTATCATTAACTTAATAAATATAAAACTATTGGACATTTTACTTTTCTAAAAACCAATGTTTAACACTACAACCATTGAAGTAAAATAAAAATCTCCTTCACACCGATCGGAATCTAAAATAACAATAAGTAGTTAAAATGTTTCAATGTTTCGTGCATTCATGCACCCCACCATCACGCCAACTACATCGGACTATACTTAAAATGTCTTAAATTCAACAGGTTATTGTCAATAGACATAGATAATACGTCACGAGTAACTACGGTTTAATCGTTAATCCGTTTTTATACTTATAGACTATAGTTGTATACTTTGTGTTTTTACTTTTTGTACAGTCTTCTTGCGTATTATCTATTATAATTTAATACTATTACTTATTTTTGCATACAAACTCGACTGGGCGTATAGTATATATTTTACTATTAAAACGTTGTATTCCAATAAACGTCTTTGTATAATTACATGTACTAGGATTTTTTGATTCCAGGAAAATCTGCAGCAATTAAAATTCTCAAATCCAAGACATTGAGTCCAATATAGCTTTAAACTATGATTCTAAATTGTTTGTCTGATTTCCATTTAATAAAGAGTCGGTCTGTTCACCTCCCTCCCCCCATTATAATCACAGAACGACAGAACTGAATGGTACATAATATTTCAGTCAGGTTTCGTTAGACGTTACTATCTATAATATAATAGGTATATAAATATATAATATGTATTATACCTTTTTTTTTTCTGTTTTAACCGACGGCGCCGCGGGAACTGCTCTCGCATTCTTCCATGAGTATAATATTATGTATTATACCTACCTATAATATGCCTAATGCTATACGCAGGGGCGCAATTTCAATGAGAAATTTGGGTAGCTGACTCCTTTTTTCCAGTTAGTTTATGCAACTTCACCCTCAACGACAATTTAATGATCAAATATTTAGTAATATGGCTTCAATAATCTAAACAAAATTAAAACTAACTAACCATAAATAGCCATATATATATATATTATAAGGGTGCTATGCACACCCTAACTCCCTCTGCGACCATAGATATACGGTTTGATAAATCTTTAATTAGTAGGTATGGTAAAAATTCTAGAATAACGTCATCCACTTGCGATAATTACTATTACCATTGATTCATAGTACACTATGTATAATCAAAAATATTATCCACTTTATAATGTGAATTATTATTATTATTAATTATTACTAATAAGGGTAACCGTGTGGTTAACTCAATTGTTATAATACTAATAAACTATAAAGACACATATTATATGGAAATGGAACTTTCTATACATGTGTGGAGGAGATAAGTCAGTGGCGTAGTCAGAGGGGGCATAGAAGCCATGCCCCTCTCCCCATCGGCCGTATTTTTTTTATTATTGTTTATATCAGTACGTCCATAGAGTATAAAAAAAATATGTTTTTTTTTCAAAAAGTTTTCTCTATTTAACTGAGTGTAACGGAAATTTTCATTAAAAGGAGATTCTTCAATTATTTGATACTCTGCCTGTAACATCCGCTACTTCAGAACGTAAATTGTCTGTTCTTAAAACACTGAAAACATATTTAAGAGCTACAATATGAATGAAGAAAGGTTCAATGTTTGGCCTTAGCTACAATAAATAAAGATGAATTGAAATATGAAAACGTAGAAAAATATATAATGACTGCATTAATAAATAAATCTCATAGGAGGATGAAAGTTGTAGTCTGTAGATTGGCCATAATAATAGTATTATAATTATAGTATTAAAAATATTTACCTTATATTTATTAAGTTGTTTGCAATAAATTTGTATGAATAAAAAGTTGTTGAATATTTTATTAATTTCAGCAGGATGTATTTAGTGTTATAATATGTGGTCCAGAATAAGTATACATACGATTTATCTCTATTTTTTTTTATAATGAAAACAGTACAAATTTTAATTGTATAAGATTTTTTTGTTCCTTCCCCGGCCCTTTTTAAAAATCCTGGCTACGCCAATGAGATAAGTATATACAAGAATTATAAATTATATTTTTATTGGAATTTGCTTCGTCACCGTTATATCAGTCACGCTAACGACAAAACTATTATAGTACAGTAGTCGAGTCTCGATAACTCGAATTTTTTTTTGTCCCTAGGAAATTATTTTAATTAATTTGAGTTATGTAGCTCGAAAAATACATAAGTCAAATTAATTTTTATCTCCTTTGACTGCATATTATAATAAATATTAAATAATAATATCATATCATATAATTTATTTTATTCGTGTAGGTATTATACACATACAGATACCTACAGTGTACACTGTCTTCCTATATCGGCATCCACGTTATTTATAATATAGTCTCCAGTAAGTTCATTGTAAATTGATGATAATCACTATTATTATTCTTGTTAGTGTCATTGATTACAGTTTAGGTAGGTACATAATAATACATAATAATATCTGATAGCACACGTATTATATGCAATCGATTATATTCACTGTATGTATATATGACGACGCGGCGTGGAGATCTTATGGGAAAAATCTACCTCCTCTGCAGTTGTCAAAAATGTGTTTAATTAAACGTATCTACCGAAATATATTACTATAATATTGCCAAAAATCATGTTGAGCATCCATGCAATACATACAATTATACAGCTAGCACCACGAATCGTATAATAGTACGCGCCTATTATAGGTTAGGTACCTATAATAGTACGCGCCTATTATAGATTAGGTACCTATACTGTTTTAAATAATAACAATTCATAATATTATAGTATTGATATTATGATATAATTTTAGATTCTGAGTGGAGCGTTGAATGTATTGATTTTATAATGATGTGTGTTTTTTTATATTTTTTTTTTGTCTGTCACCACCTTTTAGGACAGTAAAAATGCTTCAATTTTCTTCAATAGTACTTTTTCTGATAGGAAAGTGAATCTAGTTGGTACTTTGGGGGGTCAAAAGTTAAAATTTCCCAGTAGTTTACAAAAGCGCCGTGAAAAACAAATGAAAAATTAAGGAAAAAACGGGAATTTTTACGGAAAAGCAATTTTCGACAAAATCGATTTTGGTTTTTGGTATGACTCTAAAAGAAATGACCGTAGATACATGAAATTTTGACCGAATTTTTATATAAGCATTTTCTACACACCCTAGCATTTCCAAAATATTCTGACTTATTTCGAGCTGTAGATGGATGAAAATTTCACAGAATGTTTATATAAGCATTTTCTATAAACCATATAATTTTCAATATATTTTGACTGTTTTTGAGCTTTTTACGGACCATTTCAATTTTCAATTTTTTTAGTTTTTTTATATAAATACCAATACATTTTTATTTGTTGTGCCAAAAATAATGAAAATTTAATACAAGGCTCCTGATATATTGTTACAATAGCAATTGAAAAATATTAAAAATACATAGGCACACATTTTTTTATAAGCATTTTAAGTTCGAATTTTGACAAAATTCATCAAATTCTCGAAAATTATTAATCATTGTAATTAAACAATTATAAAATGGTCAGTTTGTATAACTAGGGATTGAAAATTTAAAATAAAGATTCTAATAAATAGTACATACTGTAAACAAAAAATCTAAAAAATATATAAACACAGTTATTTTTTACAGACATTTTAAGTTTAAATTTGGACGAAATTACATATTAAAATCAATTTTAACGAGTAAAAGTATATATTATAATATTTTTCTAGCATCACTGATAATTTTAGGTTAATAATTAAATAATATGAATAATATTAATTCAACTTAGCAGCTACCGTAAAATAACAATATCAATATAATTTAAAATATCCAAAACTGACATACCGTCTCCGCTCAGAATCGTTTTTCGTATACAATGATATTATATCATTGAATTCAAATTTAATACCATCCATTATACAGTGATCTACTTGTAACCTACTGTACAGCGAAGCGACATCCACTTGACCCCCTTTTTTTTATTGGGTATAATATTCTAATATTATTCTAATTATTATGAAGTAGGCAGTGTTGGCCCTGACCATGGTCGCTGGGCCACTTAGTTTTTTTTTTTTAGGTCCCCATATTTTTGGCATCCAGCCACGGAAAGAAACATTACAAAGTCTTAAAAATTGGATCAATAATCATATGCTCGCCTATTACTATAGGTAGTGTAAAAGTAGTGCATACTAGTGCAAGTGTCAAGTAACATTGTAACAACTGCGCTACTGTAGATTAGTTAGGTTTTATCCCTCTTCTTAAAAACAATGGCTACAGCTACATATTTTTATACGCAATATTTGCATGATCGTTGACTCCAACGAGAGCCCCGCTTTTCCGACCATGGGTTAGCGCTGAGGGGCCCCACTATTGAATAAAAATATGTAAGATGTATAATACTATACGTATATATCTATATATATATATATATAACAATAATAATAATGAAGATAAGACATTTTTGAAAGTTTACTTAAATAATATTATGTTTATTGCTTATGTAATGACTAGGTACCTACACTAGATACCTGACATACAACGTTCTAACTAAACATAGGTACTAATTACTAACTAATTAGAGGCACATTTTTTTCTTTTTGGGGGGGGGGGGTGTTTGGATGGGCTTAACCCCTCCAAAAATGTGTATTTTATTGAAGTATTAAATCCTTCATTGGTTATTGTAATCTACATAATTCAGTAAACGTTATTATTTGTTATTATTATCAAACAAATTGAATGTATAATAATTTAAATATTAGAAAAAAATATTATTATAAATATTATTTAGAATTTAGGTATTATCATATTGTTAATTACCATGATATATGTATTTGTCTATGTCTTCTACGCTTGAAGTAAATTTAAATTCTTAAATATTTTATGAATTTATGATTTGATATTGTTGCTATTCGCAGCGTTTAGACGGAAATGATTTAGTAGATTTGGTAACCTGTCCATTACGCGTAATATTGGAAAGAATGAAACGAGACATTTAGTGTTTAAAAATTAACCAAATGACTATCATGCGTGATAGGACTGCACAAATTTTTACATACCAAATTCCATCACTCGCTATGGAACGAGCATTCGTAACATTATAGAGATTCTCATTTAAGAACAGAAATTTGATCTTGAGGTGTGACTGCATTGATCATCTATGATTTCAATACGATACGACCAATATTGAAGGTAATAGGTTTTCGATATATATTACGAATTCGAAAAATCTAACAGAAGACCCAAATCCTTCAACAAAAGTCCTGCATTTATTAAACCTTCAAGGATCGAAGCAGAAGCGTTCCTAGATTATTTTCTAGTTGGTAAAAGTTTTCAACTCAATTATTAAGAGGGTAAATTATGTGTTCAAAATGTGAATTTTTCAACAAAAATAAAAATTGCTGGGATATTTTGTTTTGTTAATTTTCTTTTTGTAAGGTCGATATACGACATTTTTAAAGTCTATATTTGATCTTTAGGGGGACCGCATTGAATCTTAAAGACTTCAAGTCGATACGACCAATATTGAAGAAATTAGGATTTCCAGTAGTATTTCAATGATTATAAATCGAAATACAAATATTCAACTTTATTAAATTTACAATCTTATAAAGTACCTACTTGAGTAAAAGTATTCAAATAATTTGTAACCACTTAAATATGAGTATTTTATATACTTTTCAAAAAAAGCATCTGTACTTAATACTTGAGTACTTTTAAAAAGTATCTTTTACAAGGCCTGGTTTAAAATTGGCCCGTTAAATATCAAAATTAAAATAAAATAAAATAATATGATATACCTAATAAATAATACTATAGTTATTAGAACTAAATATAAATTATAATATATGTGATATTTTTGACAAAAATTGGTTCAACATACCAAATTACTTAGGTATAGATAAATTAATTACCTATACCTAATAACAGTAGTATAAATAAATTGTAGAGGTTGAGACATCGAGCGGAGATTAATAGATAATCAAAATTCAAATATGCGAGATCTCATGAAATTACACGAAGATTAGTCACATTTTAATTATTTTTTCTGGAAAAGAAATTTTTAGAACGGAACGGTAGGTTAGGCGAATGATTGACCTCTAACGTTATATTTTATAATGTAATAAGTTAGCACCTGACTGGTTTTTGAATTGTGAATACGGTAACAACTGACAACTAACAGTGTACAATACTCTAAAGTCTATGCAATATAACAGTCTAATTCTATAGGCAGGTAACTTTTGAAACTAAAAACTCACAACGAATCCTCTAAAGTGCTTAGGAGCTTCAAACATTGATTAACAACTAGTTAGGTAATAACTAATAGGTATGTTGTATGTCGTATGTGTATGAATCTGTTAAATTATACGTCATTTAGTCATTTTAACTAGGTATTATTTTCGTACAGTAAATTTCATAGGTACAGCACCCACATAATACATTTTATTTAGTGTTAATAACAAAAATGTCACAATTTGAACAATTGACGATGTTTTTAAAGTAACTTCTATATTATAATTTATAATATAATATTATGTAATAAATAAATTATTGATTACCTATCTTCTATCTTTTATCTATTTATCTATCTATACCTATATATATATATGTATATAAGAATCTAACCTGATTTTGGAGACGAAGGAAACCGGTTTTGAACGTCTCTGACCTAAGCGCTTCCTCACATAATAATAATAATTATATATAGATTACCTAATTACCAATTATTTTCATATATTCACCGATAAGTGATAACGATATCTGTTTCTTTTTTTTTTCTTTTGTTTTGTAACAATTTCTTCCGGAGGAAGATCGGGCAGCTAGTTTAATATATAAAGTAAAAATGTGAAAAGAAGTTTAGATTTTTTTTATTTGTTATTTAAAAATTAATAATATTTATTAACACGTAATTGAAAAATTACAATATTGGAATCACCGTCCCCCATAAACTAAGATAGTACTAAAGTGCTCTAATTATAGTACTATCTTAGTTTAAACTGTCCATATATTATATCACCATACATATTATTATCTGTGATGGAAATACAGTAGACAGTAGTATCAGGATCTGTAAGTTAGACACCCAGCCCGTCCCCCTGGATCCGTCCATGTAGGTACCTACCTACCTGCTGTCCTAACTTAACTGTTATTGGTGTTTATAGTTTATACCTATGTATCTAAGGTATCATACGCACGATTTAAGATTTAAGTATATAAATTGCATATGATCTAAGAGTATATTATCTTAAATCATGACCATAGACTTTATGGTTTATACTACCTAAGGTTTATGCACATATTTGAGACTTTTATATAGTTCAGTACTACAGACACAGAGTAACGACTACAGTCTATACTCTATAGTGTACTAGTGTAGTATAGAAATCAGTGGGTTTATGTACAACACACTGACATACCACTCATCGGCTAATATCAATATTTGTATAGACAGTATTATTTATAAAATTATACACAATATGCATAATTGTATTATTGAATCCAAAAACCATGAACGATTGAATTATTTGAATTTACTGAATAATAAGCGGACATAATATGCATTTATACCTACCTACTTATTGGCTATTATCTGCAAGGAATAATATGTTTGGCAACATTAAATTTCTGGTCTTTCTACCACGGACTGAGATATAATGTATAATATAAAAAAAAATATATATAATATAATTATTTCAATAGCGCAGCTTTCTACGAAATTCTACGCCTCCGCAGTCCGCGGTATCACCATAGTACTATAATACGAGTAATACGACGTTCAGACGTTATGACCGTAATCACGGTGTGACCGCGGTTATGGGTCGAATACAGTAAACTCGTCCGCCGCCGCAGATGTAGTACTATCAATCGCCCACCCCGCTTCGCCCCTCCGCACCGGCCACCTTATTGTCGTGCGAAACTGCGAAATGTTAGGTTGAACTTTCGTCGGCAGCCGTCGTACGGACCATATTATAATATTGTGATGGCCTTGGTCGGCTGCTGCCCCCGTCGTCCCGGAACCGTTCGGTGCGTTTGTCGTTCTTCAGTTTCCGACGACACACTTGTGGCCTTAAAAGGTCGGACGCGATAAGTTCCACACCCCAAGTATCGCAATGGCCAAAAGGTAAACGGTTGTGTCTGTTCACCGAAAGTATTTTAGTGATATCGGTTCTCTAAATTTATCTATTACAGCCAATGTTTATTGCTGCTACGCCGCATTGCTAGTTAAATTTGTCATTAACCGTTCGGATATGTGTCTAGGTTTTCGATTACCTTCCTATTGCTCCTAATTGATTGTTGACCGATGTAAACATCCGTGTTTGAATTACAGGATGGAACAGGTGGTCTGGGTGCCGGAGCCTAAAGAGGGCTTCATACTGGCCACAATTGTAGATCTAGGAATGGACGAGGTCACCGTACAACCTGTGGGAACATCAAAAGCTCAATTCACACTGCCTCTAGATCGCATGTATACAGCCAACCCTCATTTTGACGATAAGGATGTTGATGATAATTGTAAGCATAATATAATATTGCACTACAAATCTAAGATGATTATGGTGACTGTAAGTCTCATATTCACAATTTACAGGTTCTTTGATGCATTTAAATGAAGCCACTTTACTAAACAATGTCAAGAAGAGGTACTCAAAGGATAAGATTTATGTAAGTACCTATCTATTTTATAATTTATTTTTCATTGTTGTACCTATTCAATGTTATATTTCTATTTTAAAGTTAAACTAAAAACATATACCTTGCATAGTACCTATGTTAGATTAAGACATTAAAGCTGCAATAATTATTTATAAATATTTTCTAAATCAATTTTTAACAGGTGTTCATTTTCTGAAATTAATTTATAATAATTATTCAAACAAATTTTTTAGACCTATGTTGCTAACATATTGATATCTGTCAATCCATACATAGAAATCAAAAATCTTTATTCAACGGATGTTATGCAGAAATATAAAGGAAAATCTCTTGGCGTTTTACCACCACATATATTTGCAATTGGTATATATTATACTTAATTAATTTATAAAAAAAACTTAAAATATAAAAACTCATTACCTGATTTGTATCTAGCTGATAAATCATTCAGAGATATGAAAGTGCTTAAGCAATCACAGTCTGTTATTGTGTCTGGTGAATCGGGAGCTGGGAAAACAGAATCTACAAAACATTTATTACGATACCTATGCTACCAGTGGGGATCTTCTAATGGACCAGCAGCTGATCAGAACATTTTAGATGGTAACTACTTAAAATGTTAGAAACTAATTAAAAAACTGTTCTTTGTATCGTTGTATAATTTTTTTTTAGCAAATCCTGTCCTAGAAGCTTTTGGGAATGCTAAGACAACACGTAACAATAATTCATCAAGGTTTGGAAAATTTATGGAAGTTCATTTTGATAATTCATGTTCTGTTGTTGGAGGATATATCAGTCATTATCTTCTAGAAAAATCTAGAGTTTGTATTCAAAGCTCAGAAGAACGTAACTACCACGTATTTTATTTGCTGTGTGCTGGAGCACCACCTGATTTACGTGGTAAATTATCACTTGACAATCCTGATGCTTTTAATGTAAGTCAACTTAAAGGAAATATATATATTGTTAATAGAAAATCAATAGCATATATTTTTATAGTATTTGAGAAAAGGCTGTACTCAATATTTTACTAACAACCAAACTAGTAAACAATTGGAAAATGATCAAAAGAGTAAACTTCAAAATAAACAAGGGGGTCTTAGAGATCCAATGTTAGATGATGTCAAAGGATTTTCTACAATGGATGAAGTTAGTTATTTCTCTAATCTATAATTTAAATTTGTTTGATCATTTTTTTTCATTAATTGTAGGCTTTGAGTAGACTTGGGTTATCAAACAAAGAAAGATGTGACATTTACACGATTGTAGCAGCTGTTTTACATTTAGGAAATATAGAATTTGAAGAGAACATTGAAAGCACTAAAGGTGGTTGTAAAGTGACAGAACAGACTGAAAGTAGTTTGTCTGTGGTTGCCAAATTGCTATCTGTTGACTTTGATGAGCTCCGACAAGCACTTATTACTAAAGTAATGATGACTAATCGAGGTGGACTCAAGGGGACTGTAATTATGTATGGAGTAATATTAATACAATAATACCTACCTAATTGTATAAATGCATACTAACTATATAATTTTAAAATTGTAGGGTACCATTAAAGCAATATGAAGCAAATAATGCTAGAGATGCTCTTGCTAAAGCCATATACGGAAAACTATTTGATAATATTGTCCATAGGATAAATTCAAGTATACCATCTAAGGCATCTAATTATTATATAGGCGTATTAGATATTGCTGGATTTGGTAAGAAATTAATGTTACACTAAAATATAATATTAAAATAACAAAAATATTTTAATCCCTATTATTTCCTTTTAGAATATTTCACTGTTAATAGTTTTGAACAGTTTTGTATAAACTACTGCAATGAAAAACTTCAACAATTTTTCAATGAACGCATTCTTAAAGAAGAACAAATGCTTTATGAACGTGAAGGCCTAGCTGTAAGAAAAATTGAATTTGTTGACAATCAAGATTGTATAGGTAAAAATTATACATTATAGTTGATAGTAGAATATGGTGTCATACCAACTAATAATAATGAAATAAAACTAAAAACAATTAATTATACTACCAACATTAATCGGTATACAGTTATAGTTTACTTAGTTACTTGTGTTATAATAGTATCAATATACCTTTTATATTTTGCTAGCTGACTAAATCTGGAAGATAGTAATTTGTAGTGTTGGTCAACGATATAGTTTTAATTATCGGTATCATTTTTATTTTACGATATCGTATACTAATTTTTATGTAATATGTATTAACTCGAAATCGATTTGCATATATTTATAATTATTATAACTTATATTACTATAACCAACAGAAAATAATTTGCACTTTTTACAAAAACCTTGATTTTTATTTAATATATTAATCGCCTTTTTGCTAATTTTAAAACCAAAATGGTACTCCTAGCACCAGTAAACGGTACTACTTTAAAGTTTTCACTAATTTTGTATATTTTGTAAATATAAATTTAAAAACGAAATAAAATGAAGTCTCACCACGAGCAAATCAGGAAACAATCAAAACTGAATTTAGATAAAATTGTTTGTTGTGCTGAACATCACTTTTTTGATTTAAAACAGATGTGCCCAAAATAAATATAAATGTACTGCTATTATTTCAAGGGATTTAAAAAAAATCTTAAGTTTAAGGTCCTTTAAAATTTAAAATCGACGTCCTAAAAAGCCTGGATATTTTGTCATACAAGAGTCCATACATGTATAAAAAATTAAAATTGGACATTCCGAACTATATGTAATTTACCACCGCTTATTGGTCTAAAATGTTTGAAAAATACGTGTACTGTGATCCCCCTAATTCTGACTACACGACTACACAGAAATGAGTATAAGCATTTCTTATGTTTTATTTATTCTTAATATGTACATATGCAGATTTAATTGAATCCAAAAATGGTGGTATATTCAATTTATTGGATGAAGAATCAAAACTACCAAAACAAAGTTCTGAACATTTTACTACTGAAGTGCACAAACGTTGGCAGGGGCATTTCAGACTAGCTTTAGCTAGAGCTTCAAGACTCAAAGCTCATCGAGAAATACGAGATGATGAAGGCTTTATGGTTAGACATTTTGCTGGAGCAGTGTGTTACCGAACTGTAAGCATTAATATATTATATTTCTTTAAAATATTATTATTATTATTTCAGTTTAAAATTAAATTTAAGTATTATATTTAATATTTATAGACTGTTTTAAATTTGCATTGCAATTAATATTTCAGTTGTCTTGCTTATGTAAATACTCTACTGTGTTTGTTATTTTAATATAATCAAAATAAAAATGTAAATTGTAAAATACCTTCAAGTTTATTAAATTTGTTGCTTTTTTACAGAGCCAATTCATTGATAAAAATAATGATGCTCTTCATGCAAACTTAGAAGGTCTAGTTCAAGAAAGTAACAATCCATTCTTACAAAGTCTATTTGCTACCAGCACACAATGTGCAAACAAAGGAAAGTTGAACTTCATAAGTGTTGGATCAAAATTTAAAAGTCAATTGGCTGAGCTCATGGAAAAATTAAAGAGTACTGTAAGTTAAGTAATTTTGGAGTAAATCAATGTGTTATCAGACCTGTTTTAATTATTTTATAGGGTACAAACTTTGTTAGATGTATTAAACCAAACGACAAAATGGTGGACCACCTGATAGATGGTGGATCTATTCTATCCCAATTACAGTGTTCTGGCATGACAAGTGTATTAGAGCTTATGCAACAAGGTTTTCCATCACGTGCTCCATTTCAACAACTATACGATATGTACAAACAGAGGCTACCTCCAAAGCTTGCTCGCCTTGAACCAAGAATATTTTCTAAAGTAATTAATGAGTATGAAATATAGTACTGTCTACTTAGTAATACATTTTAATTTCACTTATAGATGGATATTATATATTAGTTAATTGATAATTTATTATTGTTATGTTTTATATTTATTTTAGGCATTGTTCAGAGCAGTTGGAGTTAATGAAGGTGATTACAAGTTTGGTGTATCAAAAGTATTTTTTCGACCAGGAAAATTTGCTGAGTTTGATGCAATTATGCATTCAGATCCAGAAAACTTGAAACAAATGATCGAAAAGGTGCAGAAATATCTGACTACTTTACATTGGAAACAATCACAATGGTGTGCTTTATCTGTTATTAAATGTAAGACATTGTATCAGTTTAAATGTTCATTTACCCACTAGATATTTTGTTATCAATATTATTCCCATACTCATACACATTGATATTATTATAGTGAAAAATAAAATATTGTATCGACAAGCAAATCTAATAGTAATTCAAAAAAATGTGAGAATGCATTTATCAAAAATGAAACACAGGCCTAGATATATGGGAATAAAAAAAATAAACAGTCTGAAAGTAAGTTAATCAATTATTTAAAGTATTAAGTTAATTAGCAGTTTTACGGACTGTTGCACAATCAATATCTAATTTAACAGACAAATCTTAAGTTACTATTTGTTGCTTTAATTTTTAAAGAATTGTCAAATGTTTTGAAAATATATTTTTTTTTTATTTAAAGAAAATTTTTATTATTTGATCATTACAAAATGATACAAAGTATTAAGAGGATGTCAGCGCACTATTTGTTTTCTCTCTCTGGCATATGCGCGACATGGACAAACCACATTTACGCAGAATCATTATTTCTGTTTGTAAGTAATCTTAGAGTAAAATCACTCATTATAAAAAATATTTTTGAGAGAATGACATATCGATATTATATTTTATTGTTATTTGCCTTTGTATTCGACTTTCAAAATAAACAAAAAAATGTTGTACATTTAAATTATGTTTAAATTGTTTTGAGACAGAATTTAGACAGAGCGATATGTCGTTCCCTCAAAAATATTATTCTCTATCTTTTTTGTAATGGGTGATTTTACTCTAAGATTGCTTAAAAGCATGGAAAAAATGATTCCGCGTAAATCCATTTTGTCTATGTTGTGCGTGGGCCGGAAAGAGCAAACAAATAGTGCGCTGACATCCTCTTAAAGGAAATAATAAAAAAATACTTATGCCTTTAAGCTAAGCTTGTGGTGGTGTAGGTTAATTTAATATTTTGTGTTTATGCAGCAGTGCAAACTATATATTATAACTTTTAAATATTAATTCTTATTGTTTTTTTTTTTTTTGTTTAGACCATATTAAATGAAATGGAAACACTGGCAGGGCAAATTAAAAAAGATAATGCTCTTTGTGTATCAGATGCTCAAAAGTTGCGAATCGAATTTGATTTAGCAATTAAAAAGATAAAAGTAATGATATAAAAATTATATTTTTAGTATTATATTAAATTCATGATTAATAATTTTAGAATAATGAAAATATCAAAGCGGCTGAAATAAACAATATTTATAATAGTTTGGTTAAAGCAGCGAATTCACAAATGGAGAGTTTGAGAAAGAAAGCAAATGCCGAAAAAAGTGCTGAAGCTGAAAAGCAACGTTTAGCTAAATTACAAATGGAAATGGAAATAGTTAAGGCTACTAAGGATAAAGAAGAACATGCTAAACTAGAAGATGAACAAATTAAAAAACAGTGAGTGAAACAATTGGTATTGTTGGATATTTAATTTGATCATTTAAAATTTAAAATTATTACTGATTTTTGTTTATAGAAAAATAGAAATAGAACTTCGCCGTAAAGCAGAAGAAGAAATACATAAAAATGATATTTTCTTAACGAAAGTAGGTTTTATTAAAATATATATTACAAGTTATATTGGTAATACAATTAAATTTCAAATTTAGGAGGAGATTGATAAGGCTGCATTAGCCGAAGCTAAGTTTAGAGAGCAAATGGAACAAGAGCGCCGCGATCACGAACTTGCTTTGCGGTTGGCACAAGAAACAAATAGTTTTGTTGAAGATATCTCTAATACCTACTCAAAGTATAATAATATTATAAATATAAAGAATACTAAAGTAAAAATATATGTATATTTAAAACAGGAGATCTACAAATATAGAACAGCCCCCGGGTAAATATGATTTGTCGAAGTGGAAATATTCAGAACTTAGAGACACTATCAATACTTCCTGTGATATTGAACTACTAGAGGTAGATCTAAAATAAATATGCTTAATTTATTGTATTAGTGAGTTATGATAATAGAATTTTTGCAATAGGCTTGTAGAGTAGAATTTCATCGTCGCCTCAAGGTATACCACGCTTGGAAAGCAAAGAACAAAAAACGTACTTACATGGATGACAATGAAAGAGTGCCTCGTTCCATAATGGATACTGGTAAATAACACAAATTATATTTAAGTTATTTTTATTAATTATTAATATAAGTAAATTACATTACAATTTCTTTGTAGCCAATCAGTCAAAAGGAGTCAAACACTATCAGAACACAAAGGTACAGCCAATAATTCCCACAAGTAGCCAACGCTATTTTCGCATTCCATTTGTACGTTCAAGTACACCTACCAGATCACCTGGATCTGGAGGAGATCAGCATCGTGGATGGTGGTATGCACACTTTGACGGACAATACGTTGCTAGACAAATGGAACTACATCCTGATAAACCAGCAATTTTACTTAATGCCGGTAAGACTTGCATGATGACACTGATATATTTAGTTAATGGGCATCTTTTATTCTAAACCATAACTTGTTGTAGGTAATAAAATTAATTTTAATACATTTTTATTCCAGGGAAAGATGACATGCAAATGTGTGAACTAAGTTTGGATGAAACAGGATTAACTCGTAAGAGGGGTGCTGAAATATTAGAAAATGATTTCAATAAAGAATGGGAAAAACACGGTGGAAAAACATATACTAGGAACAATGTTAGTAATTAAAGTATCAGTAGTTAACTACAAAACTGCTGTCAAGATTATTGTCTCAAATAAAATATGTTTTAATTATAGGTATAAAATGAATCCAAAATGTCACATTCCTTACACTTTTGATTTTATTTTTTTGTAGAATTTTATATTTTGTTCCTATAATTGGGTGATTGGTTTTTATCAGGTTGTGATAGATGTGATAAATAACAGTATCGAAGTATTGTTTTTAACATTTTATTTTTAGTCATTTTCTTGTCAATTTAACTGTTATACTAATGTCAAATCTTAAGTTAGAAAAAAAAAATGTTTTTTTTTTTTTTTATTTAACTATTAATATTTATTATTTAGTTCTGTTATTTGTTAACACATTTTCTAATAATTGAAAAAAAAATATTGAATGTTAAAAGTTAAAAACCATTTTCCTTATTTAACACTAAATAACCTACTCTATTGTAAATTCGTTACAAATGAATATAAATCTGTGATAAGAAGTTGGGAATTCGAAACAAATGTTTAAAACTGTTATTTTGATATTTTATTATTTTCCTAATCATAATTTATAAAATATTTTATTGATAAACAAATAATGAAAGAATATGATAAATATACAAATTATAATGTATTCTGATTTTATATTATTTATTTGCATTAATATTTATTTTAAGACCAATTTAATTTTATCAGAGGTATTTATATAAGTTAAATAAAATTAAAATTATATAAATATTTATTTGTGGTTTGAATTCATCATATTTTTGGTAACTATATTGAATTTCTGTGCTTTGTCTACGATTATTATTATTATCCTAATTTTTCCAGGTAAAGGTACTATTATTTATCAGTAGGTATCTCTAGTGACTATTTGAGTTGCAATATACAACTATACTGTATACAAAATTATAACGGTAGTCGGCAGCCAACTTATGCGAAGGGGCATAGCTTGTTCCAAAGCACTGGTCTTGTGCATCTACTTGGCAAGAGAAACCTTCATAAATACATCTGTTTCGTCACAGACTAGTTCTTATTTTAAATAGAGTATACTAGTACATGGCTGTGTAATTTACCAGATTTAAGTATTCAAACTAATGAAAGCTATACACTGAGTGAAATTGTGGTTATCAACCCAAAAAGAAAAACCTTTAAGGCAGTCAATAATTTAACCGTTTTGAAAAGCTTAGCCCCGTAGTACAATTTGAAAAGGGGCCCCTGCCCCTAAACTTACTAAATTCATAAATTAATTTTTTTTGCAAAATAAACATGTTTAATAAAATAAAACGATTAATATTTTTATAATGTAATATCTATTATTATATGCCTAAAGTACTAATACATAAACATATATTTTTTTTTTTTAATTTTATAATCGTATTATTACAAATAGACAGTCAATATATGTGAAAAATTGAACACTAATGAAAATATTAATTAATGTAGCTTCAAATTATATAGCTATCATATTTCTTTTA
Source organism: Nasonovia ribisnigri (assembly GCA_027563435.1). Taxonomy (NCBI): domain Eukaryota; kingdom Metazoa; phylum Arthropoda; class Insecta; order Hemiptera; family Aphididae; genus Nasonovia; species Nasonovia ribisnigri. The sequence continues at coordinate 69,450 of JANEHU010004904.1, read as the reverse complement.
AGATTAAATCACTTATAGAAATGAATTACAAAACAGAAATTATAACTTGAAATATTAATTTAAATAAGGCAGTAGTATTAAGAAATATTTTTTACCAAATAATTGAATTATAAATATTTAACCATACAGATTATGTTAAGAATGTTCTTGAATAACTCTATTCAGTTCTTCATCTCGTTTTTGTTTAGTGTGTGACATAAACTGATCCAGCTGTTGGTCTAAATCTTCTTTAGAAATTACTTGTTCTTTACGAGGAAACTGGTCTCTAATTTACACACACAAAAAACAATTATATAGATTTGAAAATGATTCATAATATTACAATTAATAACATTGACTATTATACATGTTATAAATTATCTTGTACCGTCAACAAAATAACAAAATAATAATTTAATTGAGTAATAGTAATGTTTGGGGGGTGCTGTGAGGACATACCCATTAACCATAGAGGGGGGGGGACTCTCCGTCCGGATAAAAACCAGTGTTTTGTCATTTCACATATTATTATCTAAAAAAATTATTAAAAATCATGGGATTAATGAAAGTAAAATGTTAAAAAGTCAAAATTTTCAGAAGAATAAACTCTATTAAATGGCTATCTTCAATTGTTTCAAAAATAAAAAAAATATAAAAATACCAAAATATTTAATTCAATTAAAAAATAAAATATAATATGTAGTTCTTGTCTCTGTGAGTCCAATAAAAAAAAAACAGATTTATGATAAAATGATTATCTCAGGAGATATCGCAATGGGTAAATCCTCGCAGGACCACTATATACACAATATTTTCTTAGGTGTACAATCGAGTTACATTATCAGGTAAAAATGGGACAGCAGGCAATGTTACTAATTTAATTTGGTGTGCAATGGCTGATGGATTTTGAGTTGTAACTAATGACTTTTCATATCAAAAAAAGAAAAAGCGCATTTTAGCCTATAGATAAAGTGGAACTTTCATATTATATGAAATTGATGCCTGAGGGACAAGGGTAATTGTGTCTACTTTATTGTCCTTGCTGGAGCCGGTTTTTTAAGGGACAAAAATGCGGACAATTTCTAGTTATGTGGAAAAATAAAGACAAACTATTTCAACAATCAAAAATTACTTTATAGGAAAAATAAAAATAAGTGTCAGATTTTGATTATTTTTTTTTTATTTGAAAGAAGATCACATATTCACATTGAACCCTTATTTTTGAATTAATTTTAAATAACATCAAGATAAAACATTTTAAAATACTCAACAATCTTTGACTATTTAGATGTTTATTACATTTGAGTTTTTAAAATAAAAGTTCAATGCAACTTATATAAATTCTCTCTTTTAAAATAAAAAAAGAATTATCAAAATCTCGCTATTTCATGAAGCTCGAGTTATATTGCAAGGCAAGTTTTTATACTAATATAATATATATTTATAATATATACCTAATATAGGTACATACTAAATAATATTAATCCCATAGTTTTATAACAAGTAACAAGTCCCGACGCATGCGTATTAGGTAACAATAGGGTCGGGTATATTATATTATCAGCCCAACTGTGGTCGGGTGTCTACTATCAGCCCGACGCCACAAACATGGTCGGGTGTATATACACAAAGATTTATTTACATAAAATAGTGAGATATTAAATAGTTTATATATTTTATAAAAGTTAATTATTTATTGTAATATTACATTGTAAGATTATTTCATTCCAAATTTAAATTGTAAACTTATTATACAAATACAAAAAGGTCCCTAAGTAAATTGGTCGAAAAAATATGTAAAATGTTATGAAGAACATTTGACATCAAGCCCAATTATACGAGGTGTGTAAATAAAGTAATGAGATTATATTTATATAATTTTTTTATTGAATTAAAGTGACTATTTTACATTATCTCCTTCAAAATAATTGCCTTGAGAATCCACACAGCGTTGGAGTCAATGTTTCTATTGTTCGTAGTAGTTCTGGAACTCGGTTACTGGAATAGCTTCAGTTGGTCAGTCACAAACATTTTAATATTTTCTAGTGTCCCAAAATGTTATCCTTTATGGTGAATTTTTATTCTTGGAAACAGAAAAAAGTCACAAGGACTCAAGTCAGGTAAATAGGGGGGTTGAGGGGCCACGGGAATATTTTTGGTTGCCAAAAATTGGTTAATTGCAATGGCTGTGTGACAAGGTGCATTGTCGTGATGCAGCACCCAGGTGTTTTTGATGTTTAATCTCACCCGAATGACCCTTTTTCAAAGTCTTTGAAGAACTTTTTAATAAAAGTGTTGGTTGACTGTTTGGCCTTGAGGTACAAACTCCTTGTGAACTATTCCCTGGCTATCAAAGAAGCAAATCAGCATCATTTTGATTTTTGACCTGCTCATTCTTCCTTTTTTTTGCCTCAATGAAGCTGATGTGTGCCATTCTTGGCTTTGGCTCTGGCGCTTTATTTCCGGGTCGTACTCGAAAATCCAAGACTCGTCTCTATTAATGACACGTTCTAAGGAAGAATGGTAATTTTCAATCTGCTCCAATAAATCGAGACACCTGTCCCTCCTGTTGTCCTTTTGGTGTTGTGATAAAATGTTGGGAACTATTTTTGCGCAGATTTTTCTCATCTCTAAATCAATGGTCAAAATTTAATGAACAGTGGTGTTAGATAATTACAACTGTTCTCCAATTATTTTGACCGTCAATCAACGATCGGATCGGACAAGATCTCAAACTCTGATGATGTTTTCATAATGTTTTGCAGTTGAAGGTCTTCCACTGTGAGTTCATCTTCAATCAACTATCTGCCTTCTGAATATGCTTTAAACCACCTAAAAACCTGGGCTCTTGAAAGCACACTTTCTCCATAAGCTTGTTGAAGCTTTTGAAAAGTTTCCATGGCACTGTGACCAAGTTTAAAACAAAATCGGATAGCACATCATTGCTCAAAATTGTAATCACCCAGTATTACATTGTATTAAAAATAATTGGTTTACGAATATGAACACCACAGACCGACACGTGACACTACGAAGTTTAAACTCGTACTGAAGGTTCATTACATGTTTATCTACAAACCTTTTCAATCGGAAAGCCATTAGTGCTGCCAACTAGCTACGCTATAAGTCTCATTACTTTATTTACAAACTATTTTCATTATTGGAAATTCTCATAATTGTTAATATAATTTAACTGACTCTACACTATTCTATACATGTGATTTTAAATAATTTATACCTAATAGCATTTCTTAAATGTGGTTAAAATTATTAATATAAACTTACAACAACACAATGTTCTTATAACTTACCTCTGTTTTGATATTTGTCGTTTTTTAGATTTAGAAACCTTAGTCGTGTCTATGCTACTTCCATTTGTGTTTAAATTGGGCTTAACAGAATCTCGTATTTTGGTCTTTGGACCTCCTAAAATAAATGTTTTATTATGTAACATATACAAATTAAAAATTGACATAACATTACTTCGTCTTCTAATTCTCCTTCTATCTTCCACTAATGGAACTCTTCCTACAGAAAGTCTTTCGTGAACAGGAACACCTAATCTATCTAACGGTCTTATCATATTATGCATAATACTGTTGTACATTTGTTTGTTGATTTCAGGTCTTGGAGGAGGTAAGGGTGGCGGAAGTGGTACTCGAAGTCGTTCTCTATTCATAAATTCCTTTAACAATAAAATTATGTGGTTAAGTGTAATACTTGTAGGAATAACAATCTAGTTTATAATTAAAAATTAAAACATACTTGATTCAATAACAATGAAGCTGCCACTTCAGGTCTACGTTCCATATTAAATGAGAGCATACGGTGTTTCCTCACAAGTTCATCGTCCCCAACAGTTTTGGACTTTTTTTGTATTTGTGTGAACCTACATCAATAAAATTGTAAGTCTAATAACTGCACAAGTGCTTACGACGTCCAACAATTTTACCTGTCATTAAGGCTTATGCCGGTGTTTTTGACCAGTAAATTGTTCTTCCTTGACGATGCCATTGCTAGAACCGGTAATAAATATTACTTCAAACACAAAGAGCATTCAATGACGATGAAACATGGTTTTTGAAATGAAATATGAATGCGTCGACGTCGTTTTCAGGATATCAAAAAAATCGTACCAAACACAATAACAAAAAGATGCGGTATATCATTACAATGTTACTAAGCAGGATGTACTATGTGACGGTAAACTATAACTATAGACACTATATTATCATTTATCAGTGAATTATCTTCTTTTTGTGGTGACTGTGGCGCGTTAGAGCGGTTGTTTCCGAACTACGTTTAGCGGTAAATCGAGGGAAAATAATGGACGACCAATGAGAAAATCGGATCGCGGCGGCGCCGTAGACTTAATAATATAACAATATATTATATATTGGTATAAGATATATCTTAGTCCGCGATATTTATCTATCTTTAGATCTTACCCTATGCATCATATTATAATATTATATTATAGTTCATATTGTTTTACATTATTACATACTCTATAGTATAATAATATGATCTAAGGTATGGACAATATTTCATATTATAATTCATACGAACAATATTTGTGAAGCCAACATAACTGTAAGACCGCAGTGATATTATGCGCTTGCGCGTGGTCTCTAATCGTTCATTTTTGGCTCAGATATTATATAATGTCTCAGGTCCTAAAATTAAGTGGTTATGTCGGCTTCACTTCAACTCATTCGATTTTATGTGTGAATGTGTGGTGTACCATGACTCCGTCCATAGTCCATTGCATATGATCTAAGTTTCTATCTAATAGAATACATCTATTATAAGTCTATGTTATGAAATAAATATGGCTCAGTGGATAAACTATAAAGGTGTTAACTGAACTGCCATACTTGAAATTGTTCACAAACGCTAATTTTGTAACTAAATATTGAAAAGCAATGGAACTTCTTAATAGATGTTTTGTGTGAAATAACTTTTAAGAAGATAAATATTATGGTTCTTGGGATGCTCTGTAATAACATACTACAACTTAAATAATATGATGCTTCCGCCAAGTTACTAAAAAACATCATTTAACACATGTATTCATAATATAATGGTGTAAATAGGTACAATGAATAAAAGAGTTATAAAGGAAAAAAATGTGTGTACCTATTTCTTTTTAATAAAACTTATATAAATTAATATGTTTGGCATTTTCACTTTCACCAGTTGAATTTGCTACAAGTATCACTTTGTGGATTTCAAAAACCAAGAATTGTGTGCAAAATATACTGCTAAATGCTTCTTCTTTTACCTTATAACATTAAGGTTTGGTTTTTTCATCACATTTTTCACTGTGTAATAAAAATAATGTATGTATTAATGTGGAAGATACTTTCTAGAATAATGGGAAGATTCAGCAGGTAATGAATTCAGAATTAATATGTTCCACAATAAATGTTATAACATGATCTTGTCTTACGGGGACGGTTAGAATGTTTGCCTTGAAGATCTTCATATGCAGATGAAGCTTCTTTATGTCACTCTTAAATGATATCAATTTTCTACGGCTAATTTGAAAAATCTCATTGAACCCTGATTTACAAACTTGTATATCTGATATTCCACTTTTGACAAAATATTTGAAACTGCATGATCTTATTCTTTGTGTTTTTTTTTTTTTGATACACAGGCTGTCTCAAATTTTTTTAGACTTTTAAACAAGTATGCATTTTTTACATTAGTTTCAATCTTATAATAAGCTTTCTTGTTTCTAAATTTACTGCAATCTGCAATGGTACATTTCAATCGGCATTTAGACATACACAGCTGACCTTATTTGGAGGAATAATCCCCTTACATATTTAATAATTAAATACAACCTATTATATATAATTAAATAATTTTAAATCAGTAAATTCCTGAATACAAATAAAAGTTAAAAATTTACCAATTTTATAATCGGATTTATACAATTTATTCATTAAAATAAAATTTAAAGATAAGAACTCGAATAAATTATTTTTAAATTTTTAAAATTAAAAAAAAAATCATACACTATTATGTAGTTATACTCAACATTTCTTTAAGAAAAATATTTTAGTTAACAAATAACAACTAAAATAATGATGATCGACCAGTAATGTATTTAGATGAGACATGGGTGAACCAAAATCACACCAGCAATTATATTTGGCAAAATTTTGATCATTCAGAAGGATTTCAAGTGCCTACAGGTAAGGGCAGTCGCTTTATTATTTGTCACGCTAGTTCGGGAACATTTGGGTTTGTAAAAGACTCAACATTAGTATTCCATTGTACATCAGATTCATTTGAAGACTATCACTCTCAAAGGAATTCAGATATATTTAAAAAATGTTTCATTTTTAATGAAAAAAATAACGATTTTATAAAATAAGTTTTACGTGACAATAGAGCCAATAATCCTGACGATACCAGTGAAAGTGAAAATGATGACGATTGCTAAAATTATGTATGCAATTTATGTAAACATTATTTAACAGCACTTTAAAATTACAATTTAATTTATTTTACTTTGTGATGTATATATTTTAAAGTTGTTTATAAATAGTCAAGCATAATTTAAAATATATTTTGAAAATAAATATTAAATTAGAAAAAAATATAAAAAACACGTATTCAATTTTATATTTCTCGCCATATTTACGTACTAGTTTTGGAAACCTTAACAAAAAAAACACCACCCAGCGTGTTGCTATCGAGAGACTCACTTTTTATAGTACCTAATACTTAAATAATTATAGTTTTATACAGTGTGATTAATTTAACTCATTATTCAAAACATATTAATTTCATCTCTGAAAACAAAATACTTTCTGAGTATTTCGATACATAAAAATCAAATTCAGGATGAATAGTGTTAATAGTAAGAACTAAAAAATGTACATGAAAAAAACATAAAAAAAAAATAATATTTTATAAAAATGTTTTCTTATTGAGTAAAAACCATGTAAAACTTTTTGAAATAATGAGTGATATTTATACCAATGTTTAGCTATTTATTCCAAAATTCTATCAACACCATTCTAAGGTAATGTCTGTATTGACTTTTAATTGAGTAAATAATAATCATGTATTCAATGTTTTTGGCGAAAATTGATTCAACTTACCATACCATATAAATAATAGAAAAATAAATTGCCAATAGTAATATAAATAAATTATAAAATTGCATTAAAAATATAGGTTGTTAATGAAAAGCCTGTCATACAGTTCCTGCTCAGAATCATTTTTCATAATATGTAATTATGTATCATTGATTTTAAATGTAATACTAGCATTACAGTGACCTACTCAATGACAATAAGATCTTACAATACAGTAGTTTTTTTGATAACATAATTAAAAATGTACAAAATTTAAAAATACATAAATGCACATTAGGGTTTTAATTTGACAGTTAGAAAGAAATTATACCTGGTATTTTTTTTTTATAAAAAAATTATATATTATACTAATTCTCAATTATATTTATTAATATTTTATGGTTAATTACAATAATAGTTTAAATAACGGATTTTAGAAATGGATTGTAGGTCAATTTGTACAGTTAACAAAAAAATCAATGTTAACATTATATGCAAGCATTTGTACAAATGTATGACAACATTAATTTACAAATTAACAATAGTGTAATTATTAATTTTAAATATTTACACTTAAAAATAATAATAAAAAGAAAATAATTAATTTAAATATATATATTTATCAAATAAAAAAAGTATTTTCAACGAAAAACATGGACATATTTAATACTTAAATAAAGATTATTTTCTTTAATTTTCAAGGCCTAAATCGTTCCTAAAAAAACCAAGATTACATAAAAACGAGCTGATATGTTATCACTTATATGATCACTCCTATTCGCCAAGATCAAGTTCACCGACATTGATACGTTCCGAAGCGACCACATTAAAGCCAAGTACTTTATTATCTAGTGGCACCATCTTATTCCGTTTTTTGTTTTTACTCTGCAAAAATAAACATAACATTTAATTAAATTTTATACAAAATAAATAAACAATGAACTTAAAAAAGTACTCTACAAGGCTTCAAACATTTCAGAGTAATAATTTAAACTCAATTACAAGACCAATTAATTTTTAACACCTTTGACCTTACCCACCTAATTCCAGTAAAATTAAAATCTTAACAAGTAGGTACTCAAGTAAATTTAATTGAAATTAATTAACCAAATTAATTGAACTAATACAACCCAGTTACAACCAATACTGAATACTATATGTACACAATAACAAGTCTAACAAATACATAACATTTCATTTAAAAAAAATAATATTAACTTGTTGCATTCAGTATGATGATTAATTTCATACAGAGATGAGACTGAGATAGGAATATTATAAAATCAAAGATCACATAAATTTAAATTATTCAAAAGTATGAGTGGTATAATATATATATAATACCTAAGCACAAATAAAAAAATTAAAACTCACTTTCATTTCTACAAAATCAGAACTCCTTTGTTTATTTTGTATTTTTAAGCGTTTGTCAAAGAATTGTTTACTGAATTCTCGAACTTCTTTATTATCACCCAGATAACTTTGAATGTAGTCCTTTACTTCATACTCAGATTCAACATCTTTTAAAAACGTCACAAATGTTGGTACTAATAACAAATAATGTTAAGTTAAAACAGATTATAATTAAATATATTAAATTAATACTCACTGTCAATAGTATTTTTATTGAGAGTTGCTAAATGTTTACAACACCACTGGCTAAATTCGTCGGTACAATTATTATTTTCACCTCTACTTTCAATAGCTTTCTTCATTGCATATGTTTGCTGTACAGTTTGATTTACAGTTTTTGCTACATTCTTTACATTACTTTTATTATTAACTGTCACAGCAGGTGTTTTATTTGATTTTTGAACCATTGGTTTATCGGTATCTAGAATATAAAATAAATCATATTTTCAATCTAGTCTAGTGAAGATAAAATCTTTGATTCAATGCTAATTTTAATATTTGAGGTTTTCTTATCAATTAATTGAGTTATAAATAAAATAAAAATGTAAAAACATCATTTTTATTTTTATGTAAGCATTGTTTTATAAAATTGTAAATTTTAATTTTAACAAATTATTAACTTCATCAATCATAATATATAATTTTACAATACAATCATTTTTTAAGTTAAGCAAATTATTAAATGCAAGTTAACATACTCATTTGATTGGATGATCCCCAAGCAGAATTATTAGCAACGGGAGTAGACTGAGGAACATTTTTAGTGATAACAGTAGACCAAGACTGCATTTTTACTGCAGATCTTGCTTTTTCTTGTTTAGCCTGTTCAATTGCTACCATAGATATTTCTCGTTCAGTGCGTTCACGTTCTTTTTGTTTCATCAATTGTTCACGTTTTTGTTCTTCAGCTTGAATTTCAGCCATTGACTTGACTTGCACTTGTTTTTTTTGATCCGTAGCAGCCCATGGTGCAGATGCTTCTATACCATTATGTGCCACTGTTTGAGGTTCTTTTTTCTTTTTCTATATAGAACAAAACCAATAAAATGTATTCAAAAAAGACAAAACACCAGTCATATTTCAAGTATTTTTTTTTTATTCTTGCAATAAGTATATGCTAAAATGAATTATATTGTTAAGTTCATCTGATGATTTAATAAAAACACCAGTTATATTAAAGGTACTACTTTTTTTTTTTTAATCCTTGTAATTATTTTTCCTAAAAAGAATTATACCAGTTCGTTTTTCTGACGATTTAATAACTATAATTTATAAATTGGAGGAAAGAAATGTAATCTGAATTTAAAGAAATTGTTATCACCCTAAAATTGTAAGAACTTGATAAGAAATAATTGTGTAGAATAATTTGTTAACTATCTAGAATATATGAGAAGCACTGATATTTAACTTATGGCTGCAGTATTGTATAAAAGTCTGTATGTAATTTTTAACCTGGGATTTTTAGCAACAAATCCTTGCCTAAAATTGTAGAGAGAATAAAGTAGTCCTGCACAAAACAGTTTTTGCTATGTTGTAAATTTATAAGACGGAGACAACACATGAGAGTGTGACGTCCTCTTAAAAAATAAATTAAGAGTACTTACAAGTTTCTAAAAATTAGTTCAATTTTACATTAAAATAATAATATATTATTGTATACATAGATATAATATATATGTATGGATGCAATACCTTTTGTGGCTCAGTAACTATGGGAACAGAACTTGATCTGGAGGTATCTTGTTTTTTTTTGTTTTCATCTTCTTTTTTCTTCTGATCATGTTTTTTAGTATCTTCCTTTCGTTTTAAATCATCCTTCTTTTTTTGTTCTTCTTTTTTCTTCTGTTCTTCTTTTTTTTTCAAATCAGATTTCCTAAAGTAACAAAATTAAGTGATAGGGTTTTTTTTTTAGTTTTTCTTATATTGAAAAAATATTTACATTTTAAAGTTTTTAGCTTATCATAATTTATTATAATGCAAATGATCTACCTTTTTTTTTCTTCTTCTAGAAGTCGTTTTTCCTCCTCTTTCTTTTTTTCTTCTGACAGTCTTTTTTCTTTCTCCTCTTTTATTTTTTTTTCATATTCACGTTTTTTTATTTGTTCCTCTTCTAATTTTTTTTTCTCAATTCTTTTCTTTTCTGCATCTTCTTTTAACTTTTTTTCATGCTCTTTAATTCTACGAGCATCTTCCTGAAATTATGTATTATATTATACAAACATATAATATATGTAAATGAGTAATATAAGTTAAAGGACTAACCACTTTTATTTTATCTATAATTAGAGATTTTATTTTCTATTGCCTGTACAATGAAAAAATCAAATTACAAGTTTAGAATTTTGAAAATTAGATAGAAGTTGTTGTAAAGTTTTGATAACATTATTTCATTGTTATATAGTCATACCATAAAAATAAAACTAAGTCAATCAGAATCTATTAACACATTGACCGTACATTTGTTTATTATTATGACACCGTCGGGCTATTCTGTGCGGAATTCCAATAATGCTCAAACTGTTATTTCTTGAAAAAGTAGGTCTACAAATTTAGTACCAAAATATTTATTTTTATACATAGATAATAAATTTATTATAATAATTATACAGCTGAAATCGAATTTACTTATTTCTTGTGAACATTTTTGCATTGTAACTTTTAAAAATGAATTCATGCTCAAAAAGGTTCTAGATAAGTGATGAAACTGTTGTTAGGGAACTATTGGAAGTCTGATGACAATTTAAGATTGTTCAGCGAATTTTTTGATAATTTACATATTTAATAAAATATGATGAAGGTTTTTTGCTTAAATAGTATGATTATGACATTGTTATTTAATAAAATGAAGTTGTTTAATAGAAAATGTTCTTCTTTTATCATTTTCTGTATTAAAATATCTATAGGTACTCATCTGGGCAACAATATAACAATGAAATAACCTTGTACAAGGGTAAATAATATACCAATCATAATACATATTAACCATATTTGTGGCTATCGACGGCTGTATGGCGGTCAACATGTTAAACATATGTGAAACATTTTTTTCAAATTCTAATCGCATTATTATGTGGAAACAAAATTATCACTTTTAACAGCATAATAAAATCTTATAAGGGATAAGCAGAATATTAAGTGTTGCTTGTACCAGTTCCGAAAACATTTAAAAATTATTTACATCCAACACAATATTGACTAACTACATAATACATTACAACTATTGTTTACAGTCATGTTTTTAAAATAATTTAGTAGATAGGTATCAAGAATGCACACCTTCTTTTTTTCTTCTTCCAGTTGAGCTTTTTCAAGTTCTTGTTTCTTTTTTAGCTCTTTTTGTAATCGGGACTTCTCAGCTTCTCTTTTTTTAATCTGTTCGTTTTGTTTACTATAAATTAAAACAAATTTGAGTAGTAAATAATAATAATTTTAAGGCATAAATTTGTAAATAACAATCAAATACATTTCTTGTTTTCTAGCTTCTTGACTTCGTCTAGCTTCTTCTTTTATTGTTTCTTCCTATATGCATACATATAAATAAATCAGTGAATTACAGAAAAAAAAATTCAAATCAACAGTCATCAAAATATTTTTAAAAATAAGTTTTGAAAGGGTTGACACAAAGATATTACTTACAATGGCTTTATGGTCAGCCCCGATAATTTTGGTATACTCTCCAGAACCCCACAAAACACCTGGTGTTTGTTGAGATGTTTCATTGGAAGGACCGGTTTGCCAACCACTAATTCCGATTGGACCATTCATTTTAGGTTTACTGTCTGGACCCGTAAAATCCATACCCCATACACTAGTTTCAGTTATCTGTTGATCAACCTTACATTAACAAGAAACAACTAACCTAAATAATATTAAAATAAATAAATAATTACTTTGAGAGGTTTATCTTGAGGTGCACCCAATTGCCTTAAAAGATCTGATATAGGATTGTTTTCTGGCTGAGCACTACTTGGTCGTATAATATTGGAACTTTGATGGTGGTGACTTGAATTTACTGGTGGTGGTGTTGATGTTTTTAGACCTCCCATACTTTGTACTAGCGAATGGAGAGGGTCGAGTTGTTGTGTCATTGGTTGAGAAGGTGGTACAGAATGAATATGTTTAGGATCAATTTGCTATAATGCACAACAATGTTATAATTTGTTTTTTTTTTTTTAAATTTATATCTTACATGGTTGAAATGTTGTTGCTGCTGTTGTTGCATATGAGATAACATTACCATTAAATTGTTATTAGGTGGTTGATTCATGGGGTGTATATTTGGTGTTGGCTGTGGTTGTGGAAGAATGGGAGGTGCAAACATTGGAGGAATTGCTGTATTTGCTTCTACATTTCGAATATGGTGCATTATCAACTAAACATATACACAAGTATGTATTAAACAATTAAATAAAAAATTAATTTAATTTAATTATTACTTGTTGTTGTTCAATGGGTGATAGAGTATTCCACCTCTCAGATTGGGATAGTTGATGGACTGCACTTTGAATAGCTAATTCTCTTTGCCTAAAAAATATAACTTTAATATAACATTCTTATAAAATTACATATACTGCATAAGGCGCATCCAGACGGAGTATCTTTTGATGCACGTGTGTAACATCACAAATTTGTTTTCTGCGGCTTTTTAGAATGCTGCACAGAAAAATTACCAATCCACCTAACAGCTAATCTACATGAAACAAAATCTGCTCGACTATGGCAAGACTGTGTGGACGTGTTATCAGGAAAGCCGCGCAGCATCAGTTCTTATTTTTATAAAATGTTTAGTAGAAAAATAATTTTTTGAATCATGACATAATTTAAACAAATATTGGGTCTGAATATATATTTTCTGCATGGAACAAAGCTGACCAAAGCCATGCCACAGACAAAAGAGCTGCTAGGTATGGACGCGCATATAGATTTAATTTTCTACCTTGTTTTATAATTTCATAAAATAATGAATAATATTTGATACAAACTTACTTTTTTTTTTATGAAATATACAATTTACTCAATCAATCACAATAAGTATATGTGAGAGGGGATAAAATTAGGCGCCATTTCACGAACCATTCAGAAAACATTTTTTAATAAATTGCTTATTTGCCAAGACAGTTAACTTACTTTAAAAACAATTGCCTGTATTGGTATTGTTGCTGTTGCTGTTGAAGAACCAAAGATTCATTCATTGTGTAAGGGTTGTGTGTTGGAGGAGGTTGTACTCCTATTCGGCTATTAATTTTCACTTCATGTTCCTAAAAATACCAAATAAATTATAATATAATATATTGATTATAATTTATAAATAAACAAATTTAATACCGAAAATGGAGTATCTGAAAATGGTACATTTCCTTTTAACCGTACAAGATCGCCTAAGGAATAAAAATGTTCATCACACGCTCTCTTCACCATTAACATGTTGTCATGGAAATATCCTAAACTATACCATTCTGCCATTTCAGTTGTCAAGAAAGGACCTAAACAATTTGAAACTGTTATCATTGAACTAAACTTTATTGCATATTATTTACCTTGAACTTCGCCTTGGGGATCTCTATAATACCATTTGGTGTTAGTAAGAGGAGCGAGTGGAGAATGTGAAGATGGCCCTATTTTGAAGTTATCACTGGTTAATCTAGATACCATTGATTCTGCCTCAGCATCCAATGTATCAATTCGATGATGAGCATTAGCATTTAAACCTAAAAATGATCAACTAGTACTTAATTAAATTAAAATATAAACCAAACAGTACATGCAAAAAATTCAACACTAAAACCATAAACTCTAGCTTATAATTATATAGATTGAGTCTAAAGATAAATAAAACCAATAAATAATCATCAAATGTATGTAACTAAATTTAATTGTAATAATTATTAACTCTCGTCTTTTAGTCTGTTATAAATGTTATCTGTACATAAAGTACTTACTCGTTGATCGGTGGATGGGGTTAATATTAGAACTATCAATATGACTCCCTATACCAGGCATCTCTCTCAAGTTTTTGATATTTTCCATTTTATTAGATTGACAGTCAGACATAAGTGGAATTGCTGGACTGCTTTTGCTATGAATAACTGGAATATCTGGAACTTGCTGGACTCTTACAGGTTCAGGATGACTTATCATTACTTGTTCATTCTGTATAAATACTTCTTTAGTTATTTGGGAATTTATTTTATGTTGATGCTGTTGTCTCATGGATTTAAAACGTTCAGGGGAAGAAATTACTTCTTCATTATGCGATGGTGAAGTAGATATTGAAGACGATACAACTTCTAAATAATTAAAAGAATCAGATTATTGATAGTTATTACAATATTATTTAGTATTGATATTTATAATTGAATTTTGGTATTCAATACTTCTGTCATCAAGAAAATATTAAAATCTAAATACTTCAAATCAATTTAACCTTTTAGTTTAACTTAATTAAGATTTAAGAAATATAATATTTAATGTTTGATAGTAAAATAAAAAAAAAACAAACATATATTTATTTTTAGAAAGACAACGATAGCAATGAACTTTAAATTTGTTGATGGATGAAGTAATACTCAGTATTATTAAATGATAAAAAGATTATATAGCAACTGGTTACCAATTAACCACAATGGTTATCGTTTAATTATCCATTTTATACTTTTTTGTCAAACTAATCGATTGCCTAGCAAGAGGAAAATTTTAGAAAAACAATTCAATTTAACCATGCAATTTATTTAAAACCAGCTTCTCAATTTTTCAATATACATTCATAAACACCTAATTTAAATTTTTAAATTTCAAAAAACTTAGTAGTAGGTAAATTATTAAAGGTTATTTACAAGAAAATTTTGATTTAATGAGAACAATGTTGAATATTATGTTCACCATTATAATAAATTTAAATCAAAGAATGTTTTCAGTTTCTTATTGTATACTTTTAGTGTAAAACAATATGTCTTGTTTATGTGCTACACTATCATTTGTAACATGTATATTGTATGTGCATGAGCATTGCACACACTATAATAATTTAGTATTTACAACACACAAACTAAAAATATTGCTTATATTTAACTCTTTAAAAACAGCCAGCGTTTAGTTCCATTTATTGTTACATATATATTAAGACATTGTACACACCTTCTTTTTCTTGGCCATTTAACTGTTTATCGTCTATAGGCGAAATATTTGAGCTTTCTATATTATTAACACTTGTATCACCATTATCATTATCTTCTTCATATTCTCGACCATCCTAAAATTAAAATTAAATTTTGAATACCAATTGTGATTTAGAATTTTAAAATTTGTTAAGCTATCATACTTCTCGTGACACTTCATCTCCCATGTTATAGTGGTGTTCTTCTACATAATGATTATCATGGAAGGCACCAGATGAATCAAAACTTCCACCTTTTTCACCGGGATTTTCAACAGCCCTAAAATAAATATGTTATTTAATAAAAACACAAAAAATAAAAATAAAAACCCAAAACCCTGATAATAGGTATTAAGTACCATTCCGGCAAGGTTTCACCCCAATCAAGTTTTCGACGTTCGTGAGTTGTAGCAGTATTAGACCATCTAGTTTCACCACGATCCCATCCTTCATCTTCATCATATTTAGATGTTGGCCGCCCTGCAGGCCATCTATCATTGTTATAAGAATCTGTACGAGTTCGTCCCCAACGACCATTAGATTCATCAGATTGGCCTTGATGTGCTCCTCCTCTATTTTTCCTCCACCAATTTGATTCATCTCTTCCCCTCCAATCATTTGTATATTCACCATTGCGATTCATATTTCTTTCATTCTAAAAAATGTAAATTATATACAGTTCAGTTGTTTTAGGTTAGTATAAAGCCACACTATTCGTTTGTTTTAACCAGTATCAATTTCCTAATCCAAACGGGTTGACAGATCAACAGAATATAGTGTACTAGACATTATGGATAACTATATTTTTATTCTTATCAGCTAACAGAACCTTTTTCACCAGTCAAAAAGATAGTGTGACCTGTCACTAATAGCCAGACACCACAAAAAAGAAGATTCAACATTTACAATGTAAAATTACAATATAGACATCGTAGTTGTATAAATTAATAAACTGTACAGAATTGAGTGATATAATAAATTAAATTAACATATTAATGTTATCAGTGTTATCACTTTGCATCTATATAGTAACTATAAGTTCGGTAATATTTATTTTCAGTAAAAGTTAATAACACTTACTAACCTAAGTCAACTAATAATCAAATACCTATTAGCATAAAATACATTTGAGTAAAAAAATAATATTTTACCGAGTTAAGTCTTTCAAAAGGTCTGTGTGGACCTCGGTTCATTGGTGAGCCTCCACCTTCTGGACCTTCTTCATAACCTGGTCGTGTAGTATTATAATAATAACCACCACGACCACCTCGTCCTCTGGCACTTGTACTACCTCCACGAACTTCAATATTAGCAGTACCTCTGCCACCAGTTGTTCGAACAGATGCCCTGATAATGGTATCACTATTTATACCTCGATTCCAAAGTCTCTGAAAACATAAAAATTATAGTTCAGTGTAAAAATTTAATTTTTTTTATATATATTAAGTATAATAACACACAGTTTCTTCTTCAGACATTTGTTGTAGAGACAATGGATTTTGAGGTTTGTCATTATACACCATAGACAGTTCCTTAAGCGATTCTGGTGGAATATTACATGATGAGATATCAAATAAGGCTAACATTTCTTCTCGGCCGTAACGATGTTCAGCAAGCTGTGGCTTTGATATGCCTTGAGACATATTTCTTAACCTATTTCATAAATAGTTACTTATGTTAATACTTAATACAATAAAAAAAAATAAAAAAATAAACATTAATGAAATACATTTAAAATAAAATTGAATTATTAACCAATTTCAACAAATCAATATCATAACACTAAAATTATTTTAATAATCTAAAATCAGTTGCACAACTATGTATAAATTAAGTATTAATATCAATGAAAAATTGTGTTCATATTTAAATATTACATTTCACTATTATTAAATTTGATTAACTTGCAAGGGAAGATATCAAATGGTGAATGGTAATTACAGAGATGATTAAGTAAGATTTAGAAAGCATATAAAATGTATTATATATTATTTCTAAATAAAATGAATTTAATGAATTGACATGGAAATGTACCTAATCCTCAAGAAGGTAACTATACATTGAAATTTGAAGCAGAATAATCAATAGGTTTTAAATTTTAATAGGTATTCATAGCTTAAAGAAATTGAAAATATTAGGCATTTAAAAAAAAGCAAAGCACAGTAAGCAAATGACAATTGTTTGACATAACAAAACAAATAAAAGGTAAAATATATATTAATTTATTAGCATTACACTTGAAGAAATTAAATAGATGGTTAATACAAGTTTAATAAATATATAATTTGCATGGATTTTAATCAGTGGAGGGTTAGATATTTTACAATTGTATACAAGGTATAATATAATTTCATAATACTTAAAAATGCATATGACAAATATTGAAACTTGAAATATTTAAAATGAAGGTTCTGAATGTTTGCCAAAGAATTACTATATCCTACCTATAGCCAACAAGTTTTAAGAAAATAAAAATTTATTTTGTTACAATTTCTACTGTGAATATCATAGATGGAGATAGTATATTATAGATTTTTTTATATATGTAGACTAAATAGAGTCAATTTTTTTTTATTTTCATCCTTGAGTACCTATGACCATAGGCATAACTAGAAAGATCTTAATAGGTACCAGAAAGTGATTGAACACTAATCAACTTGTATAGTAGGTTCATTAATAGAACAAATAAGCTAGGTAATACACAAACAATTAAAAAATGTAGTCTTGGAATGAGGATTTTTGTACAAAAGGTAATCAGTAGTTATAACAGTTTTAAAATGAATCAAATTGACACTTATAATATTTTAGTAAACTAGCAGATGAAAAATGACTAAGGGAAACAGTGATTGAGAGATTTCTTACGTCGAAATAAAAATAAGAGCCACATGCACTACAGTAGAATTTGCACTGTGCAATTAATAAGACATTGATTCGTTGAGGACAATCAAAGTGCACAATTTGCAGTGCTGAGAAAATAGGAGAAGATGAAATAAATAAAATAAATAGAAAACATTAAACATAAAACCTAGACGTGCTTACCACTCTGGACCAAACTTTATGGAATCTGTCATGATTTCACCTTTTTTTTTTTAAAAAAAAAAAAGTAGTATGAACGCAAAACGCTGGAACAGAAAAAAGGAGGATTCGAATATTAATTAAGAGTTAAGTAAAACCAAACCCACACTAAACCTGTTGATCGTTTTTGACACGGCAATAGAGGTACAACACACACACACGAGTATAGTCTCTAAAATTCGAGAACGAGAATATAAATTATACGACGAACGGTTTCCGACAAAAGGAAATGAAAATATCACAAGGGAACAACTAGGACACGGTGAACGGAAAGAAAAATATCGTAGGGTTGCCCACAATAAATTAATAAAATATAAATTATCAAAAACGAAAAACGGAACGTGTATGGGGGGGCGGGGGATTAGAAAAATGGAAAAGTTGACCGTCTAACCTTTGGCTGAGTGCGGCAAAGACGGCGACGGCTGCACGGGAAAGACAATCGGCGAGACGGGTTGCGTACAGGACACTCGGGAAAATAGCGCTGATGTCTGATGGACATTCAAGAACTCATGTACAGGTAATGCGGTTGCAGTGGTGGAGAGCGCAGTGGAAAAATAATAATAATACACTATACACTACACACAGCACACATACACGTACATGTATATACATAGAATATCGAGTGACAACAAAGCAAACATAACCTAACAAACGCGCGGCGGTACGGGAGACGGGACGGTCCACAAACGTCCGCCGCACGCACTTGCGCTCGCCGCCGCCGAAATCTGTTCCCGTTAACCGACGACCGTTGCAACTTGCGAGTTGCGGCCCGCTGCAGTCGGTCATCCGCGAGTCGCGACTGCAGAGTGCGGTCACTTTATCATGGCCGCTCGAGGGTCGAGGAGACTGAGATCTCGGTGTCTAAACGCGCGTGCAAAGTGTACCGACGACCACTGGCAAAGACGTTGGACAATTAACCAATGCTAATGAGTAGCGATGATATTCGCGCCTCAAAGGCTACAGCAGCGGATCCGATCCGTTTTTACCGCTGGTGTCGTCGCGTCGGTGGTCGGTCAACCCAGCTAGCGACCGACCCTCGTTGCTTATATTATTAATTATTATTATTATTATTAATATCTACACTGCTGTTATTGTCGCAAATTATGCGTGCAAACGGTAAATATTATACAAGCCGTACCTGAATTAATATAATCCGGAAACGGGACAAACGACAGCGGTATGTCTGACGTAGGTGCACAGTGGTCTCGTGTGTAGAAAGGAAAAAAAAACGATTTCGTATTCCCTCTGCGCTTAGTGCCAGCGTATTATGTAGAATAAAAAAAAAAGTTCATCCACGTACGAGATGTATACGCATGTATAAACTCGTAAATATATATATATATATATATTATATACACCTATATATAAATTGATACGTTTGTAGATCTATGATGGGACATGATACGAGAGCGCGTGTCGCGTGTCTGATACGTATAAGGTGCAAATCGTCGGAGAATATCGTGGTGGCGATTGGTGGGAATGAAAAGCGGAAGGGTCGAAATCATACGACGATGGCCCGGTCCTCCAATCAAAGCGCGGTCCTTTTGTTTACGTTCTAACAGCTGCTTCTGCTGCTGCTGTTCGTCTGCTGATCAGCTCGTGTAGATTGCGCCCCGGACCGTCGACGATCTACAGAAGAACCATATACCTTAATAATATTATGCCCATATAGTTGTTTACAAGATGCTTGTCGCTCGCTCTATTATCACACGAGTGAACTAAAGTGAATAGAGCGCTTACTATTACATAGTACAACCGAGCGTGCGAGTGAATAGGAACTAGGAACCCGTTCTATTTACAATACTAACGACAAGTAGCTACCCCCTCCACGACTCTACTCTACTCGCGGTTGCACACCAGGATTTAAGATAATAAAATGTTAAATCGTGTTGCACACGTAACGTGTGACGACCTGATTATAGCATACAACCATATAGAACAATAAAAATGTTATAACAATGTAGATAATTATAGAGTGCTTAGAGCTTAGTAGAGGTGATAAGATATATTGTTATCACCCTTTATCACTTATTATTCATGGATATTAATCTATATTATTACTATTTACTATTTACCATAATATAATAATACTAATAACTGCACTGTGTAACCGTCCCGGCCTAGTACGAGTGACAAGTACCAGTACGAGCGACAGGAGGTACTATGCATTATAATAATAGCGTTTTCGAATTCACAAAATAGTGTGCACTAAATTCCACTACCACTACGCGAGGCGTGTTGCACTAGTATTCTATAAATCGACTAAAAAACATTATCAGATATTAATAATAAATATAGTTATAATGATAAGAATATGATAAATAAGAAATTAGATGATAACGTGTCCTGTTGAAGAGAAAAACGGTTCATATTTTAAATTTTTTAAATGCACCCATTGCACTGACGAAATCAGCGGTGCAGAAAGAGAGCACTGAGTGTACACGATTATTATCAGTGTAAAACAATATAATACAAAGCCCTACACCAGTTCACTGAATATTGGTCAAATAAAATACGTTTTTGCACTGAGAGCAAAAAGTGCGTCAAATCGAAAACGCTATTAGTACCTATAACTTATAAGGTCGATGCGAAGAACACAGATTTCTTTATAATAGTCTATAATTATAATACAACTGGATAATGTACTCCGTATGATAACCATTGCAAACTATGTATCCAGCTGATTAAACGGCCGCCATGTTTTCAGTTGGCAAAACATTAAATTCATTATACAAATTAATGTATTAGGAATACCATCGTTTTAATTAGTACAATAAAACAATAAATACAAAATGATTCATGTAAAATATATTTTTTTTTAAACAACAGGTCTAGAAATAATAAAATGTAATACAACATTATCAATGTTTAACGTACAATACCACAATGCCAACTTACTGACCTTGTCACCTTGAGGCTTCTACTACACCACGATTCAAGATATACTTTAATATATAGTATATAGGATATCTTAAATCGCGTACTACACCGATGCCGCGAGTACCTTATCTAGTATAGCAGTCAGCTGTGCGTAAGAACAACAGAATAGATAATAATATTATTATTGTTTGTGTACCAACCCAAAATTATTACTCCTTGATAAAGTAAGCACCGCGAGCCGTGGTCCTGAATCCTGATATTCGCATTTCGTGGTTTTGTCATTTTTGAGGTTAACTCGAAGTTCGAACTGCTCGTCGACTGTCGTGTTCTCTGCTCTCTTGGTCACTTGACGGTTCTGGCTCTCGCATTCATGCGGTTACCGGGGATTCATTCCTCAACTAAGCACTAACTAGTAAGCATCCGCTTCCGCTATTATTGTCTCATAAGTTATAAACTAATAGTGCTACCTATCTCGTCCTGTGTTTAGGTTTTTGATTTTCTGACTTCGTTCCACAGAGCCGTGACACAATGGCTTTGCCAAAAAAGAGTAAGTTCTATCCAAACGGCTATGACTTATTAACTGAAGATTTTGGTATCCATTATACAACTTTAAAATCTGTCTGTAGGGAAACAATCCAAACGTTTGAAATGCAGGACCAAATACAAGGTTGCCAAAAAAGTACGAGAGCACAATCGAAAACTCAAAAGAGTTGCAAAGAAAAATCCAAAAAAAAGTGAGTTCCAGGTCAGATAAATAATAATAATATTACATATGTACAGGTATATGATACTTCGCCGCTCGGGTTTGCTATTTCTGAGACCTCAATTTGAATGCTGCTTATTTTAGCGTTGTGTATAACCATTGAGTATATATACTTAGTGTATTTAGGTACATTATATACTCAATGATATTACCTATACTACATATTTTTTTTTTTCTTTCTGTCATTAAAATGTTTCAATGTTAATGCAGCAATAAGTATTTAATTTGATTTATTTTTTATGTGTAGAGACCAAAAATAGTATGATTATTGCTCCAAACATGTGTCCATTCAAAGAAGAAATCATTGAACAACTTAATGAGGCTAAAAGAAAAGAGCGAGAGATACGTTTGTCAAATTTCAATTCAATGGAAACACAATCTGAAGAAGAAACTAAAAAGAGTACTGAATCAAAATTGCCTTTTAGACAAAAATGGCTTTTAAAAGAAACTAGAGCAGACCGTTATATTGAACACAATTATAAAAATGTAAAACGAGTTGTATAAATCCAACTACCTACATGTATAGTTTATTAATACCCATGAATAAATTAATATTTGTTTCAGATAATTTCAATGTGTGATGTAGTTCTAGAAGTTTTGGATATTCGTGATCCATTAGCTACTCGTTCTAAGGAAATAGATGATTATTTAACAGCCAATCCGGATAAAAAACGTATTATTTTGTTAAATAAAATTGATTTAGTACCTAAATCAATAGTAACTGATTGGGTAGAATATTTTAATAAGATAGCACCAACAGTGCCATTCAGAGCCAGTCGTGAAGTACGAAATACACCAAAAACTAGTGCAAATGATCCAAATTTTATAGCAAGAATAAAAAAAAAAGTAGCTAATAGATGTTTTGGCGAATCTGTTGTATTGAACTATTTACAGACTTGTATAGATGCACCAATTTTAGGTATTACAGTTGGTGTTGTTGGTATGCCCAAGGTGGGAAAATCTTGTGTTGTAGATACCATTAAATGGAAATATACGATTGGTGATGAACCTGTTCCATCAAAAAAAAATCAGTGAGTTATTAATTAATTTTTTATTTGTTATATAAATTAATGGTAGAATCTTTACAGATCTGTTGGAGTATTTCCTTTCAATAATATAAAAATTGAATTATTGCCATGGAAATGCACTGGAGCTAGTACTATATTGGAGAAGCCCAGTGATAGTCGTTTATTATTAAGACAAGCATTACAAGTAGACCTTCAAAATGTAGTCCCAACCAAGATATGTGCTTTAATATTACCTTACATTAAAAAAAATCAGGTTTGTGATTATAAATCAATTTGTCCATAACTAATTTCTATTTTATGAACATTTTGTTTTATTTAGTTAAAGTTATTGTATGATATGACTGTAGAAAATACTGAAGATTACACACACATACTTGAAATGAAAGCAAAGCGACATAGCTTAATAAATAGACAAGGAAAACCTGACCAACTCAATGCAGCCAAATCGTTCATGAAAGATTTAAAAGAGTAAGAGTGTTATTCTTAATTTGAATTAAAAATATTACCTTATTTCTCTGAGATTTAATGAAAATGAACAATATTTTATAAGTTTTAAAACATTTTACAATTAACCTAGTACCTCAAGGTGGGTTTATATTAAAACCTGAACTCGAACGTATGCTATCTAACAAACCAATGTAAACGTCTAGCCTAACGCAAGCAAAGGCAGTCTGATCAAATCATTAAAATTTGTTGGTAGTATTCACTTGCATTCATTCTTATTAGTGCTCTAATGTTAACCCACCTTTAAAAAAAATATTTTCGGTATTTGACATATTATTCATCTTTAATTTGAAACTATGGGAAAATTTTGTTGTAAATGTTCGGTTACAATTAAAAAATAATTACAATGTGTTGTCAATAAAACACGCTTACACTATAATAGATATAATAAAAACAAACTAACTGGTATGTTATCGATGTATGTACCTGGTTGATTTTTTTCCCCTTATGTATTAAACTAGGCATTAATGATCATCAATATCTTAAAAAAAAATTAAATCTTAATAATTAGTAAATATATTTAATCACAATATTACATATAGTTAAATTTAACTTGGTGCATATGCTCTAATTTTACATAATACTTACCATTTATGAAATTCAAACATTTTTCCCCTCTGAATAGAGCACATCATTTCGGTGACTCGTGAGTGTCTGCTATTAGGATGTTTCACTCCATAAGAATGGTTACTACTACTTATTAAGAGGACATCACTTCCGCATGTTACTTTCTCCGTTTAACAAATATACAACCTACCAAAAATTGTTATACGTGATAAAGAACCGAGAAGACTTAAGTGATAACCTAAGAAACGAAACATTGATCCCCTAAAAAGGAGAATTTTGGCTTTGCAATATCTTTTTTATTTTTTTCACATCACTTGAAGTTTGTATTGTTTTAAAATCCATTATTGTTTGTGTTATACAAACCTGGATAACTTTTTTGTAGTTCCATTTTCGAATAAAAAAAAACCAATATTGCACAGCAAAAGTTCTCCTTTTTATGTGGTGAACATTTTGTTTCTTAGTTATGATAAGCATTCTTCGTTCTTTCCCACGCAAAACAGTTTTGCTATGTTTTACATTTGTGAGATGGAGACAACACATGTTTAAAGATTAGATGATTCCTTTTGTGAATTATAATTAAAAAGAGCATATCACTCAGTAACCCAATAAACTGCTTACACCGTGCAGGTACAATAATTGGTACTTGTTACATTTCATAGGTTTAGCCTTGCCACGCACATCCTTCAGTTATTTAATAATATATAATTTTTTTAGCGGAACATTACTGTACTACACACGGCCACCCGTTAAAGAAGCCTCAGGAACAGCAATGTCTATAGACCAGGAAACAAAATTCAATGTTGAAGATATGAGCACAAAAATTAGCAAAGGTCTATCTCATTGTAGGGATAGAGCTAGAACTCTTTATTTTGATATGACCGATTCTTAATGATAATTTTTAAAAACAATTTTTCATTTTTTGTTATTTTATTATCAATATTTTCAAAATATACATATATATTTTAATAAAGTAACAAATATCTAGAATTTTTTTAATTATTTATAAAACTAAACTACATTCATGAGTGAAATATGTTCTCCTATTTTTCTTATTATCAATGGAAATTATATTCTATCGGTTGCTGGTTATTAGCCATAATTAATTATTTTATAATAATATATTCATCAGTCTTATAGCTATTTAAAATACTTATTGAGTTATTGTAATATTTAAATTAAATCATCATTAATGTTTATTAAAAAAAAAAAAACAACAATCTACAATTTTTCAACTAGATTAAATATTATAAAAAAAGTTCCATAGGACCTACAATTTGTAATTAACATACAAGTCAATATTCCTAATAAATATAACTCAATTATATTAAATGGTAAAACAAATGTTGGCACAACAATGTGTAAATAGGTGGTTATTTTTATCAAAATACTTATTACTATTCTTAATATTCTAATGTTCACTACACGTCATTGGTTCAAAATATCTACATTAGTTAAACATAATATTTAATAAAACTAATAAAATGAAATAATTGATGTTCATAGTTATTATAAACTAATTATACAGTATACAGTGTACACTGTACTTACATATTGTAAATATTTTCTTAAAATTAAAATGTATGACATCAATTAAAAGTGAATAAGTATTATATTGTAAATAGTGTCTTATTTGGTACTAACATTGCCCAATTTCTGCGCGTTTTACAACATTAAGGCCGCTTATTATGAAAATTGTTATGATACAAATGTGACCAATAAGACATATGATACCAAACGTCTTGTACATTTTGAATCCATTCGCGGCTGCTGCAATGTTCAGCACGATCACACTGATGATTAAACATATGCAGTTAAAAAATAAATCATTGGTTTCCATCAAAATAGGTCCACCGTTCATGGAGATCGGCATAAGACATTTGATAAACCACGGCAAGCCCAAGCATAATAGTATATCCAATGTGTTGGCACCCAACGCGTTGCTGATGCTCATTGATCCCTCGCCTAGTGCATTAAGTATAATATTAAAAAAATGACGAATACATAATGCTAATGTGACTCTGAATAGTCTGCTGTGGTAAGTCTCACCGTTTCGGGCATTTATTATACCGGAAGTGGCTTCAGGTATACTTCCACCAGCGGCCAAAACGGCTATGCCCATCACAATGTCGCTAATATGAAATGTATCTCCTGTTTAAAAACAATAAAAAGGGTACCATGATTATTACTCCAACCAAAATCGATAACACAACCAACCATATGCATTATACAATTGTAATATAATAACTGTCTAATGGCGTAATTTAGGCGGGGTATGCCTCTGTACACACAATATCATGGGATACGACACACTAAAATCCCCTTCTCCGTAATTACAACAATGTTACTGACGCTATGTACTCACCGCATATCGTCAACATCCAAGACACTATGTACGAACTGATGCCTATCCAAATTATGCACATGATGAACGTGAACGGATACACCTTACGCCTTGTCCGACAATCCGGAACTGTTACCGACAACATGAATGCTACTGGTAAGGAAAATGCCCACCACATGATGGGCAATACACCTGTGGGTACTTTCCATACGGGGGAGACTGCAAATTTGCGTTTAAATATTATTTTTATTAGGTAGGGTTATCTAACTACTTTTGTTACCTACAGATTACGATTAAGGTCAGAGTTATTTAGGGGCGTCATTTCAAAATGTTGAGGGAAATAAGTGGCCCTCTAGCCCTTGAAATTTAAAGGGTTTGCAACTTAAAGCACTTAAAAAGTACTAAATATACATGCATTTATGCGCTTAAAAAAGTACAAAATATATACACTTATTTTCGTTTTTTATTCACAGTTTTCATAAATACAAATATTTTTATAATTTTTTACTAAATATAAACTAAGGATTTAAAAAAAAAAAATAATACCTATAGTGCAGAAAACCCAAAATAAATATTCATTATAATGTACATAAAACTGTATCATAAACTTGTCATTAATCATCAAATATGCTCTCTAAAAATGTATGGTAAATTCAAAATCATAAAATCACTAAAATATGTAAAAATATGCACTATGAACTTTTAATATTTTTTTTCGTTGTATCATGAAAATAATGTCAAGCTTACTTAACAATAAATCTAATAGCCCAAAATAAACATACAAATGCAACAACTTCCGAGCCCTAGAAATAACATACAAAATAATTTATTCCTGTTGCTAACCACCATTATAGTGCCATTCTAAATATTTTGAGTATCTACATAAACTTGTTTTTATATTAAAAAATATGTAAAATAATAAAGCGTGAAGACACAATGCATTTATCATTACGTAACTGTCCATATGATATAGGTATTAGGTACCTATATAATATGTTACGGACTACGGTAAAAGCAGTACGAATATCAGCGGAACCTAGATCTGCTGTTGGCAAATGTACGAATTTCAAAAAAATAAATAATTTTTTATTTGTGCTCAATAGTCTATAATATAATATTTCAGTTTTACATACCTATATTAAATAAATAGTATGTGTGAATTATATAATAATATATCTACAACGGGTTCCGTGAAGAAGTGACCGGTCGGTGTCATTTGATAGTACCTATATGGCTATGTCTTATACAAAAACCCCTTTAAAAAGTTAGTCTAACTTTTTTATTTGTTTGGTTTTGGGCAGTTCAACTTTTTTTAAAACAAACCGAATCTACCGCACATTGTCTAATGTATCTTACTATCTTCAAAACTAATCAACTTTTTACTGTATTTTGTTTTTTATTTTAAAGCTATTTTACTGTGCTATCTGCAACAATCAACTAACGTATACAATAAAACCAGAAATGTACAAATTATTTGTTTAGAAAAATTAGAATTCTGTAAATGAATAAAATTAAAATTAAAACTGTAGTAAATGGGGCGTTATTTGGTGTTATACGCGATTTCCTTTTAAAAATGCTGATTTTTGCCAACTATTTTTAACGTTTTTAATTTGATAAAAATAATTTGTACATTTGTATTATTTAAGTATTTATCAATTTTAATAACAAATGTTTAAAATATAAAGAGCATCTGTGAGATGCATAAATGCATCATACCCTTGCATCCATGAAATCACAAATGACGCCCCTTTTTATAATATGATGATAATATCACCGTTATTATTAATTAATAATAATTACTCTGTTCTTCGTCGTTCATTATTTCATTTGGGTCTTTGCTCGTCTGGCACTTCTTTGCCGGCGGAGGCGGTACGTACTCCGTGAAGTAGAATGAACGGTAAACGCCGTAACCAATGTCGAACGCCGGTGGTTTCATCGAGTTCGTAGCTATATAATATTGAAACATAGGTATAAAAGCGAGTCCTAAAGCGAGTAGTCTGCAAAATACCAAGACTTGAAGTAGCTCTGTTGTATAGAATATATAGATAGGTATTGAATTGAAGACTTATTATTGTTATTAATAGTAGTTAAGCAGGTAATAAATATAATCAATATTAATAATACGTTATAAATAGATAAGAATATTAGAGCTCTCTTCAAATTTTGATCAATATAACTCCTGCGCATGCATATTGCTCTCATTATTCAAAGCGTAATCTTTTAACCAACCCGTTCCGTATTGACATGCTTTTGCACCACTTTCGGGCAATGAAATGCTCCGAGATTCATTCGAAGTAAATTTCCCATAAAACAATGCATTGATTAACAGCCGTTGAACATAATCGAAAACTATAGCCCCTGTAACAATGAATTGGTATGTTGCTAGGTACCTATACGCTATACTTACCTATACCAATACTAACTACAGTACCAACTACCAACTACACAGGAGTCAGGTACAGGTATCAAAAATTGTTTTATGAATTGGTTTGTATGTAACCTACGTATGACGTGTTTTTATTCGAACGTTTCGAACTCAAGAGTCAAGTGTCAAGATACTACATTGTATAAGTTTTATTTTAGAATTTACTAATTAGGTAAGTACCTAGGTACCTATAAGCTGTAAAACATATTTACCTGTAGGTACATTTATATTTACATAGATATTTTTTGTTTGATATATAAGCTATGATATTCGAATAGATATATCGGTCTTAAAATTTGTATAACATTTAGTAAAAAATTAAATAAAAAGGGGGTTAAATCAGAAGATCCTATAATATATCTATTGGGTATTGTTTATACGACTATACCCACTATTAGTGTTTGTCTCTAATTGTATAGGTAGTGAATATCTTGGACCTCTATATATTATGT
Organism: Nasonovia ribisnigri; assembly: GCA_027563435.1. Taxonomy (NCBI): domain Eukaryota; kingdom Metazoa; phylum Arthropoda; class Insecta; order Hemiptera; family Aphididae; genus Nasonovia; species Nasonovia ribisnigri. The sequence continues at coordinate 39,773 of JANEHU010004904.1, read as the reverse complement.
CAGACGTCTGGGTGCTATATTACATAGATTATTACACGATTTAAACCAAACTATACAAATGTGATGTTGACATTATCATTTATCAAAAGCGAAAGATTCGTTAAATTCATAGATTAAAATATAAAGAGCAGATTCAAATCCAGCTATCTATGTGCTTGTATAACCAATGTTATAAATATAATATTCAGGGTGATTTATCAAGCATGCATCAGGGATTTTTCCTTTAATAATAAATGTATTCAAATTATGATTTTTGGATTTTTTAAATAAGTACCTACACTTAAAGACCATAACTTCAATATTTTGAAATTGTTTATACCACTTAAACAGTTTCATGTGGATACACAAACTTTTTTTTCAATTATTGTTAATCCTCATTTGTTTACCTACTCTAAATTAATTAGTGGTTCATTGTTTTAAACAATTTGGCGTACTTACCCAAAATTTAAACGAGTAGTTTTTCAGTTAGGTACTCAATTATTTATACTACCTAAGGATAATAGACTTTAAAAATGGTTTTATACAAATATAAAATATATTATGTTATATTATTGGATCTAGTATTTTAAGTATTTATTAAATATCCTTGTGGCATTTTTAAAAATTATAAAATTTGTTGGTAGAAAACATTTTAGTAGAATATCATAGGCATAATATAAATAGGTATATTACATTATACTATGTCTATGTAAAATATGTTAGTTACAATAATTTTCAAATCACTATAGTTCCTATATTATCAACCACATTATCATGGTCCTACTATTCTATACTATCCTTGATACACAAAGTTAAATAACTCAAACATTATTCGTTCAAATTTTGATTTAGACATGCCGTAATTTCCAAAAAAATTACTTGCTGCATAACTTACAATATGCAGCAAAAGGGATTTCTTATTTGAAAATAGTACTTTGTATCTCGAGTCCACAGGACACCCTTTTAGTATTACAACAAAATCTCAAATATTGTTTTTACCTGTGTTTACATAAAAGTTCCAAAAATCAGATTTAGAATAACTGCATCATTGAAAAAAAGAGAAGTTGAGCTACTGTTTCAATGAATCGCTCTGTAAATTACATGTAGTAAGTTACGGATGTCCAAGGAAGCGTGTCTTAAGAAATCTATATTAAGTTATAATCACATTACATATTATTATATCTATAACAATGATATTATAATATTCAGGTTTATATATAATTTCTCATATTAAATTACTCTAGACACCACGGGTATTTTTTACAACCGTTATTAAATTACAATAATAACTCGACAAGTAATTTACTATAAACAATATAATATTATTAATATTGAGTATATATTACTTAGAGCAGCTAAGGTGGGCTGTATGGGCAATATATTGTAAGTAAAATACTAAAAACTAACTCCTTAGAGAGTATGACCTGATTACAACAGTTATATTGGTATTTCAATAGATTAACTCATGGATTGGCAAACCATTGGCTAGATACTTCCGACTACTGTAGCGTCAATGCAGCCCGTGGGATGATCCATGTGATGAAATACAAACATAAAATAGTTTATATTCAAAATACTACGACGTGATGACTTCATTGCGTAAAAATCCACTAAATTATAGTTGATCAAATACAAATTGTTTTCTATTTTTTCACTCTCCGTTAAAAAAGTTATAGTAATAATTAATTGTTTGATTTTTTCAGAAACTGGTTGAAACAACCAACAGAATAGATATTATCAATAAAACATTTTCCTCTTTCAATTGTAATTAAATTGATAATAAAAGGGAAAAGAGTTTAGTTTTTAAAGATTTTAAGAAATATTTTATCTGTTACACAATTGTGTTTTTTTTAAACAAATGTATTCCACAGCTGATAATTATAACTGAAGTAGTACTACAAAAGTTATAAATAATCTATTATCTATTGATTTCCAATCAAGTCAAGATGATATTATGAAGAGGTCATTTTCAATTGTTTTGTGATTAATTATTTATAATGTAGTTATTAATTAGGTACATAATCAAAAATATCAAATTTATCTTTAACTAGGTACCTAATAATAAATAAAAATATTAATTTGATGCAACGTGTGAATATACTACGAATTTACTATTTTTATTAAAATAAAATGAAATAAAATCACTACAGTATTACACAACCGTGGGCCCTCTAGGCCCTAACATCAACACACGGACTCCTGGGGGTTAGCGGTCCACCAATAGGGAACCACTGCACTGATACATAGATATGTCATTGTGCTACGTTGGGGTGAAAGAAGCGAGACAAACGCTTTAAGTTTAACATCTGGTCTCTAGATATTTTTCAAGTTTTTAATTTAGACAATAGGTCATTGAAATTTTAGTTAAGTATAGTTTTCACAGTAACTTAATGAACAATTACTATTAAAACTATATGCACAAAAATAATCTATAACACTATTACAACCACTGAGTCTTCAATCAAATTAAATAAATCAATTGAGGTACAAGGATATACCTACTAAAGGCTAGTATAGGTAGGAACCTATTCAAATTAGTTTTATTATATGACGTGTTAAAATCAATACCTATTAGCTATTACTATACAATAAAATAGATGTTATAATTATTATATAATATAAATTTAAATGTATTTTACTTATTTACATTTTACAAGGTCATAAATTGTTTGTTTACTTTGTCATGAAAACGTGTAGCGGCCTACCTATTCGGACAGGCTTAGTTATAAAAAAAACAAATATACTAATAAATTAATTATTATTTTAGCCATTGATTTCCTATGTTTGACGCGTATTTTCAATGGCACATACCTACATAATTTAGATTGTATCACAATAACATCGTCTTATTAATCATTATCATTCATCTAATATTCTAATGTAAACCATTATAGTTATAGTTTATTTTTTCCGAGAAAATGTTTAGAAAGATGTTTATTTTTACAATCATTAATTGATAGAAGTTGTTGAAAATTACATTTTAAGTAGTTTATTTATTGTTCTACCTGTGTTAACTATAATTCTATAACTATAGGTATAGACATTATATCGTACCTACCATTTGTATTTTAATATGAAACAAATATTGTATTGACGTGTTTTTTATAATCATTCCTATAAGGAAATTCAGTTTTTTGTTGGTTTAAAAAAAACGAACCCATAATAGCTTAGTATAAATTTATCATATAATATGACTATATGAGTAACATGTAAAGACAAATCAATCTATAACGAACAAAGAATTGTTAAAAAAAATATTATTGTGTAGGTATGACAATGAAAAATCAATGACTGTTAAATTATATTGAAATAACTCATAAGTATAGGTATATATTTTAATGTAAATATATAATATTATTATATTAAAAAGAGGTACCTAATATCTCATCTCACATTATATATTATACAGAGTGATTCACCATATACCTATGCACATTGCACAACCCATTTTTCTCTTCAATGAAGAATTTATTCAAATTCTGACTTTTGAAATTTTGAAATATAGATATCTACTTAAAACCCATGTATTATACAATTCTTGAGATTATTTTGTACTATTAAGGACTGCCCTGTGGCAATATAAACTTATTTTATTCAAACGAGAATCACTTTTTCACCGTCAGTTTTTTAGGGGGTAATTGTTTTGAATATTTTGACGTACCTATAGTTCAAAATTTGAACGAGTAGGTAGTTTATTAATTATTGAAGTGTTCGTACTAACTAAGGATATATTAGTCCTTAGTAATGGTTTCACAAAAACATATATAATAGTTGTAATATTGGATCTGATATTTATTATTTTTGGACTGCTTTACTGGCCTTTACAAATTACAAATGTCAATAAATAAATATTAATTACTAAAATGTTGAAACCACCATAGCCTCTATATATATTAAACATATTATCACGAACCTATTATTCTTAGTATAGGTACTCAAAGTTAAATAACTCAAAAACAACTAGTTTGAATTTTGATTTTCAAGGTGGGGACTTTCATCTGAAAAGCAGAAGTTTGTTTCTAAACATGATTATCCTTGAATAATACAAACAATATCAAGAATTTGAAAATACCATCTTTAAGAATATATTAAAAATAGGTTTATATTTAAAAATTCCAAAAATCAGATTTTGAATCACTATTGAAAAAAAGGGGTGAGTATATATTTGGTGAATCACTCTGTATTATATGTATATGTATAAAAGTCGCCTAAGCCCCTAGGCCCCTCAAGGTTATCTGGAAATCTGCCTACCAGTGCCGGTGACTACGGCGAACTGAGCTCGAAACTCTCTAATCGTCTGACGTCTGCGTTGTAGCCGACGGTTATAAGTTATAAACTATAATAATAATGGTAAAACAACATTACGAATGCCAAAAAATTCGCGTTTCTATCAGCTACATTATATACCTATAGCATTATAGCCTATGTGCTATATAGTATGCCATTATAATGTGCTTTGTAGGTAGGCGGGTACCTATAAATTAGTAGGTACCTCAGAACCGTCTGTCTTATGATCGTGAATTCGTGTTATTTCCCCTCATAACAATATTTTGACGTAGCTTACACACAATCTCATATAGTCTATAGATTACATATATAAAAAAAACAATCATATAGGTCTTGCGTATTTTTAATCGGACTACTTAGATATAGGTAGATATTAAGCTATACCTGCTACTAACAACATATTTAATAGTTCTTATATTCTCGCCATTTTGCGTCGGCATAATATTATGTTGTTTTTAATTATTATTTTGTAATTATATTACTTTGTATATATTTAAGTATATGTTATTCAATTTATCGAAATCATTATGAATTACGTTGCAAAAAGGATAACATGTACATGGACAATATATTACGCCCACTAAATAATAATAATTATAATAACTTTTAAATTGTCAGTATTTAAATATTAAAGTAACTACTCTGCTAACTAAACTGGTACCTACTCGTGTAGGTACTAGTTGTATTTACCCAGGTATTTTTTTCTCGATAATTTATTTTAGGAGTTTTACACTGATTAGATATTCATTTACATCGTCCCCATCAGAATGATTAAAATCGGTACTCATTAAAAATACCCAATAAAAACATTTCGTATATATTTCGGTAAATAGAAGACAACAAAAAAAGAGCGTTTACTCAAAAAAGGCAACTGCTCACTTACAAGAATTTTAGTTGCTTCTCTAATATTAGGTCTATAATCATATAATATAAAAATTTAAACAGGCATACAGTATATCTGAGCAGCAATAAAAGCAATTTAAACGTCAGATAAGACTTTGCCAAAAGTTATCTAGGTATAGAGTATTTTGCTTTATGGTTGTGAAACCAGGGCAATACTGTACGATATACAATGAAAATAGTGAGTAGGGAGGTAAGGAAATGTAGACTGGCAGAAGTCTACTTAGTATTAGTTGGACTGAAAGGAAGAACAATACAAAGGGAGAAGAAGACCAAGTATAAGAGGAGAAATTATCGGAATTTCTTGATACTGGTTTTACCAATTTACCATAACAGAGATACACGGCAGTTTGTATTTACTATGAAAATTTAAAGGGTATAGCCTTTAGAATAATTAAGATGATTTAAGTATAACTCTGGATTAATTATCCGAATCAAATATTTATTGTCTATAAGATAATTTTATGAAGGAGTAGGTATTTGACAAACTGCTTAGGTACTCAAATATTTTCGCAAAATATTGCCATTCACTTTGACTTGATTATAATACAATAACTTCTCGAATGTGGCAAAATAAGTTGTTGTGAGTGGCGAGTGGGTTATCAAATACCAATTACCAAGTATTCATGGTAGGTACGTAATATTGTTATGTTATTATTATAGTAGTGAGGTTATATATTTGAAGCCGGTCTGTGATACTCAATACTATGGCAAGCGTGATGTTAAATATGCCTATTTAAACTTACCGAAACCTTATTATTCATATACATAGAATGATCATTTCGTCTGTAAACACTATCACTATTACCTATACTTATTTCAAAAAATGTCTTCCTTATTTTAAGTTAAAAATTAACTATATTAATTATTTTTTTTTTTTTTTTATTTCCTTATTTTGGAAAATGTATGATGTTTTAACATTTTGTGTAGGTATTTAGTCCTCATTTTATGTTACTCTTACCAATGTTTTATGGTGAAACATTTAACAACTTTTAATTTTAATTTGAAAAAATATAATTTTAATTTCATAATCTAAACATAATGATATAGTATTTATATATTTTTAATATTAAACGATTCATGTTCTTCATTTTTAAGCAATTTTTATTTGTTAAGCATTTCAATGTAGGGTGAATGCAACTTTCCATAGGCACCTACTTATAACTTATAAGTAAATAAATATTTTATTTATTCGTTTCATTCAAATATGATGAAAAATTAATACTTTGCGAAATTATAAGCATACGTTAACATAATCAGTCTGTATACAATATTTAATTCAATGTTCATATTTGTTTGATGAATTGAATGATAAAAATGGATGATATATACCGATCACCATAATATGTATAAATATATTTTAATATATTGTATAATATGTAGCTGCAGGATGACGATGCGGCGGCAATGGAGGTATAATTATGTTTATAAGCATATTTAAGCAAGTCTATTCCCATTTTATCCTTAAATAGTAGTATTTTGCTTAAGTTATATTATTACTAGGAAAATGTTTACATGTTAAATTAATTATGTTAAATTTAATAATGTTTAATGTATAATTATAAGTGATAACCACAGGTTCTATAACTATACATCCTTAAAAGTTTATTTAAACATTCTATATACATGGTTATTATCGTGATGCTCAGAATAGAATAACTCAGAAAGGTTATTATTAGTTACTTGAATTTCAATTTTGCGATGGATAAAACTAAATTATAAAATGTCAGAAAAATCATTTATTTAACATTCATATCAGTGATAAAAAAATAGCTTCTCTTTACAAAAATATAGTGTGTTTGATACTTCATCTTAAACGTACTGTAATATTAAAAGTTACAAAAATCAAAATTTAAGCAATTTCTATTCAATTAAAGGATAAAATGGCAACGAGCGGTATTTTTTAATTGTCCTGTTCATAATATTATTATGTATAGGTTATATGTTTAACATGAAAGGTATGACTGCTGCAGCAAAATTGAAAATACTTACAAGACCGGAACGAATTTTTGTTTTTCAACTTTTTGGCGGCAGTCCTGAGCTTTCCTTGCATGAACATCAGCAGGAAGTACCCAAAATACATGAACAGCAGAAATAGTGCCTCGTACCACATGACCACGTCGTCCACTACGATGATGGCCAGCGCAACGATGGACACCAAGTACACACCGCTATCCCGGAGAAGCGGCCACTTTTCCAACGTGATAGCTTTCCTGGCGGCCAGGCCAGCACACGCCGATACGCCAAGTGTGTTGTATATGGCGCTGCCCACCACCGTTCCTACCCCGAGGTCAGACTCTGTCAGGAAAGTTCCGATGACACTGACGAAAAGTTCTGGCGCGCACGTGGCCGTCGCCATGAACGTCGCTCCCGCCACGTCCGGTGAGATGCCCAAGTCTGCGAAATGCACACACAGAACAATGTAATAAGGACCGTAGATGACCGGAGACAGCGTAGGCGTAAAGAGTGATTACTTGTTATACTTTAACTTTCCCGTGTAGGTAGGATGTCTGTCACAAAGTAGAAATTTCGAATTGTCCCTAACCACAAAAACTAAACTATACCTATTGAAGCTGTATCGTAAATATTCGTAATTGATTACCGTAAAAACAGCAAAACTTAAAATTATCATAACTTCTTTAATCATAACCTAACAGAAAACTTTGATACTTGCCAAAAAAAGGGTGTCCGGTAAAGTAGAAAAAGGTCCATACTTTCATACATACACGTATACACATATACATACATACATTATTACAGTCTACAAATTACAATGTTGTTATAACTTATAGTAGGTACTTAACCTACTTACCTATATGGAAAACTAGACAGTAGGTATGTATTATTGTATTAATATAATATATTGAAAGTCGAGAAGTAATAAAACAGATACTGCAAAAAATAAAACAGTACCTATCTATTCTGTTTCACTGCGTATTGTATAATATCTACATCACTGTAGCTGTCTGTATGCTGTAGCAGTCGAATTGTATAGTGCAGTTTGGACAATTCATCTAATTCAAAACAATATTCAGAGATTTTATAACTATAAATTTGTCTAGAATTATCTATGGAATAATATTTATAATAACCAGTAGCTATAAGAACTAAGAAGAACTACAAATGTATAAATGGCGGAAGTCTATTTGTTTAACACCGGTCACCGGGTCATTTGTATTGCGTATTATTGCGTAATGAGTATTTAGGTATATAGTTAGATACTGGTGTTATAGTGGTTATACTGTTATTTAACATATTATATATAAGAGAAAGTGTCCCCCTGAGAAATCAACGCAGAGCCAAAACCACTGGATGGATCTGGCTTAAATTTTCAGGATAGATTAATATTATAATTTCACCGTGCACTAAGAAAGGATTTTTGTAAATTCAACCTCTAAAAGGCAAATTAAGGGGTGGTAAGAATTCAACAGTTGCGCCATCTATCAAGCAATATCTAATCTTTTGTTTATAAATGGTTGCTATGTTATTATTATTATCATTATTATTATTACCTGTCAACCTAAACGAACTGTTTAATTATTTTTTGATTGCTATTTTTTCCGATAATTCTGCTTTGTTTATTATATTACTACTAAATTGTATTTAAATAATATACTGAATGCAAATTCAGGTTTAGGAAAATCTGACCATACAGATGAAATAAAAATATATGAAAGTGGCAGGTATATCAGTAGTTCCGAAGCAGCTTGGAAAATTTTAGGTTTTTATATACACGATAGGTATCCAGCTATTATTCATCTTGATGTTCACCTAGAAAATGGACAACGTGTCTACTTCACAGCAAATAATGTTGCCGAAAGAATAGAAAATCCACCAACAACAACTCTTCAGGCTTTTTTCCAGATATGTCAAACCGATAATTTTGTGCTTTATCCACAAGTTGCTTCGTATTATGTGTGGAAAAATAAGAATTTTGTTAGACGTAAACAAGGCCAGAATGTCGAAGGTTGGCCAGGAGTTAAGAAAGATACAGCTTTGGGTAGAGTTTATACAATCCACCCAAACAATGTTGAATGTTACCATCTTCGTCTTCTTCTTCATTACGTAAAAGGTCCAACATCGTATTCATTTTTGAAGATTGTGAACAATATCGAGTATCCGACATTCCAGGCCACATGTAAAGCACTTGGATTATTAGAAGATGACAATCAGTGGGATTTTGCTTTAGAAGCAAATGCATAGCATTATGTCGTTCACCTAATAAAATGCGAGAACTTTTCAGTGTAATATTAATATTTTGCCATCCCTCAGATGCTTCAAGTCTTTGGACTAAGTATAAGGACGATTTTTCAGACGATATTCGGCGACAATATTATAGACAACATCTAGAAAATAATATAACAGACAGTGAACTTTATAATAAGTGTTTGGTATTAATTGAAGACTTTGTTTTGAATCTAGGTGGAAATAACTTAAAAGAATATGGTTTGCCAACGCCTACAAGATCTGGTGGACTTTTAGAAAATAGAGAATATTTAAAAGAAACAAGCTATGATTTAAATGCTTTACAGGAAATTGTTTTGCAGAATGAACCCTCTTTGACTGAGGAACAGAGGTTTGTTTACAAACAAACTTTAAATAGTATCAAATTAAATTTAGGAAAATGTATATTTTTGGACGCTCCTGGCGGAACTGGTAAAACTCACTTAATCAATATACTTTTGGCTAAAGTAAGAAGCTCATATGGGATTGCAATTGCAGCTGCATCATCAGGAATTGCTGCTACGCTTTTACATGGAGGAAAAACTGCTCATTCTGCTTTCAAGTTGCCACTCAATCTGAACACCATCGAGATTCCAACGTGCAATATTAATAAACAATCTAATATGGCAAATGTTCTGAAAAAATGCAAGCTCATAGTTTGGGATGAAAGTCCAATGTCTCATAAGAAAGGCTTTGAAGCTTTAAACAACTGTCTGAAGGATCTAAGAAATTCAAATTTATTAATGGGAGGAGTCACAGTACTGCTAGCTGGAGACTTTCGACAAACTCTACCAATCGTACCCAGAGGAACTCGAGCTAATGAAATCGCAGCATGCATCAAGTCTTCATATTTGTGGCCTAAAATAGAAAAATTTTCTTTGACCAAAAATATGCGAGTACATTTAAAAGGAGACAAGACTGCTGAACAGTTTTCTGAGCTACTCTTAAAAATAGGAGAAGGAAAATATCCAGAATGTGAAGAAAAAATTACTTTGCCGACAGGATTAGGTACTGTTGTTAATACTTTACAAGAACTTACATACAAAATATATCCTGGCATCGAAAACCTCAAAGAAATATCAATAGACTGGTTATGTGAGAGGGCCATTTTGACATCAAAAAATGATACAGCAGGAGAAATAAACAAAATATTATTGGGCTCTTTTCAAGCAAAAAAAATGGAATACAGATCGGTGAATTCGGTGCTGGAAATAGATGATGCAGTTAATTATCCCGTAGAATTTCTCAATTCACTCAACCCTCCTGGATTCCCACCACATTTATTAACATTAAAAATTGGTACTCCTATAATGCTTCTAAGAAATCTTAGCCCACCAAAATTGTGCAATGGGACTCGTCTACGTATTACTGATCTTCAAAAAAATCTGATAGAAGCTCAAATTATGACTGGATTTGCAAAAGGTGAATCAGTTTTTATTCCTCGCATACCAATGATACCATCAGATTATCCATTCCAATTTAAGAGAATGCAGTTTCCTGTCAAAGTATGTTTTGCTATGACAATAAATAAATCACAAGGACAAACCTTGAAAATTGCAGGGATCGATGTAAGAGAAGATTGTTTTTCACATGGGCAATTTTATGTGGCATGCTCCAGGGTCAGTATGCCCACAAATTTAGTTATTTTGGCACCAACAGGAAAAACATCAAATGTAGTTTATAGAGAAATTTTGTAATAAGATTGTTGTCATACATTATTATTTTTTATTATATACCTATTAAATTTTAATAAATTATTATTATTATTTATTATATCCCTATTAAAATTATTATTATTATTTATTATATAACTATTTAAATTAATCGTCTGTCTTGGTCTGCGGCCGTCCGGTTAAAGTTGGGCTGTAGACATTTTTTATACTTAAACCCGGCAACGACGGGTAATTCAGCTAGTATATATATACTTGCTACTATGTATATATATATATATATTTATCAACGCGCGTGACACAGCTGCACTCGAATTAATTGACTCGTCTCGTTTGCGACAAAAGACACATATGAGCATATCTACCTACCTCCCTTGTACCACCACCGTGGGTCGAGATAACATAACCGGTATAAGGGATGAGCACGCGACGACCGACGGGCCGTTAATAATTATTTGGAACGTTCGACAATCCGAGTCTGTGGCGAATTTAACTACCTGTGAGCTGTTAACGGCTTCATAGTCTCCGTCGTCATATTATATTATACATCGTACCGCACGCACCCACCCGCCCAACGTACTCACCCATGCCCGTCGACCGCAATTTGTCAGCCTCGGTGGGTGTGTGTAATGTTAGATAGGGAGTAGAGGGCGGTGTCCAATTCATTGTATCCGGCGACAATAATTGCTCCGCGATTCAAACCGGCGAGAAATCTAGTCGGTAACTAGACCGAATCATTAATTAATTAAACCAGAGCATCGCGCGATGCTGATATTACTATCGTGGACGTTCATTTTAGATTTTAGAATGATCTAACTAAGGGTTCTATTTTTTTTTTTTAACAAATTCCCTGTGTGAAAATTATAATATGAAATCTGTTTTTCTCTGCATACCCAATTAAAACTAAAAAACTAGTGTTGAATAAATTTAAATTTACAGGTCAGACTCATTGCATATGACTTCGGTTTAAGTAATAAGGGTTCGTCATCTCTATATAGTATGAATGGATTATAATTGAAAATGTCAGTGAGCTAGCTGTGCCTTTTTTTTCTTAATAATCAATATCGTTCAATACCATTCTCGTGGTTGCTATTAGTTTATGTCCTGAACCATATTTTTCTACTTTTTTTCAAATTTAAAAATACCAAATTTCGGATTCACGTCACATTTTTAGTGCAAAAGAATTAATGACAAGTACTAAAATAAATTAGTATTGATGTATATAAAATATTTACCTCCTATAAGTCAGACAGATACAAATATGCCAATTTAGCCGGCCTTGTATTTATTGAGAAACATAAAATAATTTATGGTCTAATATTATAACATTGCATATTACATTACGTCCTAACGCATTCTCACTATGTTATATTGTTAATAGGTATGAACCTTTAATTTATTAAATATAATGCGTTGCTAATAAATAATAATAATAATAATATTAATAATAATGTATGCCCATTATAAAATATTTTTAAAGTATCATTAATGATTTTTAGTTATTCCATAAAGTCTTTGTACGTCGACAGTAAGGAATAAAAAGTGTACATTTATCTTGTCGAGTCAAATTAATTATTTAAAAAAAAAAATATTAGAAATAAATATTTTAATTTAATATAAATTAAAGTACCTTCTAAATATTATGTGATGAATATTTAAACTGTAATTTGTAACATAGCAAAATATGTTTAGATATCAAAAAATAAAAACCTGGTATAATATTTAATGTTTTAATAATAATAAATTATAAAATGTAAAACATCTTTGTTGTTACGATTTTTGTCTTTTGTGTTTTGTGGCTTATAACACTTTGGCGTGTTGGTTAACATTATATTAATACGAATATGACGTACTACTTGGACGTTATAAGCTTCTAACGTTTTTCACGATAGTAATAATATTATGTAATAATTTCCAGCCTTGTACGCATGTAAAACAAAATATGTAGATGTATTTTTAACAGCACGCCAGCACACGCCCATTCGTTTTCCCATGTGTCAACCCTTATTTCAAGAGCGGATTCTTCGGTTGATAAAGTCCCATTTTCACTAGAATTTTCAGGGGGCATTCAAAGTCCGCGTAAATATGGGGTGACCGACCGTGGTTACGTGCGCGCGTTGCTCGGTAACGTAAATATTAATAAATAATTAATACGCGCGTTAAAATGTTTGGATTTTCGACGACGATAAAGTGAACACTTCACACGTTCGTTTTATTTACGTCGTATTATAATATAGCTGTGTGTGTTTTAATATCGTACCGGTCTAGTTGAAGATTGAAAATCAACCGACAAAATTCCGTTTCGACCTGTACTGGTAGTACCCAGCTTAGGTATATTATTCGGTAGAATTCATGGGAATTTAACCTATATCTGAAAGTTATTCGCAAACGATCTAAAAACGATTATAGGTACAAATAATTTCAATATTTTCCTCTATAAATAATATTTGCATAGAAATTAAATGAAAACATTTTCATGGTAAAAGTTACAAATATTTTAACTGAAACATAATTAACTCCTAATTTCCATCACATGCACAATGTAGTATCTACATTAACTGCCTGCCATTATTTCAATAATAAATAATTACATAAAATACGTATTAAAAAACGCCTGTGATCGTCATATCGATGTAATATTTATAAATACATAATGTGTATACAAAATAGGATGCTTATTATAGATACAAAAAGTAGTGCAAAGTATTAATGAACTGTTAACAAATATGAAATTTTTATTGTCATTAAGTTTTTGTTTTTTTTTTAAATATTAGCCCTCCCAATAGTTAGTGAAGGAGGGGAGTCTAATAGTTTCATGCAATTGGATTATATGTAATTTGATCATATGGTCGATCCATCTGAATCGTTGCCACAGTGTTTTCGATATAAATGTTATTAAGTCCATGGCGATTGATGCCATATTGTTTGATGCCTGTGCGAACGACAAACATAATATGGATGGTTAGCGATTTTATACTACGGTGCATGGGTACCTAGTGTACGCAAACTAAACTTGATATGTAATAACGTAAATGAAACGAAACCAATTGTGAAAAAAAATTAACCATTTCATACGAATCGAGAGCCAATGTAATTTCGCAGTTGAAATGTCGACTATAAAATACCCCCGATTATACCTATGTAGTATATATACATAATAAATGTCATGCCACATAATATATTATGCATGTGATAATGTAATTATTTGGATACCTGATCAATATATAGGCAATATAGAATAATATATTCGAATCGATGGTGAGATAAAAAGCCCTAACCTATCTTGAATCGAGTTACGTGAAAATATATTACTCAAATAGGTTAAACGATTGTGATGGGTAAATAGATTTTTGAGTTTTAGTATAAGTTATCAATGAAACAATATATGTGTGAAAAATATGAGATTATCTTGTATTTTAATTACCTACTTAAAATTAAATGCTTTTAGAATAGGCTGTGTCGAATAAGCCACTTCTGACTGGCGGTTGGTGCATTATTCTATACTAAATAAAATCTTTTATTTATTTAACTGTCTATAATCTATAATTATTGCATAATAAAGAACGTAACACTGTCTGATTAATGAAAGCTGTCTGCAGTTGTATTAAATTAGTAACATAATAACAATATTACAAATATATATATTTTAATACAACAACATAATTTTTATAGTTCACGTAACAACTTCTAACGTAGGTAATATAAACAGTAACAGGAAAACTACTAATTACGCGCAGAAGGAATTAAAAGTATAAATAATAATAATATATTATAATATATAATGATAAAAAAAACCTGTATCACGAGGTTGTACCACACTGTCCGGTTTGAAACAACAAGTCCCACGACGGTAGTCCGGACGTCGACAATTCCCGATGAAGTCTCCGCGATCCGTTGACTCGGAGACAATCAATCCAGGTGAAGGTCGTTGAATGTCAGTGCGATTCGAATCCAAAGGCACAAACCGACTACACACTGGAATGGTTAAACAAACACGTTTACACGGACCGTCGCAGCTGCGAAGAGCGACACCGACGCGCAACACAATGAGCAACGCTGCGTACATTTGTCCACGCAAAATGGAAGCACGAACCCTACGCCAAAGAGTGTCCGGGCGACCCATTGCCGGCAAGAAGGACGCGACTCTAACGGCTCCAAGGGTCAAGGGTTAAACAAAGGTTGAACCATGGAATTCGGCCGGTTAAATCAGTGGGTTAAGCGTAATCGAGGTTTAAACTATGATTGTTTAACGGGCCCTTAGGCTAGCTCTACGACACAGGCAACATTGACCGGCTGGTCATCCTCAAACTACAGGCTGCATCAATCAAAGCATTATTTCGACTGCTTATCGTGTAAGATACTAAATAGACAACAAATATAAAATCAAAAAAAAAAAACATACATCATTGTAAAGTCACATTCATTGCTGCGCTCAGAAACTAAAACCTAGTTAAGTCAAGTTATCAAAATATGTTATATTTTATGTATTACTACACGAGTCGTTATGCATAAACAAACTTCACCTCCCCTGGACAGATTTCTGAGGGCGTCTATGAGTGTAGCCGTAATACGTGTAATACGAGTACCTACCTAGGATCCAAAAACATGCATGAAATACGACAAAATGGTATAACTTTGATACTTTGGAGATAAATTATACTATTAAGAGTGTACGCGCCAAGCGGGGTCCGCGGTTCACCGCAGGTGCATTGCCTACCTGATAATAATATACTGCTCGCATAATCACAAGTGAAACTCACGGACGGGATGGCAATAAATTAAAACACAAAATCGTTTACACTTAAAAAGACGCTGCTTCCACAGCGAGTTACGCCCAAAAGGAGTTGAACAATCTCAATTGATTTTTCCGGGTAATAATTCAGCTAGAAGTCTACAGATATAACTTATATCATATAAGTGGTCGGTCGTGCACAATCTAGTTGGAGCAGTTAGATCGTATTGTTCTATGGTGGTGGTGGTGATGACGTTATCGTTAAACGATACCACGGTCGATGCTTGCGGTGACCACTTAGGTCCTGATAATAATTATTGGCCGAGACGCCGCAGATTAAATTTATGTTTTCATATTAGAAATTATAATCTGTGGCGTCACTCGATAACACAAATTTTATCCAACACAAGCACCCAGAAAACTAATAAATACCATCGACAGAGCCGAACTCCGGCAGATAATTTAATAAACTTAGTAAATCAATGTACAAAATATATAAGTAAATGGATAATTAATGTAACACGAGTAATGGTCAACGTAGTAGGTAATCACCGACCAACCCGACCACACAGTTGTGATGCCATAACACAATAATCGTAATAGTAAAAAAAAGAATATATCGATCCAATCAATAATAATGTTAATACATAGTTACGTAAGTACTGTTTTTCGTACCATACAATATAGAACATATAAAACCGAGCCTGTGCCGTAATCGTGTATAAAAAAAAATATAAAATTTTATGTCTTGACGCAAAAATGTATTTTACATTTTTATTTGGCCTTCGATACGCAATTTGACTACGTAGTAACATTTGGCAAGTAGATTTTGTATTTTTGAGTTTTTGACTATTGCATTTCCGCATCAATAATATTATTGTATTTACGTATAACGATAAGTATACAAACTATATAGGACTGTGTTTATTACTAAATGCAGCGATGCAAGATAGATAGCATACATATAGGTGTACTACATTTGGAACCTTTGAATTCCGTTGAAGTGTACAGATAATACTACAATGCGTTGAAAATGTTAAACATAAATTGAGGATTACGAATTCCGACCCAATTACCATATTAATGGAATAATTTTTTTCCTGTCTGCGGCCGAGGGATAATGCTCGGTTTGAATAATATTATATCCTATGTATAGAAATTCCAAAATACTTTGGTGTACACCGGAATTACAAGTATTTGGGCGATTAATTTTTTATAACTATGTATTTAGTTCGGATATCCGGTTAGGTATAGCGGTAGTCGGTAGGTAAAGCTAGGTGCCTCCTACTGACAAAATATGCGTACTCGCACCGATCGTTCGGCTCATCCCAAGAATTCCGTTTAGTTTACCACTACTTATTACATTTTGTATCGACACCACCGTTAATTAAAATTAGGTACATATCATCATGAAATATTATTTTATTGTCAGTCATTATAATGGAGTAAATATTTTAAGTTAGCAAAATTAATGTTGCAATTGACGTATGAAGTCGTTCTGGAGTAGATTTGTCAATGCTTCGCATTGATATCCAAGCATGGGTACGTCATCTTATGAACTATAATATACCCTTTAGTATCAGTATTACATTAAAATCTACAGTAGAAACCTATTGGATTAAAAATAGAAAAGTAGAAACCTCTCCGTTGTACAATATTTTAGGTGTCAGTGCACCTACCTCATAATTGAGTAGATCACTGTAATGCCCGAGTTAAATTTGAACATTTTTCAAAAAAGGTTTTGCGTAAAATTCTCGTTCATTCCTAATTTTCTTTTGGTTTTCCTAATTATTGGGAAAAGTACCAGACACCCATTTGACCCCCCCCCCCCCAAAAAAAAAAAAAGTTTATTTATTTTTCTAATAGAAAGGATATTGAAGATACTAATCCAAAAGGTGGTGCCAGAAATGAAAAGATAAAACACGCATTATCACAAAAATCAATACATTCATCGCTTGCTCAGAATCTAAATTAATTATTAATGTAATTTATTCAATATTATTCCATGTAAAGTTTAAGCTACTGCATTGAATGGTTTATACATATTTGTACATATTAATACATTACATACGTTTAATAATTTTATGGATTTCAAAACTAAAGTTTGTAAAATATTGGTTTTTTTTTAAAAAAAAATAGCATTAAATATTAATGTTTTGAGTTACTGAACTTCAAAAATTAATTAAAATTATATTATAACAAATATACATATGTGTGATAAAAAGTAAAACATTTTAATATTTATTAACATTAAAAAATGGCTCTCGGCATTTTATTTTAAAAAGAGAGTTCTTAAAAATGAATAAATTATGTATTCAGAAATAACTGAAAGTTTTCACTATTTTCGGCTTATATTAAGTTATAGTATTTTATGTTAGATAGGTAAATATTATAGTGATTGTGAGTAAGTAAAGTATATTATATTCTGGTTACTTTTCAAACTTCATAAATATGACAAAAGTTTCCAAAATTAAACAGTACACGCATGGTATAATAACTGTAGTATCGTGATTGCTTTCAAAACTAATAATATATATACTTGTATTAATTATTGAACATACATAAATTGAATGTACCTATGCATAAATATGTTTAGGTACTAGGTAATATACTATTTATTGTACTTTAAAACATTTATAAGTTATTTAATGACAATTTTTATTAATAGGCATAAATAGGCAGAAATTAAATGATTGAAATCATTAAATAGAATAGAATAGGTAATAAATAACAGCGCACGAAGGTTCTTTATAAGGAATAGTAATCACTCATCGTACATCTGGTTGGCCTGATTTTCAAATAATTTGAGGTACCTGCATAAAGAAGACGTGGACACGGAAAGGGTATTATACTTGATCCCGGATGTCAATGCAAAGTTTATTATTTTTTGGGAGCTCTAGGGCAATGCATTCTAAGTACTTATATTATAATATTCGTTTCATTTAACAGACACTTCAAACTTCAAAGGTGACACTTTAATTTTGCAGCTTTTAGCATTTTCAGGTAATTTCATTACATGTTAATACTTTATTTTGAACTTTTAATGTTAATTGGCTAATTCAAAATATTATATCAAGAAATAATTTTTTCGTAATATTTGCTTTAACAGATATTAGGTGGGTATTTTAATCCATACCAATTATTTTATTTATGAATGTGGTAACGTCTTTATCTACAAGGATAATCGTTAGTACCTTTTGTGTTTGTATTTTATTATGCGTACATAAGTTCGATTAATTGTTTTTGTATTACTCTATTAGTTTAAATAAGATAATAAAGTATCAGAAATGCCTACAGTTAATTATAATTATATTCTCGTTAATGCCTATCAAAAAAATTTGGGTAATTTTTAAGAACATTATTGCGTCAAAAATTAATTTTATGGTACATTTTAAATCATTATTTTTTTTTATAGCTTTTAAGAAATTTAAATACTCGTTCTAGTATTATTACACTAGGGAATTTTCAAATTATTAATAAATAAAAGTAAAGTAGTTGACGCTATTTTACCTGCAGTTGACAAATAACCAAAAATGTAATATCTACTTAAAACACGTCAACGCATACCTACTCAATTTAAGTGTTATAAGCTATTTAATCAAACACGATCCTCTCAGCTACACGAGAATAACAATGTTATGGAATGAATGCAAGTTGTAGTATGGATCCAGCAAGTCATAATAATTGTTCGTTGAACGTGGCCTAGTACTGAATACAATCTGCCGGATCCCTTTTTATCCAAGGATATTATAAACTGACGCACAACAAAGCGACTCGACAGTTGGTCCCTGCTTATAATGCCTTGCCAATCTCATGACACAACCATAAAGCTTCAAAGTTCATAGTTCTGTAACTTATAGTTACAATAGTTTACGTGTTATTACTTTAATACTCTAAGTGAGAAGAACAATTTTGAACGATTAACAGGTTATGTCGAGAGATCGGCGAAGGTACCTTAGATATTAAAGTACTTACACAACCAATTATTTTGCTATCACATTTCATCAATCAGACTGTCCGTGAACCAATGGTGAAAAATATCGCAAAATATAATATAGTTAATTACAAGAGAAAAATATATTTTATAAACTGGCATGATTCGATATAAAGCCCTCCTGGCTCAACATGAATAATAAAAGTGAACAATGTTACACGTGAGTGATGTTAACACGGTAGTTGTAAATACTTTAAATGCATTAGTATAACTATTACTCATATTAAATATCTAGCAGTAAGTTGGATGGGTAAGCAAATTGGCCCTTGGTCCAACAACACTAATAATAATTATTGTAATCATAATATAGAAATAATAAATAATCAAATGTAATGACTCACTGTATATCGGCGAGTAAACTGGCTAGGACTGTCTCATACTATTGTTACTTCATAATTATCGTATTAAATGTTATTGAATGAAAACGGTATTACAAATATTTATTTTTAACTATTTATTTTGAGCATTCAATTGAAACACGTACACAAAAACGCAATAGTGCGTAGCAACAATATAATTCAAACTATTGGAGCCGGTATATAAAACAATTTAATAACACCTAATTAAAATAGCTAATATAATAAATTATATTCACCGGTTACTGCCTTGGTAGGTACATGAAAATTATAAGACTGCTGGTGTCCGTGGTATCCATCAATCCATTAAACGACTCGATGCGCTTTATGGATAGTAATAAATAATAAATAATAATAATAATAATAATAAATAATTATAGAAAATAATAAGCTGGCTGATTCGTGGTGTTAATAATAAAAACAAAAAATGTGACTATAAGAATGTGATAAATAATAAAAATGATTTGCACTGAATAATTATTTCAACCATGCGTACCCGAATTTTTACATTTCTTTTTGATTTGGATATAATTAGAAGGGGTACGTTAAAATATTTGTATACAGATTTGGTACCTAAATACTGTTCTCCCGGTTCCCTCAAATCCAAGAACTTTGCATACTCATTACACATACATTGACGGCACGATGTAATAATATAATGATAGCGATAACGGAACTTCCGAACAGTATTCCCTTGACAAGTTGAATATTTAAATTGATATGTGAATAATATGACAATTTCGTTTTTCGATCATAAAATATGACTTAACAATATTAAAATTATACTTAATTTGTAATTTTATATTATAAATCAACCTAATATTTTGTGTGTTTTTCAAAAGGTCTGAATTTAAAACTTAGGGAGTTTAGCAATATAATATGTGTACTGTGTGATGTAAAATAATGATTATTGCCATTTTTATTTTGTAAAAATACAGGTTTGTTAAGTAATATTTTAAATTACTTCTTTATAAATACCATACATTTTGTTATGTTACCCGATGGCTGAAACGAATATAGTGGAGAGTGAAGTTAGTTGTTACACCCTAGCATTTCGAATTTTTTTAATTTTTCTTTTATAATTTTTGTAATACCGTTTTGTAAAGTAACTTTCTAGGTACCTTTTATGATAATGAAGTGAAAAAAAATACTAAAAAAACCCTGGTCAAGTCAAAATGTAACAACCTGCCCCAGCGTGGGATAAAATGTTATACTCCAGGGGCGCATTGTTACAGTATACATTTTGAAATATTATTACACAAAATAAATAAGAAATTAATAGTAAGAATAAAACTATAAACATGTTTCATAATGATAAATACTTATACCAAGGTATAAAACAAAATATAAACAATTCTTAATTTTATTTCAAAAACTCTTAATATGCAATATTTAATAAATTAATAATTAACTTTTAAAATTATAATTTTGATATAAATATTTGTTTTGATCAAGCCTAGTTGTTAAATTAACAAGTAACAACATGCCCTTGGTGAAATGTAACAACGTGCCTTATAGTTTTTTTTCTAAAATAATTTATTTATTGGAAATTAGTTAATAGAATTGAATTTTATAATTAGAATATGATGGTGAACTATATAATGAACAAATATTCAGTGACAAAATAATATTGAAATTAAAAAGCAAATCGAGGAAAAAATTTACTTTAGACAAAAAAAAACAAATGTCGTTAATTCTAAACACAGATAAAATAATCGGTATTATCACAAAGCATATGGAGTTAATGATAATAAAATTTATTTGTTCAGTACTCACAGTGTTAATTGGAAGTACAAAATATCTTTACTGTAACAACTAACTCCACTCTCTCCTAACTAGCACTCAATTTTAAACATTATCATAAAGCAAATAATGAACCAATGACAGGTTAGGCAAAACATTTATCGAATTCAAAATCAAATACAATTTTATAATTTATTTCACAAGAATTGTAAGATCCATTTTTTTTATGAATGCAATTTTCAACACTTGTATTAACAATGGAATTTTCTTTAAAGTCTAAATACACTATAAATAACTTGCAATATGAACTAAAAACCACTAAAACTATAGTGAATATAAATAATATGTATTTTTAATTAGGTACCATAAAATGGTCTAAAATGTCATGAACAATAAACTTCAACATAAAAATTCTGAATTCCACATTGCATTTGATTCTTCAATAAACATTTTATTTATTAAATGAACCAATAGGTTCCTGCTGATTATTTTTAATCTAAAAATACTTCATTGTATTGAACTAAAGATAATATGGGATAAGTGGGATATAGTTGTTTCTAAATTAAGGTAATTTAAATTAAGACGATCAATTCTAGCATCAAATTACATTTTTCTTAAATTATAGTGGTTTTAACGTATCATTTATTATTATCTCTCAACAGCATATTACGTGTTTTATGTTTGATTTGATTCGGGTATACCTACACATGCAATATATTATCTAACTATGTATTCTATTTTGGAAACATATCTAAAAAATATGAAGATCACGCAATAAATAATATATCGTTTCTGACATTTTTAACTAACAAATTCACTTTCAAGTAGAAGTTACCTTCTATTTGAGATTTATGAAAATTTGATACCTCGTGCTCTGAAAAAAAAATAGAAGCACGTATAAATAACCAAAAAGATTTGCATGTGTAGGTACGTCGGTGAAAATATTATGAATTGAAAAATGACTGAAGAATTGAATTTATACAGCGACTACATACATAATTCTATCACAACGTTACCAAAATCGTCTAAAGAACACAAGTATAGAGTACAAAGCAGAGTAGGTACCTACAAAGAGTTATATATATTTGTAAAGAAGCGTATCTTTTATGATTTCCTTTGATCTAAAACTCCATCACCCGGAAAAATAAATAAATGGATTCTTATTCGTGAACATAATTGTTGTTGTAAATGCTTGAACCTTTACTGCACAAATTAAGCATTTTAGTTTATTTAAAAATAAATAAATGTACGTACATGTAGTTAAGAATAAAAAATTCCACAAACTACGTGACGAATTCATTAAAATAATAATAATAATAATAACTATATTTTATTATTACCATTTTGTAGCAATATTAGATCATATGGTTTAAACGATCAATACACAATAACTTGGTTGTAAGAGAATTTTAACTAGAGCTGAGGATGCAATATACCATAGTCTTGAGAAATAAAATTGAAATCTTAAAAATGCACTGACATTCCAAACAAGTTCTTCATTATAATCATTTAAATAATTTGTATTGAAATAATATATTAAGAGCATCGTATTAAGTTTTTCAGCTTTTTAACCCAACGAGTAAATTCATTTTATTGACATTTATAGAAACAAAAACTATAAAAAATAGTAATGTACATAAACAGCTCAAAACGAGTTGAAATATTTTAAAAATTTTATCAAGTATAGGAATTGATAAACTAAACATATGGTATAAATTTTAAGTATCTATTGTTGTTCTTGTTTGAATTAAAACAAAATAAGAAAATTGCTACAAGAGAAATTGAGGCTCTGTTATAAGCCAATAAATCAACCAGATTTACTTTCCCATCGAACACGATACTAAAGTTGGAATTCGAATCATTATTTTGACTATTTATCGTGTATAGGGTACACGGACACACAAAAAAAAAATACAATCATCGCTCCTCTTAGAATCTAAAATAATAATGTAATTTAAAAAACATAAATTTTATAATATAATGATTCAATATGTGTGATAGGAAAGAAATTATGTCTAACAATAAACTAAAATATTTATTTTTAAAAACGCATAGGCCTATCTAATTATTATAATAAATAAGTAGATAATAGAAGATAGAACCTTTCGTTAAGAGATTCAAAAATTATTAGTTATGTAAAATTAATTAATTTTCAAAATAAAAACCAAGAAAAACGCTCTGGTGTTTCGATTTTTCTCGAGTGTATCACGTACTTTGGAACTTGTAGATTTTAGCGACTCAAATTTATTTAGACCAAAATATCAAACAAATTGTTTTAAGAACTTGACTGATAAATCAATCTAACTATAATTACTAGTTACAAAAATTAACAATTTAAAGACGAATTGGAACAAAAATCGCCAAGGCTTACATTTCAAACTATTCGACTATATTACATCTCATGATTTAATTAAATTTAAATGATTCGCGTAACTCATTGAACCGTGTTCATAATACTATTATGGTGTGCACTAGTGGCCAATTAAAATAGTCATAAAACGGCAAGTATGATTCGCAATACACTGCGCAGCTGTTCGGAAAATGACTGTATCATTATAGTTGTATTAATAATGGCGTGTTTGCGTTTGATGTGAGCTAATAATATTATTATCGTGCACCACGTGGTTCCTACACACATATGCCGCTAAATTGCATACCCCGAGCGCCGTGCCACTTTTATTCACGGGGTGAAACAAAATATTATTATTCGTTCGTGAAATTCATTTCGCGAGATGCTTGTCGTCAAAATCCCACGGGTAGGTGCACACATGGACGAATCTCAGGTATTGTACCGAGGTTCCCCTAACACACTCGCTGCAGTGTGTCACGGCAGTGACCCGCTCCACAAAGGACGTATATCTCTGCGGTGTCCTGTGACTTTTATTTACAATCTCTGCGCGTTATTTATATTATACAATGCGGAGTTAGGGTCAGTAAGTATGTCTCGACATGGTCCCCAGTGGATGAAACGGTAAGTGTATATACACATACAATATGTAGTACGCGTTGAGTTGGGTCATGTGTGTGAGTGTGTATGTGTGTCACAATGTTATAATAATAATAATAATAATAATATGTATTTAACAACGGTCTGGTGGATGCCATTTAAGTGGGTGTATTATGTCGTGCCACTCGTTCTGTTTTCGCGTGAGACGCTTAAATGTTTGTCAACCATGTTTGTTTACCTACGACTATATACTGGCATTGCTGAGAAATTAAAGTAAATAAATAAAACACGACAGTGTCATTATCTAAATAATCCATATAAATGGATAAGATAAGCGTGTGTGACGGCGACAATGCTTAACTTCAACCGCAGAATATAAAAACAATGGGCTCATATATAAAACGGCATTAAAAGACATCAGATGCAGTGCATGTTGACATGTCATTGCAACTCTTGAGCGTCGTCCTCGCTGCAATCATCAGTTGTCGAGATGCGCACGCCACCTAACTAATCCTTGGTCAGTGTCGTGCCAAGGTAAAAAAATACATAGTTATACCTACAGTTGTATAATTTTCTTTGGATGAAAACAAAAAGGACGAAAAACTAAATTTTTAAATAATAAAAATTTCTTGACAAGGTGTAATATAGTACGTATAATATTATAATAGTTTATGTACAAACGTCAAACATCCATAAAAGTTTAAAAAAATATAATATTCCTGATTATTTAAAATAATATTATAAACAAAAAGTCTAGTTCTCTCTAATCAACTATGATCGTCTTAGGTAAAATGTATTAATATTTTTTTTTAACATTCCTATAATTTAAATTTGTATTTAATATAGTAAGTATAATAATATTATAAAATACATTATTTTCGATTGAAGCTATTCAAGTCGCTTTATCAAAGTAAAAGAGTACCTACGAATGAACAATTTTGTAAATTATGAAATATCATTACAGTTTACTTTTTTTTATTATTATTATAATATTTTGTAATTTAAAATAAAAATGTCGTCTTTTGAACAGCGCAGTATGCATATAGATTATAATGTGTATTCTATATTTAATATAATAACGTTTTACTTTATCGAGTTTTTCACGTGAGCGTGTTATCTTTTGTACGAAATTTTTATAGTTGGTAATTTTCCATACAAAATTCTCACCAGTGTGGATATTGAAAAAAGTTGGAAATCTGTATGATACTGAATGTATTATATTAAAATAAAATATATAGCGTAGCTGCATACACACTTAGTGTATTATAGGTACGCATAATAATAAATTCAATTTGTATAGCTTTAGAAAATATTTATATTGCTCATTTATTTTTATATATCAGTGAAGCGAATCGTAGGGTTCAGTAATCTTATAAGCCTAATAATATTGTCTATGACGCATAATAAAGTATATTGTATTATCAGAATATGATTTATTGATTTCAAAATTGACTTGTGTACACAAGTAAAAACTGTTCAAAAAACAAATTTGACAACCACGCTAACAGAGTTTAACGGCTTATATATTTAATGTCGACTTGTATCGATAAAAATAATAATATGTGGTGTATAAGCTATTGTATACGAAGGTGTCAAACAAGAATGGAAGTAAAATTGTATAGGTGTTTATACCTACTTTACGAGCTACACAACAAAAATTAATTAATAACGTTAATTTGATAATTGAGTTCAAAACGGTTTTATAAGTGCCATTTAAAAATTTGAAACACAGAAAAAAAATATGCAACAATAAATACTATTTACGTTCCGAAAAAAAATGGTTGTTGTACTAACGTACATCAGTTATTTATTGTACATTTTATAATTGAATGGGTTATAGAGATTGTGTAAGAAATATTAAGAATATAAAAATGAAAGAAAACATAATAAACGTTTGTAAAGTTTTTTTAGAAAACCTATTCATTTTACTGGAACTATTTGTTTTAACATTTTTAAATTTAATTTTGAATTTTGAATGAATTTCCACTTTCTGGACATTGATCGACTCTTTTCCAGAATAATGCTTCGAGTGGGAGACAATAATAATCCTTTCAGAATAAATACTGTTGGGGAAATAGCGAAACTAAAACAATGATTGTTAGTGGTTGTTACAAACGAAATAATGATTATAATATTATTGTAGTCAAAAAATAACACCGTCATTTGAACAATATAAAATAAATGTCCGTACAACAAACCGAACTGTATGCTACAAAAAAAAAGTCGTTAAAATAAAATTGGAGACCATTTATAAAAAAAAAAACGTTATTTGATAATTATAGAATAACAATAATAAATATTATATAAAATCCAAATAAAAGATACCATCAAATTAAATTTTTGTAAATTCCAAAATGGTAGGGGTAATGAACATCGGTGAAATTGCGACGAATAAAACTTTGTGATGGATGGATAGACACTGCAACTAATGCAGTCGTTTGAAGTGTATTCCATAAAAAAAGCACTTTTTTTTTACAACTTTATTTATAGAAAGAAAAAATAAATGCAAACCGTACAATATAAATATCGTTCTACGACTATAGCATCGGAAATAACCGGATGTATCTGTACCTCGGTTACGGTTGGACGACGTGTAAATAATAGTGTAATACTTAGGTCGGCGAGATATCGTTTTATTGTTACTGGTATCGGAAAAAAAGGATGGAAAGAAGGATGGTAGAAATAAACAGTAAAAAAAAACGCTACTATATATGCTATCGACGGCACACGCTGAATCGGACGATCAGGTACTCCAACAATGACCGTGGAAACTATTTCTAAATCGTTTAGGGTATAGTTTAGCTACTTCACTAGCGTTACGGAGGTCCTTGTCGAGAGTGTTGTTCTAACAATAATATATAGATAGGTGCTGTGAAAATAGCACGATGGACTATTCGGGATTGGAACACTCGCGTTTTATTGGTGTTTGGAATTTTTACCGAACCCCAGAATCGTATGGCACATACAGTAAATATATCAGGAACAATTTAAACTTTATGACGTCACAACATCATTACTTGTTGTCTCCGTATATATTGTATATCTACTGCAAATGCGACATTGCACATTTGTGTTCAGCAGTTACGATTTTGTGTCCGTCAGAATGAATAATATTGTCGAACCACAACGTATAAGAACATAGTCAGTGCGATCACTCATGATTGGGCTTCTACAATGTTTTAATTG
Source organism: Nasonovia ribisnigri (assembly GCA_027563435.1). Lineage (NCBI taxonomy): Eukaryota > Metazoa > Arthropoda > Insecta > Hemiptera > Aphididae > Nasonovia > Nasonovia ribisnigri. The sequence continues at coordinate 11,755 of JANEHU010004904.1, read as the reverse complement.
TTATGTGAGTTATGTGAATTTTTAAGTTTTTATTTTAAATGTTGGTTTATTAATCGTTAGCAAGACGCAGAGAACGCAGGAGGATAAGACGTCGTTCTCTTATTTACTCTTAACTGATGTAGTTTTCAAAATCGATATTTTAGGATTTTTTATAGATTTAATGTTATGATACGTCGAGAACTAAACTGCAGTAAAACGTAAACATTTCAGGAGCATTTATATGTTTTTGCAAAACATTTTTATCGGTCGAATAATCACCAATAACGAATAAAAAAAAATCCTATTAATACTATTTATGCATAATAATTAATAAATAATAATAGTATGGCGAAAAAAAATATTTAAAACACTGAATTAAATTTTAAAAAAAAACCCAATAAAACAATTATTTTTTATTTATTTGAATGATTTTCTTCTATTTCATTTTATGGCAGTTACGTGTATTTCTGAAATTGTAACAATTTTATTCTATTTACTTTTGTGTAAAATGCATAGTTTTGTAATTTTAATATGACGTGTTAATAATAAAACTTTAAATAAATAATTATGTATTGTATTGTTGAGTTTTTGGATCGGTCAACCTAATATAACCTATTAGAAACTCAAAATTAAAAAAGTAACGTGATCGAAGATTGAGCAGAAATTTAGGATTGGATTTATAGCTCTTAAATTTGATAATTTAATAATGCTTACATTTATATTTCTAGCCAAACTAATAATTGCATTAAAATTTAAAACATATTCCTCTCATTAAATACTTATTTTCTTACTATCGTAGAATAACCTATTGTGAAATGAACAACAACTATGCATACGTTATGTGTGAAAATAATTTCTATAAACGCAAACAATAAAATATGTTAACACCTTTTTAATTGTCTGTATGAGACAGCTGGTCATACCCATTTATAAATAATTGTATAATGATAACAAATCGATCCATTATTACGAGCCATAAATTCTGGTAAATCGTGGAATAATTTGGGGTACCTATGAATTATTTAAATTATGATTATTTGACTACCACCCTATGAGTACAATATGGTAATACATTATAATATCAAACCTATTATACGATAATTTACAATACGGCTTAAAAACAGAAATTCTACAATGACTGAAGATTTAAGTTTATGGTAGGTATATAGGTATTATTTATTGCGTGATGGTTTAAAATAAAACTTATATGGGTACAATATTTTAAACTCTTTTGGTGCCCAGGTTAGACAGACATTATTTTTACATAAACCAATATATTATAATATCGTAGGTAATAAATAAATGCCCTAATATTTTTTTACAAAACAAACTTTGAAAGTAAGTATTGTACTTTGACTTGAAGTAGTTTTTGAGAGGTATATGCCAAGCATATATTTTTATTGTGAAGATAATAATATATTAGGCATATTAATAATAATATATTACATGACTTTTCAATCAAACACCTTATTTTAGTTGAAATCAATCTATCTTGAACATTTTTATTTTCAATGACGTGTAAAGTCACACAAAAATATTTTGAAACAACCGATGGTCGCCTTCAGATGTGTTTCAATCTTATAATACGAAATTACGTTGAACACAATCGTGTTGGTCATTTTTGTCAGTTTTTTTTCACAAATTGGCCAAAACTATTCGTTTTTCCAAAGGATTTCGAAAACAAACTTTATCAAACAAACATGAAATGTTGGCAAAGAAAAGTAATTGTTTCGTGTTCAGATAAACATTACAGAAAAAAAAACCACTATGACTTGTTCGACACGTACTCAAATAAATTACAAAGATAAATCGATATAACTATATGAGAATTTAATTTCTGTATTGGTTTATTAATAAGTATGATTGGAAAACGTTAAAACGATATTTCAAAAAATTATTTCGTTTTTGTATTGACTATATTAGGGGTCGCCAAATAGTCGATCTTTAGAGGAATATTGGTCGATATTATTAAAAATATACCATACCAATATTAGCTGTTGCACACGTATGAAATCTTAAAGTCTAAAATTTCCACACACTTTAGCGCTTTATATTCAGAGTAAATTATTTATTAGCGAAGAAAAACATGCAGTTTATCGAATTCTGATAGAAAAATAATGAAAGAATTTTATTATCGTACAATCTATTATTATGCTATAAGTGATAATGATTTATCAATATACCTGAACAAATAGACAATAGTCGATTATTGGATATTTTAAATTGTTAATGTGGTTCACTTGTTGGAAAAGGTTTTTGACCCTTGTCTTATAACTTTGAATGCACAGTGTTTTCATAATATTTTCAAACTCGACTGAAAACTAATCTAAAACTATTATAAATTTTGTTCTCATTGACTATCGCAATAAGTTACACAAACCCAATTACAACCCTCATTGTTGCATTCAACATATCATATTTCTACTAATGCGATACGAGATATAAAATAAATTCAAATATTTATAAAATATAAATTAATGGAGAGTTATCAGTTAAGTTAGGCAGGTATTATACAGGCAAAAATATAATTTAAATGTAAATAATGTTTATACGCTGAAAAAACACAATTTCTGCAGTGTGTACATGAATTCCACTATGCATAATATAATCGTTAGTGCATTGGATGTGTACAATACTATGTTATTTTTGCAAATAATCAAAATTTTATGCGGAAATAGCCAAGAGCAATATTCAACTAGAATAAATTATCAACCTGCTGTTGAGTTCAATCTTTTACCGACAAATATTCGCACCTTCTTGAACTCACTAAGATTTACACAACTAAACATATTATAACATATAGCATGGAATAGTTTTGTAAAGATATAGTATAAAGTATAGTTCAAGCGTGTTCGAGTAGGTATTACTTTGACGAATTAACTTGAGGGCAATGGTTTTGCATTTGGTCCATATGTACGCGAAACATTGATTTTGCAAAGCAGTGCTAGAGTGTACGATATAACATAATGTCATATAACTTTATATGGGATACGGTATCGATTTTCTCATAAGACTCTAACTCTATGAACTTTTTACCCTTTTCCTACTTATATTATTGTGTACACACCGCAATTCCTTAAACAAATATTCGACTCAGGTAAAAGAAAGCACACGAGGCTTTACTTTTCATGCTTTCATCGTTTATTTCCGTTACGTCAAGTCAAAAAGGGATTTTCATAAAAGCATCTGCTGCACTAAAAAAAAAGAAGAAAAAACAAGTGTTATTTTTTGACCTTTTTTATATAGGCTTGAAAATTTTAAGCTCCAGACAAGTACGAAATATAAATATACAGAACCAATTATAAGCCTGACGTAGTACATAAACTCGAAAGTCGAAACGCTCTTTTATGTTGAACCATAATAGGCGGAAGCATAGTAATATTATGAAGAACCTTGTCCGTTGTTTGAAGAATCTGACATTTTATTCAAACCTTAATTTATTACTCGTTGTCTTTAAAAAAAATAAACAAAAAAAAAAATCTCTGAATAATTATTTGTGCCATTTTTTTTTTTTTTTTATCAAAAGTCGGTCAGTCGGATTCAAGTTTTCTTTAGATATTTTACTGAAGGAAACAAGTTACAAGTTCCAATTATTATATTTACAACATTTAATCATAATTCATAAACAGTACGTAATATTAGAATTTTACACTATTAGTTTGAATGTGTGGGTTCGTAAAAGAGTTCCGTCAATTAGTAGGTATTATAGGTATTATATTTATTTCAATTGTATTTTTTATTATTGTTATTGATCCAAAACTTCCGCAGCCAAGGCCATTAGTTTTTAAAAATGTTTATTATACAACGTTTATAATAATAATATAATATAACATATTTAGATGACATTATCTATTATTTTTTGTTTTATATATATGCATTTACATTATGTACATTGTAAGAAAAATATTATTTCTGAATTTATTTATCCAGTGAGGGTTTTTTTTGATGAAGGAGACATTTAATATGTCTGATTCTATGGATTCACATAAGTTTGGGTTGCTTTCGAGTTTGAGTATTGCTTCTTTATATGATTTGCATTCTTTGAAAATGTGTCTTAATCAGATGTCCATTAGGTACTTAATAGTATACATTGTGAATGCTGTTTTGAAATATAGTATATAATATATTTACTTTAATGTGAATATAATTGTATTTATATATTTGATATATATTATTATTTTCAAACTTAAAAATGCGCGTACAATGCGAAAATATAATCTCATAACACCAAACAAACTTATTTATTATTTACTGAAAAGTAATTTCATGAAAACCTACTTAAGTGGTCTGATAATCAATTTATTGTCTATAAATTAGTATGAATATTATTAGGAAAACTTCCTTTATAATTTTATAAATTGAAGTTCACTGATACACGTAGATACATAATATATTACGTAATAGTAAGTTAGGTAATTTTTATTATCGGTGTTAATAAAAACTCAAAACAGTTATAAGGTATATTTTTTTCGGGTTCGTTGCTAATTTAAGATTTGGATTTATCATTCCGTGAACACAGTATCTGCAATACAGTATTACAGTCCCTGCCTAAGTATATACCGGATTTTCTTACACTAATTTAGAACTTGAATAATCATCGCCCCTAATTTATTAATCAACGTCGGTAATTTAAGATAGTATATAAATACATAGTTACTAATAATTCATGATATTGTCTACCCTAATTAATTGACTTTCCTTCTAGAAAATAAAAATAATCACCTCTTTGATTTTATCACTGATGTAAATATAATATGTCTGCATCATTATATCACACATATATGGACAAATAATGTTAGTATTATAGAATAATATGAAATTAATTTAATCTATATTATGTATGCCTACCTTTTCGAATTTTATGAAACAAATTGTACGCGTAGGTTTCCTCATTTAAAATCATATTATACATTTGGAATTATAAGGCTTCTTACGTTTTAATTAACTATTTCTTTTTATTACGCTCAATTAATGTTCATTGTTCAACATTTTTGTGTAAAACATTTGATTTTCGTTAGTGAATCTTAACAATAAATGTCTAGTAGTTATATTACATTTTTAATGTCAAAAATAAACTACAGAGGCTATAATATATGTAATTATAAAGATTTATTGATATATAATATTATGATGTCAGTTCCCTTGAATATTATACAGTTTTGATGTTGAAAGATATTTTAAAAGTTTTAATTTTGATTTCAGTAAACTTTGATCACTTTGAAATTTTGCGAGCAATTGGTAAAGGCAGTTTTGGTAAAGTAAGTACTAACAATATCTTGTGAGTTATATTATGTTGTTGTAATTAGTTTGTTTTCTAAATCTTGTGATAGTTAAAAATATATAATCAACATATTATGTAGTGGCTAAACAAATACGTATGCATAATTTTTGTTATATATTATAAATTAAGTAAAATATATAATTGTACCTGAAAGATATCACTTCAATGTAAATAATAGAATTTAATCAAGCTGGTAATCCTGAATAACGATGAAAAATATATTACATAACAATTTATAAGACTCGCATTTCAAACATCGTTGTGGTGAGCTCAACTAGAAAACAGACATCAATAAAACCTAGTTGTTCTTTTTAATTTTCCACTAGTATAGAAGAATATAATAATAATATAATCTGGTGAATTACTGCGGTATTGTTGTCTTAAAATATTACACGAATAATGGTATCTATAAATTATTATTTTAATACTACCTATTTCAATGTACTACACCATTAGATTCATATTACAGTCGATGAAATTGAATGTTTTTGTTGAGCTCAGCCCTTATTGCGGGATGTTGTAGCCACCTCTCCCCCAATTCAATCGTAGTCGTCGAATGATTTGTTTTCGGAAACGAAGTCCTTTTTTTTTACATTTTATCGATTACATGTTACACCCATAGGCCATATTCCTAAGTAAAAAGACACATTATGGTAGCCGGTAGGTATAACAAACACAAATCACGTAAATAATAGTTTATGTCTGACAAATAGTAATTTATATGCGCTAATGCCTAACCTAGAAACTTAAAAGTTAAAAATCGTTTCGTTTGAGAAATTTTATTTAATGAGTGGGCCCGAAATCTAACCCGAATTTACACTACTAATTTATAAATATAATCAAACCGCTTTTCAAGACTTTTGATAACTAATAAAGATAATGGTCTATAAATTATAATGTGTTAAATGCGAAGCTTGTATCAACCTGAGTCTTAATGCGATTATTGTTGGAGCTACATAACACAAGAAAATGAATTTCTCCCCTTGTAATTTATCGAGGGCTAATGCTAAAGGTTCCATTACTAAACAGTATTCTTCAAGAAATTTCTATTCAATAATTTTTAATTTATTTATTTTCAACTCATCAAACCCACACAACATTTTTTCTTTGTTAGCTAGAATATTTTTTAACTGCATTAAACATAGAATTCCATCTTGTCAGGATGGGTACTGGAAACTTTCAATTGCAAATATCATAAATTTTGTCTGATGCAACAGAACTCCTACTTATAATATTCCAAAATGACTGTAATTTTTCAAATACAGATTTTGATATTTTTTTATATGATATATCTGAAATTTTACTTATGTCAGAAAAGTGGCAATCAAGCTTAGTGTATGTGCAGCACAAGTTAAATGTTCTGGTAAACTAATATCATCATCATACTCATTTACTAGTTCATTAGAATCTAAAAAAAATGTTTGATAATTCAACAACATCAACATTTGAATTTGTGTCATGTACCTCAGTTTCTATGTCAGAACTACTTTCATTAAAATTTTCTAAAGAGATTGTTGTTGGTGCTACATTTTGTTTTTGTGACTGCATAGAAAATGTTCGAAAAGCTTTTCCAAAATTGGAAGCGTTATCTGTCACACAATGTGTAATTTTAGAATTTTTAATATTTTTTAGAAATTCAATGATACCTTTTGCAATGTTTAAATATGTATGGCTACCTTTGACACGTCTACATCCTAATACATAATAGCATCTATTATAATTGTTTTCATTAATATAATGACAAGTCATGCCAAGGTAACTCTTATTATTACAAGACCATATATCAGCGGTTACACATATAAAATATTGATTAGATATTAATTCAGTTAGCATTGCAACGTAGGATTTATACCTTTATTTCAATTCTCTCTTCATAACTTTACTGTCTGGAAGATAAGAGGCATCAGTTATACCAGTTAGACCCATAATTAAATTCCTAAAGGCTATTTTTTCACAAGTTACCAGAGGTCTCATATCATCTATAATATAGTCAAACACCAAATTGACAATCTATAAAAAAAATTAAACAAGTTGATTTTAGAGTTATTTATATCCTCAATTATGAACTAGGTTAACTAAAAAAATATACTTACAGTTTGCTTTGATATTTGCTTTGGTTGGAATATTTGAGAGTAGGGTAATTTCAATTGTTTGTTCGAAAAATTTGCTTATGTTGATTCGTCTTTCTCACCTAATGAATAATAAACAATAAAATTAATATATACATAATAATAATAGCATAAGTATAGCAACAATTTCTTTGCTACAATGCAATAGTCAGAATAACATTATAGTAAAAAAGTGTCTTACTAGCATTGCTCAACTTTTTTTTTTCATTTTTCTTAGCTTGTAACTTAGATAATACTGAGGAATGCTTGTTCTGAAACATAAATAGGTAATTTTAATTTATTTTGTTTTATATATTCATACCAATTGATCGGTACCTCTTGATTTTTCATATTTTAGCTTTAATACTGTCATACTGAGGTACATATATCACTATGTGTGCCATTTATCTAGTAGAAGTATAACTTTAATTTTAAAAAAGTATACCTAAAGAGGGCTGCAGCCGATGAAAAAAAGTGACTTTTAGACCAATTTGGTTTGACAGATTTTAATTTTAAAAACGAATTATGATTGATCAACAAGTTTACTAGGAAATGATTGAGGTGATTTTGAAATTTTTTTTTTTCATCTGTGATATCCAAAAATAAAAATATCGAAAAAATTTGATATTTTTGTATTTATATTATTCATTATGACACTAACAATAATTGGAATATTCAAAATCGCTTTGATCATTTCCTAGTAAACGTATTGATCAATCATACCTAATCCGTTTTCAAAATTAAAATCTATCAAACCAAATTCTTCCAGTTTTGTCTTGCTTATTGGTCTAAAAATTACTTTTTTTTCATTGACTGTAGCCCTATCTAGATCCCTTAAGGTTTATTTTAGGATACGGAATTTAAATATATTGAAAAGCATTATAACAAACAAAATTAATTTTTAGATTGGTCAAATCTACATTAGTTTTGACTTTTGACAAAACCTGCTGCAGCCTCCTTAAATATTTATTTGTCAAAATCACTCATAATAATTGTTAATTAATAACAAAGTATTATGAAATAATAAAATTAATTAGAAATTAATACCTACATTACTTGTAGTATTAATTTTTAAATGGTCATATTCACATACCTATCTATTTCTTTATTTTTTTTAATTATTCGTATATACCTACTAATATTAACCACAAAACAGTTTTATTTTATTAACCTACTTGTACATAATAATTTATTTATCTTGCCAATATGGATTAATTATTTGAAATGTAAACCTTGAATATTATTGAATTAAATTATGTAGATACATTTTGCATTATTTGTTTAATTCTGGTAATTTAATAATATTCATTGTATTGGGTAAAACAATTGTTTTATTATAATAATTAATAAATAAATAAATAATAACTACATAAAATTAGCATACATACCTTAATATGTTTTAAAAAGTTTCCTGTGGAATTGATTTGCCCATGTATTGTTTTATTGCACGATTAACAATCAGCAGTCAATTTATTATCAATAATTGAAATAAATTTATAAAATGTACCGTCAAACAAATAATTATTTGTAATTTTATCAATTTCTTGGGCTGAATTTGAACTAGTCAAAGGATTGTGAACCATTGATTCATTTAAACCAGGTGAGGCCGGTGAAGGATAGCTTCTTCAATACATTTTTTATTATTTTCAGAACTTGTAACTAAAAATCGCTTCATTATGAATTAGTATCAACGTTTAACACTAAACAAACAATTTTAGTAGCGTTTAGCAGTTGTTCTTCTTTCGCAACTACAAATGTCAAAATATAAAAACGGTAACGTAATAAACTGTAGGGTGCAAACCGAGAATAAGCGACAACTGACCACTGGCTAAAGATGACAATCGAGAAACGGAGCCGACCGCGACAGTTGCATAATCGATCAAACGTATAAATAAAACCTAAAATACGACAAAATATGCCTATTTGCGTATTTGCGTGTCGCCTGTGGCAGTGTAGCCGGGGGGCTTCGGCAACCGGTTCTTATCCAAGTTGTTAACTTGTATCCACGGACTACGATATAGTAGTATTATACAATATATTATGATATATTATTATCTTAGTCCGTCGTTATAACTATAATGTAATTATCACGGACTAAGATAGTATGGACTGGAAACGATAATCATATCACCGGGCTGCTTATGGTTGCGGTGAGACCATAGACCTTATACTAATAGACATGAATTGCCTATAATGCTAGCATTATGAGAAGCATGGAAACATGTCGCAGTGATGTAGCCCGTCTTGACAGCAGGCGTGTATATTTACAATTATTGTATACTGTAATAATATACAATATTATACTATAATATTATGTACAGCTACACTATAATATCGATTCCTGAGTACGGAATAATTATTAAAATATGTGATAACAAAATATTAAAATTTTATTCATATGATCAAAGATTACAATTAAAAATAATAACAAAATTAATTTATATCTGTTTTGAATACAATAAAAAGAAAATCTTATAAATAATGTACAATTTTAACACTTATTAATATTATATCATTGCACACAGTATTTAACTATTATATAGGTACTTCCTCATTTACAATTTTATTTTTAATCATTTGTTAATGTTATTAGTTTAGTAAACTTTTTTCTAATGCTAAGTCTTGGTGTCAGTTATTACTTATTACTTATTAAGTAGTAAAGTAAACTAAACTAAAACGAATTAATTTGTTTATTCAGTCCATCGTTGTAGTGATAATACGCAGACGCTGGTATCATATCAAATATCAATGCGCTATACAGTGTACGGTACCGTACTACCGTATACGAGTAAACGAGTAAAGAACGAGCGCCCTCTATATTGCCACGCTCCGCCGACACTAATCTCCTGTCTATTAGTATAAGGTCTATGGTGTGGACTATAATGATCGTCTAATGTTTATCGACTATCACGGACTGTTTATATAATTACCACGGACTAAGATAGTCGCGCGCCACCTATATTCAATAAATTCGATCTTTTGGAAGCGCGGTCAAAATCAGTGGAGAAAAATGATCAGGACAAAAATTGAATAGGATTATCCCGATTATTCAATTACAGGATCGAGATATTGGAGAAACAAAAAAAAAACTGAAAAAGTATTTCATAAAAATATTCATAATAATATGTAATTATGGTGGCTACACACGATCAGTTTTAACTGACAATTTTTACTGAACAGTTTCAACTGATCGTGTGTAGCCACCATAATAATGTAATAATAAATGGTTCATTAATATGAACATAGATAGAGCGCGAGCCATGCTCGTACTTTTTCCCACCGATATGCGTCTCACCCATAGACTAATAGACAGGAGATTAGTGTCGGCGGAGCGTGGCAATATAGAGGGCGCTCGTTCTTTACTCGTTTACTCGTATACGGTGGTACGGTACCGTACACTGTATAGACACAAATAGTATGACGTCACATTGTCTATTGATAAGACTGACGGTTCAAAACAAACTGTTATCACGGTTCATTCCATAAGAAATACATAGGCCGAAAATAATGTTTGAAAAAATTTGATTTTTTTGGTGTTTGTATTTTTTTCTTAAAGTTCTAACTTCTAAAAACGTGTTCTTTACAAGTTTATACATATATACCGACCAAAAATATGAAGCTAAACCATTTTTTTGTCAAAACAAACAATTTGTACTATTTTGTACCATACACATTATACACAAATCATTCAGTTAAGTATTAATTATTAAATATTAATAATATCTTATACTATTGCAATATATTGTATACACTATTTTCCCTCCAATTTATGCTAATGTATACAATTTTTATACTTTTTAACTATACCTATTAAAATATATTTATTTGTTGTTTTTCTTTTTGAGCCATCTACTTGTCCTGTTACACCAACGTTATATTTTGATCATCTGTGTGTCAGTTAAGTGTCACTGGTCAGTGGTTATCTAACTATTTGAATAGTTTTTTCAAGGTAAGTGACCTGACCATAGACACCATAGACACGTTTCAGTTAATAATTAATTCAAATTTAAATTTGTTAAATAGTTGTTGTATTAAACCTTAGTGTCAAAATGTTAAATGGTTCAATGTTGGTTCCGTTGTGTTCTCACATTTCCAATAGAGAAATATGCAAATTTTTTAGATTTCCAGCAAAAGATGTTGATTGCAAAGTTTGGGCTACATCTGTGATATATTATATAGGTACTAGGTACCTATATAATTAACTGATACAAGTTATGTTATTTTAATTTTAAATTATTAAACTTTTTACATGACAGGAGAGCAGATGCACGTCAAACAAAAAATAACAAACTGACCAGTGACACCTAACTGACACACAGATGACCAAAATATAATGTTGGTGTAACAGGTACAAGTAGATGGCTCAAAAAGAAAAACAACAAATAAA